>JASVEL010000833.1:0-600000 GCA_032618575.1 Nicotiana noctiflora | reverse complement strand
TAATCAAATACCCTCTCACGGAATCAATACCAACTGTACTCTGTACCAATAAGTACCAGCAAAACAGTATAACGACTAGCAGATGTAGCTAAATGCAATGCAATGCATGATATGACCGCTACGGTGCGTAGCCCGATCCAATTTGGGTACCCGTGCTCACTGTGGGGGTTCAGACTCTGGAGGGGCTCCTACAGCCCAAGCACAATATCACTACGGCGTGCAGTCCAATCCAACATATATATATACTGCTGCGGCGCGCAGCCCGATCCACTACCAGTCAGCTAATATACAAATACAACCTCGCAGGCTCAAAAGTAGTTTTGAAAACCTTTTTATCATTTTTCAGTTGGAAAACAGTAATACCAAGTTCCAGAGATTGGAAATAGCATGATAACAGAAATAGCTACGGATCGGTAGTAACTAACATGTCAATATGATAAGACAATGATAACGATCCTCGCGGGATCCAATAACTGGCTCACGGCCCACAAGTATACTCAACCGCCCAAGAAGGGGTTCCTCGGCTCAAGAGTGGCCAATATCTCAATATATAGTATGCAACCATCCGAGAAGGAGTTCGATGGCTCAAGAATAGCCAATGTCATAACACAGTATCAACAAGTCGGACTAAGCCATAGTCCACAATCACAATCGACCCCGCACTCACAAGGGAGGACGTGTCGCCGCTATACAGCGTCACAAAGTGGTATACCGGGGTTTCGAACCCGCTGGTCATCACCCACATCTATTGCTCACCTCAATACGGCGCGACGACTACTCCGCAATGCCCTTGCCACGAGAATCAAGCTCCGCACGCGTAGAATCTGATCAAATACAATAGAAATACAACAAATTAGGCCAATGGGACGACACCCAATCAATAAAACTCAATTTAAATCAGAATTCCCAAAGTTGTCAAAACCCGACTTTCGGTACACTTGTCTAAAAATTACAAAAGTCACATTTTCGGAATCCTTATCTCGATACGAGTCTAGGCATATCAAATTTACCAAAATCGGACTCCATTTGCCCACCCAAATCGGTGTTTTTCTTCAATTTAGGCCTAGGGCTCAAACCCACCTTTAATCTTCCATTTACAGAAATTTAACCAAGGATTTCATGTTAAAATGATGTAATTAAGCCACAAAACTTACCTCCGACAAATCCCCGATGAACTCCCAGCAATTCCCGCGAGTTCCTCTCTCTAGAACTCAAAAATAACGTTTTGGGGTATGAAACCCGCAACTGGTTCTGTTCTGAACTTAAACTCACTGCCAGGCCAATTAACCCTACGCGATCGCAGCACTGGGCTCGCGATCGCGATGCACAAATCCCTGGGGCTTGATTTTTCTTCTACGCGATCGCAGCCTTTAGCACGCGATCGCAGTGAACAACCAAAGATCCCTACGCGATCGCAACTCCAGCCCCGCGATCGCATTGCATCCGGACTTGACCTTACGCGATCGCGTGAACCCAAATGCGATCGCACTGCATTCCGACATTGGCCTACGCGATCGCAGACGTCACCACGCGATCACGATACACCCAAACGCTGCCTTACGCGATCGCATTCTAAACTTCGCGATCGCAGAGAGCAAAAATTCTCTGCAATTATTGCAGCAGAACAACACTGCCTTTTGGCACAAATTGGTCCGTTTGGACCCCCGAATTCATCCCGAGGCTCCCGGGACCCCAACGAAAACCACCAACATACTCCAAAACACGATACGAACTCATTCCAATCATAAAAACATGTCTAACAACATCAAAACCCATGATTCACATCGAATTCAAGCCTAAATTTCTTAAAACTTTCCGAATTGCACATTCGATAAAAAACCCGACCAAACGACCTCCGAATGACCTGAAATTTTGCAGGCACATCCAAAATCACCTAACGGAGCTACTGCAACTGTCGGAATTCCATTCCGACTCCCGGATCAAAATCTCACCTATCGATCGGATTTCGCCAAAATTCAACCTTAGCCGATTCAAGCCTATTTCTACACCGGGCCTCCAAATTCAATTCCGATTGTTCCCCTAAGTCACAAATCACCTCCCGGAACTAACCGAATCATCAAAATCCGATTCCAAGCCTTCTAACCAAATAGTCAACTCCGGGTTGACTTTCCTTATTCAAGTTTCCTTCAAAAAGGCTATATGCCTCATTTCCAATCCAATTCACTCCTAACTCACCCAATAGACTCTAACACTGTTATGAAAGCATAAAATACACAATTTCAACATAACGGGGTGATAATTCCCGTGACGACGGGCCGGGTCGTCACACGAGGTACTTGGATCTGCACACAAGGTGCAGGTAGTAAAGTGAGTACTTCCAACTCAGCGGTAATAGACATGTATAATGATATTGAAGGCATGAAATCCCAAAATACCATACAGTAAAGCTACAGCAGTGTTTCATTTCCCTTTAACGGTGTCAATCTCGGGAACAACAGCAACAGATAAAGCAGATAAGTATAAATGAATGAATGTAATGCAAATACACATGAACACTACGGTACGTAGTCCGATCTATTTGGGTACCCACGCTCACTGTGGAGGTTCAGACTCCGGAGGGGCTCCTACAGCCCAAGCGCAAAATCATAGTAACATATGTTGCGGCGCGCAGCCCGATCCACTATTAGTCTAGCTACATACATGCAAGTCTCACAAGCACAAATAACTTACCATTTTTAGTTCCGTTAAATAGTAATTATAGAATTAGGTGTTCAAAATCTTAGAATTTGCAAATCATGTTTAGATAGTGTTTAGCTCAGGACTAATATCATGAAAACATGCTATAAATTATAGAAACAATGATAAAGATCCTCACGGGATCCAAATAGCGGGCACACAGCCAAAATATATTCATAACCATCCAAGTATGAGGTTTACCGGCTCATTAATAGCCAACAACACAGTACAATACCACTCGGGTGGACTAAGCCATAGTCCCCAATCATAATCGACCCCGCACTCACTGTAGAGTACGCGTATCACCTCAATACAGCATCATATAGTGATATACCGGGGTTTCAAACTCTCAGGTCATCATCCACATCTATTACTCACCTCGAACCGGCTCCGAGACTAGTCCGCAATGCCTTTCCCTCTAGAATCAACCTCCGCGGGTGCCAAATATGATCAAAACCAATAGGAATACATCAAAATAGGCTGTTGGAATATAACCCAATCGAAATAACTCAAAAATACCCAAAAATACGAAGTTGGCAAAACCCGAGCCCCGGGCCCACTTCTTAAAAAATTACGAAATTCATATTTCTAAAATATTCATCTCACCACGAGTCCATACATATAAAATTTATTAAAATCGAAGTCTATTTCACCCCTCAAATCATTACTTTACCCTTTCTTAGGCTTCAAGCAAAAACCTCCATTTTTACCTTTTGATTCTTCCTATTTTCAGTGATTAATTCATGTTTTTGCACTATAATAACATAAACCAAGTCCAAATATCCTTACCTAATAATTTCCTTCGAAGCCTCTTCAAAATCGCCCAAAAATCGCCTTAGTTCGCCCCCCAAAATGATTTTACACTTCTGAAATTTCAAATGCACTAATACATTAAACCCTCTGATAGCTTTCACTTCTGCGGTCCCGCTACCGCTTCTGCGGATGCCTCACCGCTTTTGCGGTTTAACTAAAATTCCCATTGACTGCTTCTGCGGTAACCGCTTTTGCGATCAGACGACCGCTTCTGCGATCTCAACTAATTTACCCAGACCGCTTCTACGGTCCCCAATTCGCTTCCGTGGAGACCGCTTTGGCGGAATTTTGTCCGCTTATGCTGAATATGCCCAGGCCACAATAGGCCGATTTTGTGATCACTGAACCAGATCTGCAGGACTGCTTAAGCGGCTCTCTACCGCAGATACAGAAACAACAGAAGTGTTCCTAACAGACCTGCTACAACACATCAAATTTCCCAATTAAACATCCAAAACCATCCTCAGGCCCTCGGGACCCATATCAAAGACACCAACCCACTCTAAAACATAATACAAACTTGTTCCAATCATCAAAATACGCCCTTTAACACAAAAATCACCAAATTATCACAGATTAAAGCCTAATTTTCCTTAAAAATTCCGAAACTAATATCTGATAAAAAACCCGACCAAACGACATCCGATTGACCGGAAAATTTGCACACATATCCAAAATCACCAAATGAAGCTACTGCATCCCTTAGAATTCCATACCAATCCCCGAATCAAAATCTCACCTATCAACCGGATTCCGCCAAAATTCCAACTTCGCCAATTCAAGCCTATTTCTACATCGGACCTCTAAATTCAAATATGATCGCTCTCCTAAGTCACAAATCACCTCCCTAAGCTAACCAAACCACCGGAATTCACATCCGAGCCCTCTAACCATATAGTCAACTTTCGGTTGACTTTTCTGAAATAAACTCCATTCTTAGAGGCTATATGCCTTATTTTCAACCAGAACCAATTCAATTACACCTGATAGACTCTTATACTGATACAGAAACATGAATCAACACAATAAGAGATAAACATGTTGGTAACTAACATGACGATGGGCCGGGTCGTCACATCCTCCCTAACTTAAATAAACGTGCATCCTCGAGCAGGTCAAGAAATATACTCGGAGTCTCAAACAAGCAATGATATCTGCTCCACATCTCCCGCTCGGTCTCCCAAGTTGCCTCCTCTATGGGCCGACCTCTCCACTGTACCTTCACTGACGCTATATCCTTCGACCTTAATCATTGCACCTGACGACCCAATATAGCTATAGGCTCCATATCATAAGTCAAGTCACCATCCAGCTGAACTGTACTGAAATCCAACACATGTGATGGGTCCCCAACATACTTCCGGAGCATAGACACATGGAACACCGGATGAACTCCCAATAGGCTGGGTGGCAAAGCAAATATATAGGCCACTTCTACAATCCTCTTGAGTATCTCAAAAGGGCCGATGAATCTCGGACTCATCATTCCTTTCTTTGCAAATCTCATGACTCCTTCATAGGCCAAAGCTTCAGCAAGACCTTTTCAGTCACTGAATATGACACATCCCGGACCTTCCGGTCCGTATAACTCTTCTTGGCACGACTGGGTTGTGCGAATTCTCTCCTGAATCACTTTCACATTGTCCAAAGCATCCTGGACCAACTCTCTCCCCAACAACCTGGCCTCACCAGGCTCAAACCAACCAATTGGAGATCTACACCGTCTCCCATATAAGGACTCATATGGCGCCATCTGAATGTTTTATTAGTAGTTGTTGTTATAAGCAAACTTTGTGAGAGGTAAGTAATCTGCCAAATAACCACCAAAATCAATAACACAAGCACGCAACATGTCCTCCAGTATCTGAATGGGACTCTCGAACTGTCCATCCGTCTGAGAATGAAATGCAGTGCTCAACTCTACCTGTGACCCAACTCTCACTGGAATGTCCTCCATAACTAAGAAGTAAATTGAGTACCTCTATCTAATATAATAGACACTAGGACCCCATGCAATCTCACAATCTTACGGATGAATATCTCTACTAACCACTCCGAGGAATATATAGAACACACAAGAATGAAGTGTGCAGTCTTGGTCAGCCTATCCACAATCACCCAAACTGAATCAAACTTCCTCGCTATCCGAGGGCGACCACTAACAAAGTCCATAGTAATCCTCTCTCATTTCCACTCAGGAATATCAATACGCTGAAATATGTCATCGGGCCTCTGATGCTCATACTTGACCTGCTGACAGTTGAGGCACCGGGCTACATGACTCACAATATCCTTCTTCATACTTCTCTACCAGTAATGCTGTCTCAAATCCCGATACATCTTCACGGCACCTGCATGGATAGAATATCGCGAGCTATAGGCCTCTTCCAATATCAACTCCCGAAGGCCATCTACATTGGGCATGCAAATTCGGCCCTGTATCCTCAACACACCATCACTATCAATAGTAACATCCCTAGCATCATCATGCTGAACTCTATCCTTAAGGACAAACAAGTGTGGATCATCATATTGGCGCTTACAAATGCAATCATATAAGGAAGACCGAGAAACAACGCAGGCCAACACCTTGTTGGGCTCTAAAATATCCAACATCACTAGCCGATTGGCCAATGCCTGAACATCATATGCAAAGGTTCTCTCCCCAATTGAAATATCCGCTAGGCTGCCCATACTAACTACTTTTCGGCTCAAAGCATCGGCCACCATATTGGCCTTCCCCGAATGATATAAAATGGTGATGTCATAATCCTTGAGCAAATCAAGCCACCTCCGCTGACTCAAATTGAGATCTTTCTGTTTAAACAAGTGTTGGAGACTGCGATGATTAGTATACACCTCATAGGACACGCCGTATAAAAAGTGCCTCAAAATCTTCAAGGAAAGAACTATGGTATTTAACTCTAAATCATGAACAGGATAGTTCTTCTCATGAGGCTTCAACTGACGAAAAGCATAAGTAATAACTCTACCCTCATGCATCAATACAGAACCTATCACCACTCTCGACGCATCACAATACATTGTATACGAACCTAAAGCTTATGGCGAGACTAACACTGGAGTTGTGGTCAAAGCTGTCTTGAGCTTCTGAAATCTCTCCTCACACTCATCCGACCATACGAACGGTGCATCCTTCTGTGTCAACCTAGTCAAGGAAGAAGTGATAGATTAAAATCCCTGAATGAACCGGCGATAATACCCCGCCAAACCAAGAAAACTCCAGATCTCAGTAGCTGAGGACAGTCTGGCCAAATCTGCACCGCCTCTATCTTCTTTGGGTCAACCTAAATACCATCACTAGACACCACGTGGCCCATAAAAGCTACCGACTCATGACAGAACTCACACTTGGAGAACTTCGCATACAACTTCTCCTCCCTCAACCTCTGCAATACTACCCTTAAATGCTAGCATGCTCTTCTTAGCTACGAGAGTACACCAGGATGTCATCAATAAACACAATCACAAAGGAATCAAGATACGTTTGCAACATACTATTCATCAAGTACATGAACGCGACTGGGGCATTTTTTAGCCTAAAAGACATCATTAGAAACTCATAATGTCTGTATCTCGTCCTAAAGGTTATCTTCATAATCTTAGAATCACTAATCTTTAGCTGGTGATAGCCTGAATGAAGATCAACCTTCGAAAACACCCTCTCTCCCTGGAGCAGATCAAATAAATCATCAATGCGCGATAGAGGATACTTGTTCTTCACTGTTACCTTGTTCAGCTGTCTATAATCAATACACATCCTCATGGAGCCATCTTTATTCTTGACAAACAACACCGGTGCACCCCACAGTGACACACTCGGGCGAATGAACCCCTTATCTAGGAGTTCCTAAAACTGTTCTTTCAATTCCTTCAACTCAACTGAGTTCCCGACACCAAATCAATACCAAAGTCAATATCCCTGTCCGGCGGCATACCCGGCAGGTCTGATGGAAACACATATGGAAAGTCCCTTACAACATGCACCAAATCAATACTAGGAGTCTCAGCTCCAACATCCCTCACAAATGCTAAATATGATAAACACCCTTTCTCAAGCATCCTCTAGGACTTTAAGAAACAAATTACCCGTCTAGGGACATAATCAGTCAAACCCCGCCACTTAATCCACGGAATACCAGGAATGGCCAACGTAACTTTCTTGGCATGATAGTCTAAAATAGCATGGTATGGGCATAGCCAATCCATACCCAGAATCATATTGAAGACTACCATACCCAATAACAGTAAATCAACTCTTGTCTCTAGACCCCTAATAGTAACAAGACAAGATCAATATACGTGATCCATAATAATAGTATCACCCAATGGGGTGGATACATGCACAGGCAAGGAAAGACAACCACGGGTCGTACCCAAATGATGATAAAAATAAGAAGACATATACGAGTATGTAGACCGGGATCAAACAAAACAGAAGCATCCCTGTGGCAAACTGAGATAATACTTGTGATCACTGCGTCTGAAGCAACAGTATCTCTCCTATCTGGAAGTGCATAGAAATGAGCCTGACCACCGCTCGATCGCTTAACACTCTTGGGGCGACCTTTAGATGACTGTCCCCCACCCCTACTAGACTAGGATGGTGATGAAGTAGATATAGTAGAAGATAAGGGATGATCCTTCTGTTGAGACCTACCACTGCGAAGTCGAGGACACTGTCTCCTCATGTGGCCAAACTCGCCACACTCATAATAACTATCCGGTACTGGATAAAGGGACTGAAGGAAACCCTTCGCCGTAGATGAACCCTGGGCCGAAAAAGCAGATGTAGAACTGTGAGATGGGAGGGCACTGAGTGAAGACTAGCCCTGCTGATAACCCTGACGGCCACGGCCGGAAGAAGCTCCACTGTGCTCTGGGCGACCTGATGAGGAGGTCTAAAAGAACGACCTCTGCTCTGATGAAACTGGCCCCTAGATAGAACACCACTATAACTACCCAAAACTCGAGGCCTCTTGGCCTCCCTCTCCCCTCGCTCTCGGAAACAATCCGCCTCAATCTAGTAAGCCATGTCCACTACTTCCTCGAAGGATACTGCTACCACTCTCTCTCTGGTCATCAAGATATAAATAAAGTAGTTGAGGCTATCTATGAACCTCAGGATCCTCTCCCGATCTGTCGGGATCATCCATGTGGAATGTTTGGATAATTGAGTATACCTCAACTAATACTGAGTCAATGTCATATCCCTCTAAACTAACCACTCAAACTGGTGGCGCATTTCCTCTCTATGGGACTGCGGCACATACTTCTCTAAAAAGAGAGTGGAAAACTGCTGCCAAGTTAGGGGTGCTGCTCCTGTAGGCCTACATCTCTTAAACTCCTCCCACCATATGAATGATGGCCCCGAAAATTGGAAGGTAAAAAAGATACCCCACTAGACTCAAGAATCCCTGCTATACGAAGCATCCTCTAACACTTATCCAGAAATCCCTGGGCATCCTCGCCCTCAGTACCGCCGAACGTACGAAGCTTAAGTCTACCAAACCTCTCTAACCGATGATGTTTGTCGTCAGGCATAACCGGAACAACATACCCTGGGGCTGGCGCAACTAATGCAACTGGAATAGTCGGTGCCACTACCTGAGCTAAGGCTGCCTCTAATGTCTGAAGTCCCTGCACGACCTGCTCTGGTGTGCGAGCTGCGGGGGTCTGATGACCACCTCCGGTCTGAGATGTCGCTGTGGCAGTGGTAGCTGAAACTGCGTGAGCCAAACCAGTATAGATAGATAATATCTAGTCTAATGCCTCCTGAGGGCCAGGAATAATAATAATAGGCACTGCCGGTGCCTGAGCGGGTGCTGCTAGAGATCAACAACTGGGGGTTGATCCTAAATAGGGGTAACAAGTAGGTCTACTAATACTGCCCCTGCTGCTCTACCACGATCACGACCACGACCACGGCCGTGCCTACGACCTCTAGCTGGTGGCAATGGTTGTCGTTCACATCGTCCGGTAGCATGGGTTCTCGCCATCTACGATAGAATAGAATATATAATTTTAGCTCTCGGAACACCAAAATCGCACGACAAGAGTTCAAGGATATGAAGTGTTTCCTAAAAGATCTATAGCCTCCCGAGGATAAAAACAAACGTCTCTGTAACGATCTGCGAGACACTACTGACCGGCTCAAGACTCATGAGGCCTAGTAAACTAGGCTCTGATACCAACTTGTCATGACCCCAAACCTAGTCGTGATGGCTCCCAGCACATTGCTAGGCAAGCCCGACCAATCACATACACATTTCGAGCTACAAGCTCACATTATTTATTCAAAAATCATTCATAAAAGAAATATCCGAAATTTAGAAAATATATAGAAACAGCCCAATAAACCAGTACAAACAACCTCCCACAGATTTGGGGATCACGAGTCAAGAGCCTCTCCCAGAATAGCGTATAATAATGCTGAAATATATCATAAACGGAATACGTAGAAATGTCAAAAATACAGTAATAATGGAGGAGTCGAGTCCTGCAAATGCCAGGAAGCTACCTCGACAAGATGCGAAATATACTCTAAAAAGCAGCTAAACATCAAGTCTGTCCTAAGGTACCTGGATCTGCACACAAGGTGCATGGAGTAAAGTGAGTACTTCTAACTCAACGGTAATAGACATGTATGATGATATTGAAGGCAAGAAATTCCAAACTACCACACTGTAAAGCTATAACGTTGCTTCATTTCCCTTTAACAGTGTAAATCTCCGGAACAACAACAACAGATAAAGCAGATAAGTATAAATGCATGAATGTAATGCATATGCTCATGAACGCTACAGTGCGTAGCCCGATCCATTTGGGTACCCGCGCTCACTGTGGGGGGTTCAAACTCCGGAGGGGCTCCTGCAGCCTAAGCGTAAAATCATAGTAACATATGCAGCAGCACGTAGCTCGATCCAGTATCAGTCTAGCTACATCCATGCAAGTCTCACAGGCACAAATAACTTACCATATTTAGTTCCATTTAACAGTAATTATAGAATTAGGTGTTCAGAATCTCAGAATTTGCAAATCATGTTTAGATAGTGTTTAGCTCATGACTGATATTATGAAAACATGCTATAAATCATAGAAATAGTGATAACGACCCTCATGGGATCCAAATAGCCGGCACACATCCAAAACATATCCATAACCATCCAAGTATGAGGTTTACCGGCTCATTAATAGCCAATAACACAGTATAATACCACTCGGGCGGACTAAGCCACAGTCCCCAATCACAATCGACCCCACACTCACCGTAAAGTACGTGTCTCACCTCAATACAATGTCACAGTGTGATATACCGGGTTTCAAACCCTCAGGTCATCATCCACATGTATTACTCAACTCGAACCGGCTCCGAGACTAGTCCGCAATGCCTTTCCCTCTAGAATCAACCTCCACGTGTGCCAAATTTGATCAAAACCAATAGGAATACATCAAAATAGGCTAATGGAACATAACCCAATCGAAAGAACTCAAAAAACACCCAAAAATACGAAGTTGGTAAAACTCGAGCAACGGGCCCACTTTTCGAAATATTAAGAAATTTACATTTCCGGAATCCTCGTCTCACCACAAATCCATACATATAAAATTGACCAAAATCATAGTCTATTGGCCCCTCAAATCATCACTTTATCATTTCTTTGGCTTCAAGCAAAAACCTCCAATTTTACCCTTTGATTCTTCCAATTTTCAGTGATTAATTCATGTTTTTGCACTATAATAACATAAACCAAGTCCAAATATCCTTGCCTGATGATTCTCCTTCGAAGCCTCTTCAAAATCGCCCAAAAATTGCCTTAGTTCGCACCCCAAAATAATTTTTCATTTCTGAAATTTTGAATGCACTAATACATAAACACTCTAACATCTTTCGTTTCTGCGGTCCCGCTACCGTTTCTGCGGGACTGCTTCTATCGATTCCTCACCGCTTTTGCGGTTTAACTTAAATTCCCATCGACTGTTTCTGCAGTCTTATACCGCTTCTGCGGTAGCCGCTTTTGCGGTCAAATGACCGCTTCTGCGATCTCAACCAATTTACTAGAACCGCTTCTGCGGTCCCTAATCCGCTTCTGCGGAGACCGCTTTTGCGGAATTTTGTTCTCTTATGCAGAAGATGCCCAGGACACAATAAGTCGCTTCTGTAATCACTGATCCGTATATGCAGGACCACTTAAGCGGCTCTCCCACCGCATACGCGGAAACAACAGAAGCTTTCCCAACAGACCTTCTAAAACACATCCAATTTCCTGACTACACATCTGAAATCATCCCGAAGCCCCCGGGACCCAATACGAAAGACACCAACCCACTCTCAAACATCATACGAACTTTTTCCAATCATAAAAACACGTCCTTTAACACAAAAATTACCAATTTACCATTCTAGCCCAGTTTTCCTTACAACTTCCGAAACTAACATCCGATCAGAAACCCGACCAAACGACGTCCGAATGACCTAAAACGTTTCAGACATATCCAAAATAACCTAACGAAGCTACTGCAACCCACAGAATTCCATTCCAACCCTGGATCAAAATCTTACCTATCAACCGGATTCCGTCAAAATTCCTACTTCGCCAATTCAAGCATATTTCTACACTAGACCTCTAAATTCAAATCTAATTGCTCTCCTAAGTCAAAAATCACCTCCCGAAGCTAACCGAACCACCAGAATTCACATCCGAGTCCTCTACAGGTTGACTTTTCTAAAACAAACTCCTTTCTAAGAGGCTATATGCCTTATTTGCAACCAGAAACAATTCAATTACACTCGATAGACTCTAATATTGATATAGAAATATGAAGCAACATAATAAGTGGGAAATGGGGCGGTAAATCGCATGACGACGGGCCGGGTCATCCCATTATACCTGTGCAACTAAACTACATAGAAGTGTAGTATGAGTACGTAATCAACGTGTACTCAATAAGTATCACGTCTTATCTTGAAGAAGTAAAAATGAGATGGTCAACTTTGACACTTACTAGTTGTCCAATAATAATATACTAAATGTGAGAGGAACTCAAGGATTTTATAAAGCAGTACTAAATCACACCTGGAAAACAAGCAATACACCTTCAACAAATAATAAAGGAATTTCAAGTTTAATTTTCTTTATTTTATCAATTTATCTCAAGCCATGGAAGGCAACATCAACGTGCAAACTTCTCAGGCAAGATGTATAAATCATGCGCAAATTATGCAGAGGCGACGCCCCGTTCCAACAGAAATAAAATATGCAGTTTCCGAGGGTCGTTGGCGCGCGTATAGATGCATCTATTACCCCGCTCGCGAAATAATCTGCGACGCGGTCAACATAAAATAAACACATACCTTGCTCGCGAATCATGCATACGACACATGTGCACATAGAGATACATGCTCAGTCAATCAAGAAAGAACATATCAGGTAATATTTATCAAGATTAAATAAATTCTCCTTTAATAAATTTTATGAAGTGAGGTTTAATCCCTTTAGAAACACATTTACTAATTCAGTGTGATTTAAGAAATTCAAGCTATCATTGGGTTTACAATTAATCCAAGTATAACATGTTTTTGGGTCCTAGCTATCCGGACAATAGCATAATCGTAGCTACGCGCGGACTCTCGTCACCTCATGCGTACGTAGCACCCAAAAATAGGAGCACATAACCAATTAACTCACCTATGGGGACAATTTCCTCTTACAAGATTAGAAAGGAGACTCACCTCGCTTTGAAGATCCATAATCGGCACTCCAAGCCCCTCCGAAGACTATAATTGATGCATCACGCTCCAAAACTATCCAACGGTTACGCAAAACCATTAATATATGCTCATTTATTCATTACAATCTAATTTATAGCAATTCCTAACTCCGATAAAAAAGTTGACCAAAATGCCCTCGGGCCCACGTGCCCGAAATCCGAAATTGTTCGAAGATAAACATTATCCATGACCTTATGAACACAAATATACAATTTACTCCTAATTCCACGCTCAAATTCGTGGCTAAATTCCAAGAATATAATCTTTTAGGTTTTCCACCAAAACCTCAATTTTCTACAATTTTCCAAGTCTAAATCCATATATAAACCTTGTATTTAACCCAAGCTAGCATAAACTACTTACCCCATGACAAGTGACGAAAATGGCACCTCCAAGTTGCTCCCCATCGACTCTGATGGAAGAAAAATGGGGTTGAAATGAACTCAACCCCGAACTTAAAAGATCTCACTGCCCCAGTTGTTTCAGCACCTGTGGTCCTAGTGTCACTTCTGCAGTTCTGCATGTACGGTCAAATTGCAGCATTTGTCGTCTCCCCTGGGCCTCCCCCTTTTAGCTTCTATGGCCTCACCTCCATAGATGCGGTCCCGCTTTTGCGGACACCTGACCGTATCTGCGGCCCACTTTGAGCCGACCAGATCCGCTTCTGTGACTATTTCTCCGCAGATGTGGTCCTGCTTCTGTGGAACGTTGACCGAATATGCGGTTCTTAAGCCCCAGACACAATTTTGCACTTGTGCCTTCCTAGCCGCACCTGCGGCCCCATTTCCACAGGTGCAGTTAGGAAAACAGCCATACCCTTCAGCCTTCTTCAAAATTCTATTTTCAATCCGTTAAGTACCCAAAATCCACCCGAGGCCCCCGGGACCTCAACCAAACATACCAACTAATCCCAAAAGACGTTACAGACTTTCTCGATGCCTCAAATCACATCAAACAACGCTAAAACCATGAATTTCACCCTGATTCAAGCTTTATGAACTTAAAAATTTCAAATTCTATTTCTGATGTTTAAACCTATCAAATCTCGTCCGATTGACCTCAAATTTTGCGCACAAGTCATATTTGACATTACGGACCTACTCCAACTTTCGGAGTTGGATTCCGGCCATGATATCCAAAAGTCCACCTCCGGTCAAACATCTCAAAAACCTTCAAATTCTATCTTTAGATGGCTAACGCTCCAAAATGACCTACGGACCTTCAAATTCACTTCCAATCGCGCCCCCAACTCCAGAATCACCACACTGATCTATTCATAGTCTTGGAATCCCAAATAGACATCGATTACATTGAAATGCACTTCAAACCATACTTATGAAATTTCTTCTAAAATGATATCTTCCACAATAGGCGCCAAAATAGTCTCGGGTTATCCAAAACCCTCGCCGGGTATATGCCCAAGTCCAAAATCATCATACAAACCTGTTGGAACCTTCAAATCCTGATTCCGAGGTCATTAGCTCAAAAGTCCCATCCTAGTTTATTCTTTCAACTTTAGGCTCTTGAAATAGGAATTCTCTTCCCAAATCAACTCCGGATTTCCCAAAATTAATTTTGACCACGCGTACAAGGCATAACACCTGAAATGAAGCTATTCATGGCCTCCGACTGCAAAATGGGGTGCTAGGACTCAAAACGACCGATCGGGTCGTTACATTCTCTCTTACTTAAACATAATTTCATCCTCGAACGTGCTGAGAACTACACTGAAGTAGTCTAAAATCACCGATTAACACCTTATGCACCTTCCCGTGCTACCACAACCCGGTTGAGCATATTATCTCAATCAGTTCTAAAGATATTCCCTTTTTATTCAAGCAAATTAGCTTTCGAGTCCAATTCTAACATTCAGAATTCTATGCCAGACATGCTTCCAACGTACGATCACCATATCAACCACTATACGTATTACCCAAACATGACTGCACAAATTTTGCTTCACACCTTGTACCTCTTTACTCACAGGACCACAATAACATTCACTGATCAAATAAATCGAAATTCCATGAATACAATGCTCTCATTACACCTCACGACCTACATAGGTCTTGCTATAACTCTTACAATACTATCATGATGGAAGAGATGTGCATAAATTTATAATCAACTGCTGAGTCATCAAGTCATTAGGTCTACACCCCTGACAAAGCTAAAATCTCCTTTTGAGCCAAATAATGGTCTTATCTCCTTAACATACTCCATATAGCTAGATTGCACGAAATCCTAAATCAATGGATTTTGTAACATCTGATACAACTGTTCAGGCAATAAGCCACCCAGACGTTATTAAAATCTCATATGATGCTACCCCGTGCCAATAGGCCACAAATTCGAACAAGATACAAAAGAAAACAAACTCTGAAAAGGAAATGCAATTACCCCGCTCGCGAATCATACATGCGACGCTAGTTTACAGCTAATAAGAGCTTTCCTCGGAAAAATAGAAAACGTACCACATAAAACAGATATAGGGAACTGAGCTCAATATCACGCGGTTGCAGTGTGCAACCCGATTCAAATAACATACCCATGACGGCGTGCCACCCGATCCACCCATGAAACTCGCATAAGGAGGTACGCACCGAGCTAGACTGGTCATTTCAATAATATATCGATTATTGGTCACAAGTACACTAAGTGCATAATAACATCCATGAGGCAATATATAGCGTCATAAGCTACAAAATGCAAGCACAACTGAGGTGCGGTATACAAATTGAATCTCAAGAGCCATCTTGCTTTTAAAGCATCACTCCTACACGGATCCTAGACACACAAGCAATTTCTCAAGCCATCTCACAACTCGCACGGCACAATGCATCACTTCATGAAATATAATAACACCCTGACTACTACTACATAAGGAGCGTATCACTAAAATGAACACAACTGGCTTGACAGATAGCCCAACACATTTAAATCCATCCACCGACCTCAAGTTAATCCTGATCATATCAAACAAAGCCAATAACCTTTCAAAGGTCCATACTAATTTCCCTCTTCTCATAACATACAAGGGCAACCATCATAACTAGAGTACAGTCCACAACTTAGAATCTGAGTGCCCTCCAAGAATCCATTCTTAATTTAACGATATCATCACAATTCTTCATACTTGGTCTAGATCTTTAATCAATCAAGTGGCTATGTGCCACATTTATGCAATCTTCATGTGGGGCACACTCCCACAATCTACCATAACATTTAACTGGGTCTTACGTCCAACCCACCGATCGCAGTAACGCTGAAAAGCGGTCAAGAATCATCAACCATGATACAAGCCCTCTTTATAAAACACCAATCTCAGGTGACGCTAAAGACAATGGCAACTTACTTTAAACACCGAAACTCTTTTCCTACTCATCCGAGCTTGTGACATCTCTATCCACACCAAACTACAACTTTGATTCTCATTTAAAATTTTATATTGCTCGCTGCTCCTGACATTCCCATGAACAGTAGGACACAATTCATCATCATAATTCCAGAATTGCTAATAGATGAATACTTTATCACATCAAAGCTTTCCACTGAACTCACTTTTAGGAGAATCACAGCAACACACATGCGAATACTCATAACCATAGAATGTGCAACATCTAAGTAGTGGTCTAAGGCACCATGGACCCTTCTGGAATTTGCTTCCACATAACGAGCCATAACATAAGAATGTTTTTGATTAATGACAATTACGGCGGTTGAGAAGCCTTATATGCACCGTCACAAATCACTTGCATAACTTGATCACACGGAAGAATCTGAACTCCACCCCTAATATGCAAACTCGATCATGGCTAACCAATCTACCTTCTCCCAATTTGTCCTTGATTGCCTTAGAGATAATACTAACTCCATCCAACACATAACATCTTCAATCTGCACTCATCTCGAGTGGCCTTGAATCACGAGACTATGCCTTATCAAGTCCCAAGAATTATCCCGTACCTCCCAAATGCCATACTGCAAGTCAAAGCATCACAGATCATTATGCACCTCTTCACATAGGTTGCTAACAATCTTGATTCTTTGCCCGTAATTATACGCTTAAAATCATTGGGCATCACGCCTCATCTTGTAAATTTACCATGACCGTTGTTGAGAGCCACCCGCTCTGACTTGTCCCCGAATATAATCAACTCCACGAGTCTCCCATCACATGAGTACCCCCTTGGCGAAGAACCGGCCGAATCATTTCCTTTGGAACCCGCATTTATACAAAGCAAAACCCTAAATCTTTTCATAATTCTAAACATGGTCCAATAAGGCCAACGATAGCCCACCATTAATAATAATTTTTCTCAGATTACCATTTATGGCCTTTCCCCATAGCTGAAATAGTCCATCATTATGCTAATAACCAGAAACCTCGCAAATAGTTAACTATGCTACCCTATCATAAGCAGTGGGACTCTCCTACTTAGGTTGAAGCCATAATTTTACCAATCTGGAATTCACCCGTCCTCTTTATCTCTTATTGACATAACCTAGCGCAATTAGCCACCAAAGCTCTCAAAATCTTTCTGTAGGACCCCATTCTCATACTCTGAATCATCAACCACATTTACACAATCAATCTCTCTACTTCATAACTAATAAAATTCTTCGTAGAAGCCTCTCCAACCACGCGACTGCTAACCTGCTCACTTGGCTAACCCACCTATAGAAGGCTCTCATCAACATTTTCCAACAATGCTGCACAAGGTACAGTTACTACGACATCAATGACCCATCCTGAGGCTGAGCTCACTCTCCAACTGCACAGGTCCATTTACCCCTCGTGGACATCATTTAAATATGCGACAACATTCTTCCAATTCAAATCCATGTTGTATTCTTCTTCATTTAAGTGGCTCTTTTATGTTATATTAAATCTCCAGCTGTACAAGAACGCCTACTTCAAATCAGATCTGTAACCCCAATAACCAAGCACTAATATCCTCATATCACTCCAAACTCTCCTTAAGGTACGTGGTCCATCCACTACAACACCCGTATGAAACTCCGCCACTCTCCCACTTTGGCGGAACTCATCTCCTTAATCGAATACTCGACCTTTGTTTCATACACCTGGCCTTTTAGCAATTTAAAACCACGCCTGACACTTCCCACATGTCTTTCTCATCTTTTGCTGCTCAGTTGTTGCCTTAATAAAATTTATCTTCATAGAACTTGAATCCACAATTTGCCACTAACTCCAAACCTTTCCGAAGGTCATCTTTCTCTAACCATCAACATTAGAAATACTGAACCACCGCACCCTGCGATATCTGATAGTTGTATCTCCAATACTATTTCACGATATCTTGCCCCAAAGGAGAATTGTAGAAGATCATAACACCGACAAACTTAATACGTTCAATTAGGATAATAGTACCCCATCATATGAGAAAACGCCACCACTCTTGCAATTACCAAGTCTCATTACTTCTACCAGTCCACATCTGACCATCCTTAGTTCGATTGCCTTTCCCCCTGCGTGGAATAAAATATTAAATCATTGATTATACATTAAGTAAACCTCCCTTGAAGTCATTCACTGCATCGGCACATCGACAAAACATCCTACCATTATAACAATACCACAGAATAGTTGTTCTTAAGCATCTTGGCAACTTGTGCCTAGCCCTAGAGCCCTCAGAAGTACTGCTACTGGGCTGGAACCATCAAAGGTCCTTCTTCAATGCTACAATAATTATATGATCGGCTATACCAAGAGAAACATCCTATAACACATCTGTATTACCATTACGATTCTTCAATTCTCGATATTTGACAAGCAGTTCGCGTTGCGTAAGATCGAGTAGGAAAGAAACAAAGGCATAAGCCTCACATGAAGTCAAATCGCACGATAAGGAATCAAGAAAGAAAGTACTCCTAACAGTCCTGCAACCTCCCGAGGATAAGTACAATCGTCTCCGTATCGATCCGCGAGACTCTACTAGACTTGCTCATGACGCATAAGACCCTAGCAACCTAGTGCTCTAATACCATGTTGTCAGGATCCAAATTTCACTATGGTTTGTGGTGGCACCGGACACCGCTGTCAGGCAAGCCAACTAAATAATCAATTAAATTCTCTTTTTAATCCCTTTGAAATCTAGGATTTTTCCTTCCACTTTTCATAATTAAAAAGGATCACTATTTAAATTAAAATTAAATAGTAAGCAATTAGTACAAATCTTTCAAAAACCATCCCAGAACCCTGTGTCAGAAGTGCATGAGCAACTACTGATAAGGAGAATAAAATATAATATTTGTCTGAAATACAGTGGATAGGGAATAAATACAAAATGCTGAAAGGAACTACACTAGCTGCAGGTCGCCTCAAATAATGCAGCTCACCTAGTCCCAGAATCATACGCGCTGCTACGCCTAGTAGGCCACTAGAGTTACTTATACATGTGCAACAAAAATGCACATAAGTGTAGTATGAGTATGTAATCAATGTGTACTCAGTAAGTATCCCGTCAAATCACGAAGAAGTAGAGACGAGATTGTCAACTTTGATACTTACTAGTGGTCCAGTAATAATATACTAAATGTGAGAGGAAATCAGGGATTTTATAAAGCAGTACTAAATCACAAGCTGGAAAGCAAGCATTACATATTCAACAAATAATAAAGGAATTTCAAGTTTACTTTCTTTATTTTATCAATTTATCTTAAGCCATTGAAGGCAGCATCAACGTGCAAAATTCTCAAGCAAGATGTATAAATCATGCGCAAATTATGCCGAGGCGACGCCCCGCTCCAACATAAATAAAATGTGCACTTGCCGAGGGTCGATAGCGCGCCTATAGACGCATCGATTACCCTGCTCGTAAAATAATCTACAACGCGGTCAACATAAAATAAACACATACCCTGCTCGCGAATCATGCAAGCGACATAGGTGCACATAGAGATATATGCTCAGTTAATCAAGTAAGAACCTATCAGGGAATATTTATCAAGATAACACAAATTCTCCTTTAATAAATTTTAAGAAGTGGGGTTTAATCCTTTTAGAAATACATTTACTAATTCAGTGCGATTTAATCAATTTAAGCTATCATTGGGTTTACAATTAATCCAAGTATAACATGCTTTTGGATGTTAGCTATCCGGACAATAACATAATAGTAGCTACGCACGGACTCTCGTCACCTCGTGCGTACGTAGCCCCCACAATTAGGAGCACATAACCAATTAACTCACCTATGGGGACAATTTCCTCTTACAAGGTTAGAAATGAGACTCACCTCGCTCTGAAGATCCATAACCGACACTCCAAGCCCCTCCGAAGACTCTAATTGATGCAACACCCTCCAAAACTAGCAAACGGCTACATAAAATCATTAATATATGCTCAATTATTAATTACAATCTAATTTATAGCAATTCCTAACTCCGATCAAAAAGTTGACAAAAATGCCCTCGGGCCCACTTGCCCGGAATCCAAAAAATTTCGAAGATAAAGATTATCCATGGCCTTATGAACTCAAATATACAATTTACTCCTAATTCCATGCTCAAATTCGTTGCTACATTCCAAGAATATAATATTTTAGGTTTTTCACCAAAACGACAATTTTCTATAATTTTCCAAGTCTAAATCCATATATAAACCTTGTATTTAATCAAAACTAGAATAAATTACTTACCCCATGACAAGTGACGAAAATGGCGCCTCCAAGTTGCTCCCCATCAACTCCAATGGAAGAAAAATGGGGTTGAAATGAACTCAACCCCGAACTTAAAAGATCTCACCGCCCCAGTTGTTTCCGCACCTGCGGTCCCAGTGCGGCTTCTGCAATTCCGTAGGTGCGGTCAAAATGCCGCATTTGCAATCTCCTCTGGGCCTCCCCCTTTTTGCTTCTGCGGCCTCACCTCCGCAAATTCGGTCACGCTTATGCGGACACCTAACCGCATCTGCGGCCCACTCTGAGCCAACCAGATCCGCTTATGCAACCATTTCTCCGCAGATGCGATCCCGCTTCTGTAAAACCTTGACCGTATATGCGGTCCTCAAGCCCCAGACACAATTTTGCACCTGCTCCTTCTCAGCCGCTTCTGCAGCCCCTTTTCCGCAGGTGCGGTTATGACTAGACCCTTTGTAAGGCCCCGTAAACGTTTTGTGCATGAAACCTAGTAGCTGTGGTGCCATGGTCCGAATAATATGTTAGGAATGTGTATAATTCTTTGCGGCGAAGCTTAACAGTATGTTTGCAAAATTTGGTGTTGAGAATGCGGTCGATATGCGATCGCATAACGGATCTGCGGACCGTAGATCTACCGCATAAATTCTCGAAGGTTTTGGGTGGCAAATCTGCGGTACACTATGCGATCGCAGATCAAGAATGCGGACCGCATTTTGGTCGCATTCCGTATCAGAACTTGTGTAAATTTTGAGGCAATTCCGCGGTCACTATGCGGACCGCATGTTGATTCTGCGATCGCAGATGCGACCGCGGAATTGACCCGGCCCAGGAATTTTATAAATTTCAACCCGACCTCTTCTTTAAAATAACGCCTTTCTCCTTCATTTTATCATATCATCTTACCAAAATTAGAGAGAGAAGAGAGGGGTTTTAGAGAAAGAAGTTCTTCATCTTCAAAGATTGTTCCAACCATTAAGTCCAAAAGATTCTAGGGCCAAGATTCAACTTCCCCAATCTTTACAAGGTAAAAACACTAACTATTTTTCCTCTAATTTTTAGTTTTAAAATGGGTAAAAAGAGGGTTACATATAATAGCTTTTGAACTTGAGATTTTACACTCATGCATGATTAATAAACTTGTTTTCTTAGTAATGAGGAAGTGAATAGGCGTAAGAGTCTGCAAAACAAGGTCGGCAAAGATAGGATAGCTTGGGTAAGCATAAAGTAGGAAGTTAACAGAAGAAAACTCGATACCAGGTATGCATGGCTAATTTTGATTCTTGTGAAATCGCCTATATGTGTGAAATTTGTTTGGTTCGAGTTAAATTGCCAAATTGTGTGAAATTCTTGTATGTTGTGTTGGATATTCAAAGTTGTTGTTGAACTATGAGTGATGTAATATGAGATTTGAGCCGAAAGATAAATGAGAGTTGAATTTGGTAAAAGAATTGTGAATAATGGTTATGACGGCATATATGGTCACTTGTGGAAAAGAAACGAAACACTTGAGGTGTGGTAAGTTATTGAACATAACAGTATGAACATTCTCGATTTTGGAACACTTGTACCTTGGTTGTGATATTGGCTTGAGAAGTAATTGAGAACATGAACCAATGTGTAAGTTGCTTATTTGAACTTGTTGTAATTTTGTGTAGTACCTTATCTGCTGTTTGTGATCGTTGTGTTTGAAAATTGTACGGTGGGATCGGGTTGCGCGCCACAACATGAAGAAATAAGGTGTGGGTTGGGGTGATAAGGGTGGCCGAGGTAATAAGGGTGGACGAGGCAATAAGGATGGAAAGCGATCGAAATCGCAAATGAGATTGATACAAAATCATTAATATGAAATTGTGAAAGGAGACAGCAGGAGAGTTTGCAACCCGGGGGGCACTGATTGCCCCTATGTTTGACTACTTGCAATTTATGTGGTTGATTGGTTGTTGTTCTATTTGTTGACCTTAAACGTGCTTGTGTTGAGGCTTATCTGAAATGAGTAAAAGGTGGGAAACATGGATAGTTAGCTTAATTGATTTCTTGATGTAATCTATTGTCTGTCTTGTCATCGTAAAATTTTTGCGCATGAAACCTAGTAGCTGTGGTGCCATGGTCCGAATAATATGTTAGGAATGTGTAGAATTCTTTGCGGCGAGCTTGCGAGCCGCGGTTTGGACCCTTGGTAGTGATTTAAGTTTCAAAAATGTAAAGAGTCAATTTTTCCAGAAAAATGTCAATTCTGCGGTCAGGAGTGCGACCGCAGATCTGCTATGCGGACCGCATAACGGATCTGCGAACCGCAGATCTACCGCATAAATTCTCGAATGTTTTGGGGTGGCAAATCTGCAGTACACTATGCGACCGCAGATCAAGAATGCAGACCGCATTTTGGTCGCATTCCGTATCAGAACTTGTCTAAATTTTGAGGCTATTCCGCGGTCACTATGCGGACCGCATGTTGATTCTGCGATCGCAGATGCGACCGCAGAATTGACCCGGCCCAGGAATTTTATAAATTTCAACCCGACCTCTTCTTTAAAATAACGCCTTTCTCCTTCATTTTATCATATCATCTTACCAAAAATAGAGAGAGAAGAGAGGGGTTTTAGAGAGAGAAGTTCTTCATCTTCAAAGATTGTTCCAACCATTAAGTCCAAAGGATTCTAGGGATAAGATTCAACTTCCCCAATTTTTACAAGGTAAAAACCCTAACTATTTTTCCTCTAATTTTTAGTTTTAAAATGGGTAAAGAGAGGGTTACATATAATAGCTTTTGAACTTGAGATTTTACACTCATGCATGATTATTAAACTTGTTTTCTTAGTAAAGAGGAAGTGAATAGGCGTAAGAGTCTGCAAAACAAGGTCGGCAAAGATAGGATAGCTTGGGTAAGCATAAAGTAGGAAGTTAACGGAAGAAAACTCGATACCAGGTATGCATGGCTAATTTTTATTCTTGTGAAATCGCCTATATGTGTGAAATTTGTTTGGTTCGAGTTAAATTGCCAAATTGTGTGAAATTCTTGTATGTTGTGTTGGATATTCAAAGTTGTTGTTGAACTATGAGTGATGTAATATGAGATTTGAGCCGAAAGATAAATGAGAGTTGAATTTGGTAAAAGAATTGTGAATAATGGTTATAATGGCATATATGGTACCTTGTGGAAAAGAAACGAAACACTTGAGGTGTGGTAAGTTATTGAACATAACAATATGAACATTCTCGGTTTTGGAACACTTGTAACTTGGTTATGATATTGGCTTGAGAAGTAATTGAGAACATGAACCAATGTGTAAGTTGCTTATTTGAACTTGTTGTAATTGTGTGTAGTACCTTATCTGCTGTTTGTGATTGTTGTGTTTGAAAACTGTACGGTGGAATCGGGTTGCGCGCCGCAACATGAAGAAATAAGGTGTGGGTTGGGGTGATAAGGGTGGCCGAGGTAATAAGGGTGGACGAGGTAATAAGGATGGAAAGCGATCGAAATTGCAAATGAGATTGATACAAAATCATTAATATGAAATTGTGAAAGGAGACAGCAGGAGAGTTTGCAACCTGAGGGGCACTGATTGCCCCTATGTTTGACTACTTGCAATTTATGTGGTTGATTGGTTGTTGTTCTATTTGTTGACCTTAAACGTGCTTGTGTTGAGGCTTATCTGAAATGAGTAAAAGGTGGGAAACATGGATAGTTAGCTTAATTGATTTCTTGATGTAATCTATTGTCTGTCTTGTCATCGTGATCCTTGTTTAACGACTTGAGTTTGCTTGGGACAAAGTTTGTCCATACATACCAGTACAACTCAAGTGTACTGACATCCCTTTTGCCGGAGATGCTACATTCGTGTTATGATTGTAGGTGGATCAGTAGCAGGCACTTCAGCTCATCAGCAGTAGTATCCTTCACCTTCCACTGCCCGTTTTGATGAGCCCCTTTCTTTCTCGGGGCCCGTGTGGTTCATGCCACTTTTGTTTAGATTTCATTTTGGTTTTGTAAGGTATAGCCGGAGCCTTGTTACCGGCAAGTATTGTATTCCCCTTTTTGTATCCTAGAGGCTCTGTAGACATGTAAACTGTGGGATTCCAGTCTAATGCATATATTATGTTATGTCGGGCGTTGTAAAAACTGCAAACTTGTTAATGAATCACTCATATGATTTTGTTTGTTTATTGTGAAATCATTTGTGAATAGTAGGATATTTAGTTAATGAGAATCAATAAACACAGGGGTAACGTGTGGGGAATGAAAGGCACCCAGGTCCGCTTGACTGGGATTACCCGGTCAGGCGCCGGTCATGTCCCTCAATTTGGGGCGTGACACCCTTCAGCCTTCTTCAAATTCCATTTTCAATTGGTTAAGCACCCGGAATCCACGCAAGGCCCCCGTGACATCAGCCAAACCTACCAATCAATCCCAAAATACGTTACGGACTTGCTCGAGGCCTCAAATCACATCAAATAATGCTAAAACCATGAATCTCACCTCGATTCAAGCTTTATGAACTCGAAAATTTCAAACTTCTACTTCTGACATTTAAACCTATCAAATCACGTCCGATTGGACCTCAAATTTTGCGCACAAGTCATATTTGACATTACCGACCTACTCCAACTTTGTAAATTGGATTCCGACCCTGATATCAAAAAGTCCACCTCCGGTCAAAATTCTCAAAAACCTTCAAATTCTATCTTTTAGCCAAATGGCTCTAAAATGACATACGGACCTCGAATTCACTTCCGATCGCGCTCCCAACTCTAGAATTACCACACCGAGCTATTCACAGTCCCATAATCCCAAACGGACATCGATAAAACTGCACTTCAAGCCAAGCTTATAAAATTTCTTCTAAATGCTATCTTCCACAATATGCGGCAAAACACTCCCGGTTTATCTAAAACCCGAACCGGGCATACGCCCAAGTCCGAAATTATCATATGAACCTGCTGGAACCTTCAAATCTCGATTCCGATGTCGTTAGCTCAAAATTCCCATTCTAGTTCATTCTTTCAACTTTAGGCTCCTGAAATAAGAATTCTCTTTCCAAATAAACTCCGGATTTCTCGAAACATAATTCCGACCACGCATACAACTCATAATACCTTAAATGAAGTTATTCATGATCTCCGACTGCTGAACAGAACGCTAAGACTCAAAACAACCGGTCGGGTCGTTACACAATGAGAATGATGCAAAAATAAAATTATCACCACGAGATTTGAGAAAATCTTAGTCTTTTTTCCATGTACCGTTTCTTAATTGATACCTAACGATTATCTAGAAGGTTCAAAATGTTATGGTTATCTACATGTCATTCAAATAACTCGGATATTCAATATGGTTAATGTCAAATATCAAATGGAGTCATACTAGGAAAAAACAATTATTGGCTAAAGAATTTTTAAATTTTTAAATAGCTGAATAAAATGAGTTTTGAATTAAGGATAATATTTTCACTTATGTTATCACAGAAATAATTATTATTGAAAAACAAAATTTTAGAAACTGAAGTTTCAAAATAGAATTTTTTTTGAAAGATATCAACACACATATAGGAGTTCAAATTGAAGTAAAAGAGTCAAGGCGTATCCAAAAAGTCCTTCGTAGTCTCAACTTTTGGTCGTTCTGTCATAAATATGAGTTAATATTTTGCTTTCCGACTAATTTTATGATCGAGTGGCACCGGCGAGAATGGTATCGAAAAAGAAAAATAATATTATATCTATGAAATTTGAGAAATGGTTAATCTTTTTCATGTATTGTTTCTTAATTAATATCCAATAATTATCCATATTTAATGGAAAAAATCTATGTTCTAAAATTGTTCACATATAATTCAAATAACTCAAATAAATTACATGGTTAGTGTCCTTGCATTCGCGCGAGTGATAATACTAATCACTTTTTATGGTGAATTATATTGAGGTATAATATGGACAATAAATCAAATGATCTCCAAGTTCATGAAAGCCATGTAATAGTTGCTAAAATAATGGAAAGCTATTTTGCCCATTTGACGATTCAAATTATAAATTAGTTGGATAAAATCACGTCAAACGAGCTTGAGATTTCGTCATCATCGAGTCACTATGTATTGAGAGACAATAAAATCTCCCTCAGGAATGCATATGAATAAGTTTATCAATGGAGTAACTTGTCAAGAAGAAATGAAAATGGAGACGTTCTTTTAATTTATTTGTATTTATTAATTGCATTTTCGTGCGAAAATAACCGACCGATTTTGGTTGATTTTTCACAATATTAATTTTAAATATGAAAAATCGATCGTTCGGTCGGTTTTTTAAAAAATAAATTTCGTGGGATGCTAAAATAGTTGCCCATATTTTTGCGCCAAAAAAACCCAACCGAAGTCGGTTAGTTTCGTAAAAATAAAATAAATAAATAAAATATTTTGAAAAAACCGACCGACTTTTTGGTCGATTTTTTTACCGACCGAAGTCAGTCGATTGGCCACAATTGGTTTTGGCTGAATTTCTAGTGGTATAATATTCTTAATACTCACTCTGTTTCATATTGTTTGAGTTAGTTTGACTCGGCACGAAAAAAGAAGACTTTTGAAACGTGTGGCCTTAAAAAGTTTGTGGGGCTATGTCATTTGTGTGACTATAAAAACTTCATTAAAGGCAAAATGGTTAAAAATGAAAAGTTTAAGTTGAATTATTTCCAAATTTAAAAATGTGTCATTTATTTTGGAACTAGCTAAAAAGAAAAGTGGCTCATTTAATATGAAACGAAAGGAATAGCATTTTTAAATTGAATGAAATTTGGAGAAGAATTTGAGAAATTCCAGTAAGAAGCTTCAAAGTTTCGATTTCCAAAGTCAGGTTTTCGAAATTATATTCAGTTTTAGAAAACGATTGAAAATATCTTTGGCAGTTCATATACCAAATTGTGAAGATTTGGAGCGATTTAGAAGTAACTTGAACAAATTAATTTCAAGTAAAACTCACCGAGAAGCTCCGATGATTTGAGTGTATGCGCACTTATATATATATATATATATATATATATAAAAGGATATGTGTGTGATATATACTGATAGACATGATGTACATACTTGATATACATTTGAGTGTATGTGCACTTGCGATATTATATTGTTTTTTGTGGGATATGACTATAGAATACTAAATTTTTTGGGCTTCTTTTGCCAAACATAAGGAGGCTTTTGTATTTATACCCGGTTTGAGGTTACAATTGAACTTATACTCACTTTACACAAAAGTATGCAAGTGTATCCACTTTACAATCAACTTCAGACTTATCGAGTATGAAGTTAAAAAAATATAGTCTGAAATGAAGAAATTACACTTCAAATGCACTTAAGACCAAATAGGTCTAAAGTGCAACCAATGATTTCATGTACGTAAGGCTAAAAAGTCTAAATTGAAAAATTGCACTTCAAATACACATAAGAGAAATAAGTCTAAAGTGAACATTTGCACTTCAGATGCACTTAAGCCCAAAAAGTTTGAAGTGCAACAAACGCTTTCATTCACCTAAGGCCAGTAAGTATGAAGTGAAAATTTGTACTTCAGATGCACTTAAGGCCAAAACGTCTTAAGTGCAACAAACACTTTTATTCACTTAAGGCCAATAACTCTAAAGTAAAAATTTGTACTTCAGATGCACTCAAGGCCAAAAGGTCTGAAGTGCAATAACTATTTTGCTACACTTAAGATCAATAAGTCCGAAGTAAAAAATTGCACTTCAAATACACTTAAGGCTAAAAGGTATGAAGTGCAACAAATATTTGCTACGCCAAAGGCCAATATGTCTAAAGAGAAAAATTGTACTTCAGATGCACTTAAGGCCAAAAGGTTTGAAGTGCAACAAACGTTTTGCTACACTATAGGCCAATAAGCCTGAAGTGAAAAATTACACTTCAGATGCACCTAAGGCCTAAAGGTCTGAAGTGAAACCAACGCTTTTATGAACTTAAGGCCAAAGGCCAGAAGTGCAAATTATCGAGAAACATAAATTTGTTCTTCAAAGTATAACAAACCAATATATGATTTAATACCTAAATCTACTCTAAATAAGCTCAGATATGAAACATTACCTCTAAATATCATCAGGAACAAACCACAATCATCAATTTGTCAAAACAACAATAAATCTAATGAGCCCATTTTGTAATTAAGAACAAGAATAAGAAGAAACCTTAAGCAATCAATAGTAAAAAAAAGTGTCATAATAGCGCAACATTGAAACATATCATAAACTACATTAAAATATATTCATGGCCACCATATAAAATCATTGTCACTCGAAGAAGAAGAAGGAGGAGAAGAAGAAGAAGAAGAAGAAGAAGAAGAAGAAGAAGAAGAAGAAAAAGAAGAAGAAGAAGAAGAAGAGGTAGAAGAAGGAGAAGAAGAAGAAAACGAATGAGGAGAAGGATGAGAAAGGGGCTTGAAGTTGTATAAAAATTAGGTACACGTAACGACCCGGCCGGTCGTTTTAGAAAATTTCGCCCCGATCCCCAATTTAACTGTTCCCCTAAGTTTATTTCTGCTATTGTGGTTTGCCGGGAGAGTCGGTTCTGGAATTCGGAGTGTTTTGGGACACTTAGTCCCTAAATAGAAGCTTTATAGTTGGAAAATGGCCCGTAGTCGGAACGATGTTAAGACGACCTCGGAACGAAAATCTGATGGTTCCATTAGCTCCGTTAGGTGATTTCGGGGTTGGGAGCGCGTTTGGAATGTATTTTGGAGGTCCGTAGCTCAATTAGGCTTGAAATGCCAAAGTTTGAAATTTTGGCGAATCCGAACGATAGGTGAGATTTTGATCCGGGGGTCGGAATGGAATTCTGACAATTTCTGTAGCTTCGTTATGTGATTTTGGATATGTCCGCAAATTTTCAGGTCATTTGGACATCGTTTGATTGGGTTTTGGATCAAATGTTTAATTCGGAAAGTTTTAAGGAATTTAGGCTTGAATTCGATGTGAATTATGGGTTTTGATGTTTTTAGATGTGTGTTTTAAGGATTGGAACAAGTTCGAATAAGGTATTAAGATGTGTTGGTGTGTTTGGATGAGGTCTCGGGGGCCTCGGGGTATTTTCGGATGGTTAAACGGGAGAAAAAATATGGAAAATTGCAGGTTTTGTGTTCTGTTCGATTGTTTTCGCTCCTGCGGAAATGGGAGCGCATGAGCGAGTCCGCAGGAGCAGACAAGTGGGTGCAGGAGCGGAGGAGATCGCTGAAGCGGAGCCTGGTCCGCAGGGACGGCATCGCTGATGCGGAAAGAGGATCGCAGAAGCGGTCCATGGTCGTGAAGGGGTGTTCCGCAGAAGCGGAATCTTGACCGCTTAAGCGAGTCCGCAGGAGCGGACTCTTAGGCGCGGAAGCGGAAAGTTCCGCAGGAGCGGACGCGCAGAAGCGGTTTGTGGCTCGCAGGAGCGGAAATAGCCAGTTAGCCCTGGGTTCGAGCGACCAGCTGGTCGCGGAAGCGGTTCCGCAGAGGCGGAAAATAGTCCGCAGAAGCGAAAATCGCAGAGGGTTTAATTACATCAGAAGTTAGAAATTTCAGAAACATTTTCAAACATTGAGGGATCGGCTTAAGGGGCGATTTGGACGATTTTGAAGGGAAATTCGAGGGGTTTCTTCAGGTAATCAACTATGGACTCATATTATGATTGTTGTTGATAATATTATGCAATTTTCTCATGCAAATGGAGGAATTTGGGGTATTTAATGGGGGTTTTCACCCTAGGCTTGAACTTTAGAAAAACAAAGGTTTGAATGGGCAAATGGAGTCCGAATTTAGTAAACTTTATATGCTTTGACTCGTATTGAGACGAGAGTTCCGAATATATAACTTTTGTAATTTTTTTAGAAGCGTACCAAAAGTCGGGTTTTGTCAACTTGTGGGTTTTGGTGTACTTTGAATTGTTTTGATTGGGTAATGCCCAATTGGCCTATTTTGATGTGACTCTATTGATTTTTATCAGATACTACACCTGTGGAGGCCGACATTCGCGGCAAGAGAGTTGTCTCTTAGCGATTTTGTACCGGAGTCGAGGTAAGTGGCTTGTCTAACCTCGTGTGCGGGAAACTTTCACCCCTAGGATATTATGTGATAGTTTAAATGCCTTGTACGCGAGGTGACGGGCGTGTACATGCGCTGGTTGTTGTAACACACTTTACTTGAATTGTCCGATTAGTGATATTCCTGTTCTTAGCTGATTAAATTGTTAAATTTACCTAACATTCACTAGAAAAGCATGATTAGATAGGATTTATCTGTCTAATTGCCTAATTGTCTTATTTGAACTTCTTGAAAATTATTGATACTAGTTTTTGGTGAAGTTGTAGTTAAGCATATTATATTCTCTCTGTGCTTTTCTTTATTTGTTATGTTGGTGGACTGCGAGTTCGATTCCCGGAGATCCCAGGAGTGTGGGTTCGATTCCCAGAGACCCGGAGTGGTATTGTTTGTGGACTGTGGGTTCGATTCCCGAAGATCCAAGGGCTGCGATTCGATTCCCGGAGACCCGGAGATATTGATATATTATTGAGATAAGGACTGCGGGTTCGATTCTCGGAGATCCTGAGATCTTTGAGACATATCCTGAGGCATTGAGACATGGGTTGCGGGTTCGATTCCCGGAGACCCAGAGATACTATTATTCGGACAGCGGGTTAAATTCCCGTAGCTCTTGGATTGTTGATTATAGAGTGGGACTGTGTGTTCAATTCCCACAGGTCCTGGACTTGCTGATTGAGTTTTGTTGAGATAGTTACTTGTTGTTAGCTTAATTGTATACGGTTGCAACAATCACTTTATTGTTATTATTTCAGATTCACTATTATTTAAACTGCTTATTATTGTTATTGTCATTATGTTTATTGTTCTCTCGGTAGGGCCCTGACCTTCCTCGTCACTACTCCATCGAGGTTAGGCTTGGCACTTACCGAGTACCGCCGTGGTGTACTCATGCTACTCTTCTGCACACTTTTGTTGTGCAGATCCAGGTACATCAGGGCAGGCTCATACTAGGTGACTCGGCAGTTCATTGGAGACCTCGAGGTATGATATGCTACGTCCGCGGATTCGGAGGCCCTCACTCTATTCTGATAGTATTATTAGATGTTTTCCTTCATTCCGTTGTTTTAGATACTCTTTACATATAGAGCCACAGTTGTACTTCTTTTAGTCTGTGTTACCCGTGGGATTCCGGGTCTTGGTGGTATTTTTATACAGTATGTTGTCGAGTGTATGTGCCAGGCGGCATAGATTACATTCCTATTTATATCGTTTTTCGCTATTTCTTCTTTAAAGTTCATGAACTTATATATTCCGCAACGTGTTAGGCTTACCTAGTCGTGGGGACTGGGTGCCATCACGACATGTTCATGATTGGTGAACTAGGGTCGTGACAAGTTGGTATCAAAGCTCTAGGTTCATAGGAGTCACGGAACACAGACCGGTTACTTAGAGTCTCGCTGATCGATACGGAGACTTTTGTATTTTTCTACGAGAGGCTATGTAACTATTTAGGAAACTCTTCATTTCTTTTGGATTCCTTATCGTGCTCCATTTATTCAGTTGGAGCCTATGTCATACATTCTTTTACATCAACTCGTGTATTGATATTGCGCGCTCGGTATCAAGTATGCGCCGACAGTTCGTGACACTGTAGATAGATCTCAAGGGACTCAAGAATTTACTCAACCATTGTTACCGCGTGTCATCCATATCGATAATGCAAGAGAATTGAGAGATCTTCAATTGTGCACGTGGGGGTGCACTAGGTTCTGACATTCGATTGATAAGTACGGTCTTGAGAAGGTTCACTTAACTGCATAATCGTCACAGTAATGGTAGAATCACAAGGTGGATGTGGATCTAAAGATAGTTGGTGGTAATAAAGACTATATGGTTCATATGAGATGTCTATTTAGCGAAGGATTCAGCCAACAAAGATATTGGGGGAAATGAGTTTAACTGTCTTAAGAAGGACATGTACCAAACAAATGTTTTGGGCTTGTCTTATGATGAAGACGTATGAATGTTAAAAGCTATTATCATGGATTAGCAAGATTTACCTTAAGGCTTCGTGCCAAGTGAAAGGATTTCACTATCAACGATCAAATTATGGGTCATGTGTCATATCGGATTTGGCCTGCGATGTATTTAGGTGCTATTCAAAACGTTCTTAAAAACTTGCGGATGGGCAAGAGTTGAGGCTCGTATGGTATGATGTTGGGACTTTTGATGTTCCTGTGTCCCTAATAAACCCTACATTTCATTATCAGCAGGGAAAAGCTTCGACAAAGGCTACATGGTGCTTCGTAGGCGTGTGAGAATCACAGTATGTTTTAAGATGTCGTTGGTAGAGAATGCTCGGTGCATGGAGCGGGATGATGTTGGGTTGTATTGGAATGAGGTCATACCCTATGGTGTTAGAGTGCTAATAGGGCACAGGTGATTATGTTCGTTGGATCAAGTGAATTGCAGTTGAATAAGAGTAGATGACTTGAGCGAATGTTTCTAATATGTTCGAGAGTCGTGTAATAGTGGCTTTGAGCTAAGTGGGAGAGTCCTACCGCTTTCGATTGGGTCGCATGGTTAATTACCTGCGTGAATTCTGGATACTAGTGTATTAATAGGTTATTGCAGCCATGGGAAAGGACCATGTGTGGTAATTTGAGTATATGTATTGCTGAATGCATGTTATGGTTAGCCTTACTGGCTCATGTTCAAACTTGAGGGAAGATTCATGATTTACGCCTCGTATTGGTGCAGGTTGCAAAGGAAGTGGTTCCACTGGGGGCCTTATCGAGAGGGTATTCATATGTTATAAAATTCAATAGAGTGGGTTGCGTACTGGGGCAAGTCAGGGCCGGATGGCTCTCAATAGCGGTCCTAGTGAATCAAGAGGTAAAGTGTGGTGTTTGATAATTCTGAGTCTATAAGTACAGTTGAGGCTCAAGCCTTTGAAGCAACTTATGAAGAAAAGCACAAAAACAATCTATGATGTTTTGACTTGTGGTGTAGCATTTGAGAGACATGAAATGGTCGTCGTTCTTGAGATAGCATGGCCTCATGATTTCAAGTCATTCGGGGTGAGTGTGGTTGAAATAAGTTAGGTATTGAAGGGAGATATTAACATTATAAGGTAATCCAGGATAAACTGGAAGGTAGTAGTTGATTAGCCATAGTTGAGTTGGCATATTGGTGTCAATGATCGGTTCATGCAACGTGATCGAGTTATGCATGTGATTTGTGGTGGTGCATTTGAGACTTGTCGGCCGTAGTAGTTGATGTTATTCGGAAGTATTCTTCTGTTAGGAGCCTGTTATGATTAGGCATATCTCAGGAAGGGTTAAGGTGGCTTGAATCACTACTTAGAGATTGGCATATTCGGTGGTTATGAGAATTCACATGTATGTTGCTATAGTTCTCCTGAAGTGAGTTAAATGAAAAGTCTTATGTGATGAAGTATTAGCCTATCGTCGGTTCTAGAGTTGTGATGGAAATCGTATCTATCGTATATCGGCACGTGAGGTGCAGTGAGTGGTATGAAATTTGAAAGTAAGGACCAAGGTCGCAGTTTGGTCAATAAATGTGATATAAAGACCTCGGATGAGCAGGAATGGAGTTTCAGTGTTTTGAGTAAGATGGGTATTAACGTCAGTATCACTTGAGATCGGTATTCTGTGAGAAAGGCTTTGCATCCCGGTTAGGGACTCCTGATTGCTTTTCACTGTTAGTGCAGCCGGTGGTTTGAATATATAGGCCCGTTTAATTATTCGGAAGATGGTGGGAGCTTGTACCACAAGAAGATTGTATAGGTGTGACATGTAGTCACTTGATTGGTTAGAAATTTAAACCAAGTATGAGGATTTTGGTGATATCATCCATTTGAGAATTTATGCCCGGAGGGCACTCTGCTTATTGGGTTATAGACCTGTGAAATATTATTAACTTAGCTTGGCAAGACCAGGATACACTTAAGGTCGGTGGATAGATTTAAATGTGGAAGTGAGTCGTGCGTTAGGCCGGTTATGTTTCTTCCAGCAATGCGCCCTTTATGGAGGGATAGTCGTGGTCTTATTTTGCGGATAGTTAATTCATGTAAAGATATATTGTGCTGTATGAGTGTGAGACGGCTTGGTAAATTCCTTATGTGTTGAGGTTCCGCTCAGTGTTGATGTTATATGAGCATGATGGCTCTCGAGACTCAGATCATATATCGCACCTTAGTTGTGCTTGAGTTTGTAGCCTATAGCGCTATATGTTTCCTTGTGTCTGATATCAGGCACCTTAGTGTGCTTATGATCGATATTTAGTATTTGATGTGATGAGCTATTCAGCTCGACATATGACTCCTTGTGTGAGTTTTATATTGTTTGGTATCGGGTGGCACGCCGCCATGGTTATATTGTTTGGATTGGGTGGCACGCCGCCATGGTTATATTGTTGGGATCGGGTGGCACGCCGCCATGGTTATATTGTTGGGATCGGGTGGCATGCCGCCATGGGTATATTGTTGGGATCGGGTTGCACGCCGCAACAGTGTGATGTTTATTTCGGTGTCTATAATTGCTTTTATGTGTTCTGTTTCCTATTTTTCTGAGGAGGTCCATGTTAGTGTGAGAGTTGAATAGTTCTCTCTAGTGTTCGTCTTCCTTTTGTATCACGTACGAATTAGTAGCCTACTGGCACATTATGTCATCTTATGGGACTTTTGATTATGTTTGAGGTGGCTTATCGCCCGAGCAGTTCGTACTGGGTGAGATGAGATTATGGGATTTGGGATCAGTTCAAACTAATTATATGAGGTATATTATAGAGGAAAAGATCATCCTCTGGTTTAGGACAAGGTAATGGATCTTGTCAGGAGTATAGACCCGATAAATTGTTGATTCAGTAGTTGTTTGTAGATATCGGCACATCTCTTCTGTCGTGTCAGTATTGTAAAAGTTAGAACGAGACCTATGTAGATCATGAGGTGCAATTGGGAGCATCTGATTCATTGAATTTTTTTACTAATTTGGTCATAAATATTATTGTGGTCCTGTGGATTTTGTGTTGCAAGGTAAGAATCCAGCAAGGTTATGCCGTCATGTTTGAGGATGGCGTTTGAGGAATATTGAGTGATCTCTTGATGAAAACAAGCCTGACATAGAATTCTGGATGTTGGAATTAGGCTCTAAGACTTAATTGTTTGAACAAGAGGGAATATCTTCAAATTATATCAGGCTAATATGCTCAGCTGAGTCCTATATTTATTGGCCCTTTTGAGGTTTTGAGGCTTGTTTGGGAGGTTGCTTATGAGTTGGCCTTACCTCCCAGCCTTGCCGGAGTCCGTCCCATATTTCATGTCTCTATGCTCCGGAGATACCATGGTGACCCGTCGCATATGTTGGATTTCACTTCTGTTCAGCTAGACGAGGATCTGTCTTATGTTGAGGAGCCAGTGGCCATCCTGGACAGGCAAGTTAGGAAGCCAAGGTCAAAGAACATCGCTTCAGTAAAGGTTCAGTGGCAGGGTCAGCCGGCCGAGGAGGCGACTTGGGAGACCGAGCAGGATATGCGCAACTAGTACCCTCATCTCTTCACCACTCCAGGTATGTTTTCTATGCTCGTTCGAGGACGAACGAATCTTTTAAGTGTGGGAAAATGTAACGACCCGACCGGTCGTTTTAGAAAATTACGCCCCGATCCCCAATTTAACTGTTCCCCTAAGTTCATTTCTGCTATTGTGGTTTGCCGGGAGGGTCGGTTCTGGAATTCGGAGTGTTTTGGGACACTTAGTCCCTAAATAGAAGCTTTATAGTTGGAAAATGGCCCGTAGTCGGAACAATGTTAAGACGACCTCGGAACGGAAATCTGATGGATCCATTAGCTCCATTAGGTGATTTCACGGTTGGGAGTGTGTTCGGAATGTATTTTGGAGGTCCGTAGCTCAATTAGGCTTGAAATGCCGAAGTTTTAACTTTTGGCGAATCCGAATGATAGGTGAGATTTTGATCCGGGGGTCAGAATGGAATTCCGACAATTTCTGTAGTTTCGTTATGTGATTTTGGATATGTCCGCAAATTTTCAGGTCATTCGAACGTCGTTTGGTCGGGTTTTAGATCGAATGCGTAATTCGGAAAGTTTTAAGGAATTTAGGCTTGAATTCGATGTGAATTATGGGTTTTGATGTTTTTAGATGTGTTTTGAGGATTGGAACAAGTTCAAATAAGGTATTAAGATGTGTTGGTGTGTTTGTATGAGGTCCCGGGGGCCTCGGGGTGTTTTCGGATGGTTAAACGGGAGAAAAACATGGAAAATTGCAGGTTTTGTGTTCTGTTCTGTTGTTTTCGCTCCTGCGAAAATGGGAGCGCAGGAGCGGACAAGTGGGCGCAGGAGCGGAGGTGTTCGCTGAAGCGGAGCCTGGTCCGCAGGGGCGGAATCGCTGATGCATAAAGAGGATCGCAGAAGCGGTCCAGGGTCGTGAAGCGGTGTTCCGCAGAAGCGGAATCTTGATCACTTAAGCGAGTCCGCAGAAGCGGACTCTGGTTCGCAGGAGCGAGTGTTATCGCAGAAGCGGCTGCTCGATCGCAGAAGTGGACGCGCAAAAGTGTCCCTGGGATCATAGAAGTGGAATGGGCCAACCAGGCCTAGGGTTCGCAGAAGCGACAAAGAGTCGCGGAAGCGGTTCCGCGAGGTGGAAAATAGTCTGCAGAAGCGTAAATCGCGGAAGGTTTAATTACATCAGAATTTAGAAATTTCAGAAATATTTTCAAACATTGAGGGCTCGTCTTAAGGGGCGATTTGGGCGATTTTGAAGGGAAATTCGAGGGGTTTCTTCAGGTAATCAACTATGGACTCAAATTATGATTGTTGTTGAAAATATTATGCAATTTTCTCATAAAAATGGAGGAATTTGGGGTATTTAATGCGGGTTTTGACCCTAGGCTTGAACTTTAGAAAAACAAAGGTTTAAATGGGCAAATGGTCCGAATTTAGCAAACTTTATATGCTTAGACTCGTATTGAGACGAGGGTTCCGAATATATAACTTTTGTAATTTTTCGAGAAGCGTACCGAAAGTCGGGTTTTAGCAACTTGTGGGTTTTGGTGTACTTTGAATTGTTTTGATTGGGTAATGCCCAATTGGCCTATTTTGATGTGATTCTACTGATTTTTATTAGATACTACACCTGTGGAGGCCGACATTCGCGGCAAGAGAGTTGTCTCTTAGCGATTTTGTACCGAAGTCGAGGTAAGTGGCTTGTCTAACCTCGTGTGGGGGAACTTTCACCCCTAGGATGTTATGTGATAGTTTAAATGCCTTGTACGCGAGGTGACGGGCGTGTACATGCGCTGGTTGTTGTAACACACTTTACTTGAATTGTCCGATTAGTGATATTCCTGTTCTTAGCTGATTAAATTGTTACATTTACCTGACATTCACTAGAAAAGCATGATTAGATAGGATTTATCTGTCTAATTGCCTAATTGTCTTATTTGAACTTCTTGAAAATTATTGATACTAGTTTTTGGTGAAGTTGTAGTTAAGCATATTATATTCTCTCTGTGCTTTTCTTTATTTGTTATGTTGGTGGACTGCGAGTTCGATTCCCGGAGATCCCAGGGCTGTGGGTTCGGTTCCCAGAGACCCGGAGTGGTATTGTTTGTGGACTGTGGGTTCGATTCTCGGAGATCCAAGGGCTACGGGTTCGATTCCCAGAGACTCGAAGATATTGATATATTATTGAGATAAGGACTGCGGGTTCGATTCCCGGAGATCCTGAGATCATTGAGACACATCCTGAGGCATTGAGACATGAGCTGCGGGTTCGATTCCCAGAGACCCAGAGATACTTTTATTGGGACAGCGGGTTAAATTCCCATAGCTCCTGGATTGTTGATTATAGAGTGGGACTGTGGGTTCAATTCCCACAGGTCCTGGACTTGCTGATTGAGTTTTGTTGAGATAGTTACTTGTTGTTAGCTTAATTGTATACGGTTGCAGCAATCACTTTATTGTTGTTATTTCAAATTCACTATTATTTAAACTGCTTATTATTGTTATTGTCATTATGTTATTTTTTTCTCAGTAGGGCCCTGACCTTCCTCGTCACTACTCCATCGAGGTTAGGCTTGGCACTTACTGAGTACCGCCGTGGTGTACTCATGCTACTCTTCTGCACACTTTTGTTGTGCAGATCCAGATACATCAGGGCAGGCTCATACTGGGTGACTCGGCAGTTCATTGGAGACCTCGAGGTATGATCTGTTTCGTCCGCAGATTCGGAGGCCCTCCCTCTATTCTGATAGTATTATTAGATGTTTTCCTTCATTCCGTTGTTTTAGATACTCTTTACATATAGAGCCACAATTGTACTTCTTTTAGTCTGTGTTACCCATGGGATTCCGGGTCTTCGTGGTATTTTTATACATTATGTTGTCGAGTGTATGTGCCATGCGGCACGGATTACATTCCTATTTATATCGTTTTTCGCTATTTCTTGTTTAAAGTCCATAAACTTGTATATTCCGCAACGTGTTAGGCTTACCTAGTCGTGGGAACTGGGTGCCGTCATGACATGTTCACAATGTGAACTAGGGTCGTGACAATACAAGTTAAAAAAAATTAAAAAGTGGGTATAGGTTAATTGGAGCGACCAAATAGCACGCCCCGTGTAATTTTTACAAATATAATTTATGGTAAAAAAATTTACCAATTACTATTATGTGTTATCACCCGTGCCAATTTTCCATATATTTATGGAAATTGTACCTCCTATAACAAAGGTTGACACCTTATTTATTATAAATAAATGCTCTTTTAAAAAATTATATCTTATAGCTACTTTTTAATTTTTATAGCAAAATATCTATTTATGTCCACTTCCTACTCTTATGCCATTAAATACATTGTGTATTATTTTTCTCTCTTCTTCTTTCTATTTCTTCTCTCACAAAATTACCGTATATGAGGTAAATTTCTCTCTCCAATTTCTCTGAGTCACAATGCAAATCTCTTCCCTATTCTCTCTATCCATGATTCTCCACTGATTCATCTCTGTTGTCTCTCTAAATTTTGAACTTGTTTTGCTCCAAAGAGTTGTGCAAGTTGTTAGATTTTCGCTGGTACTGTACTTCTTCCATTTATCTCTAAATTTTCAAAGCAAATTAGATATCCACTACCTGGACGACACATAGTGCCGGTACCGCGGTAATGCCCCACATTGTAGAGACTTGAATATCTGTGGATTGGGGACGAAGTTGGGGTGAGGAACTTGAAGAGTCTGTTACCTTTATTTTCATTGTATTTCAATGTATCTCGTTGTATTGCATTGTATTTATTGTCTTTAGTTTTTTCTAATATTTCAATATATTCATTGTGTTTAACTGTATTTAACTGTATTCAATGTAATTATATAATTTCAATATATAAATCTATTTGTAAGGATACCACTAAAAATGTCATGACTCGGATTTATCCCACCATCGGGCGTCGTGATGGGGCCTACTAATGGAGCTAGGAGAGCCAAACATTACACATCCTCCATCAATATCACCAATAAAATACTATCAATAATTAAATAAATGTGGAAGACTTTCAAGTTTAACCAAATAATATAATGATGCGGGAGTTTGAAACATATCACTACCCAAAACCTGGTATCACTAGCTCACGAACTGCTAAGTAAACTAGACATAACTGTCTGAAAGAAATATAAAACTGCTTATCTCGAATACATGATATAACAGACTAAAAATAAAGATTGAGGAGACAACGGGTCCTGCGAACGCCTGCAAGGCTACCTCGGTGTCTCGCTGGTCGAAGTACCAACACCCGCATTACTATTGTTGTTGCTGTCTGAAACCTGTATCTGCACAAAAAGAGCGCAGAGTGTAGCATCAGCACAACAGACCCCATGGGCTGGTAAGTATCTGGCCTATCCCGGCAAATTAATGACAAGGCTAGGACCAGACATTCACATAAACCTATGCAGTTCAAAATATATATATGTACAACAAAAGAAAATGAAGTACCAAGCTAAACAGTAAGAAGGTAGGGAAACATACTATGGGGAGCACAAGGCACATATAAAAACAATCAGTGTAATTAAGAAACATGGCATAATATTGAATATCAAAAATAAGAAATCCAACAATTGCACGGCATCAACCTTCGTGTTTTTACTCTCATCCTCACCCAAAGTAATCAAATAGAATGCACGGCATCACCCTTCGCGCTTTCCCTCACATAACTCTCATATCATGGCATGGAATGACCCTTCGTGCAAATATAATCAACAATGGCACGGAATATTCCTTCTTGTATAAATAGTTAAATCATGGCACAGAATGACCCTTCGTGCAAATATAATTAAAAATAGCACGGAATGTTCATTCGTGCAAATAGTTAAATCATGGCACGGAATAACCCTTCGTGCAAATATAATTAAAAATGACACGGAATGACCCTTCGTGCATTATCACTCTTCCTCTCCCAAACAACAATCACAACCAAACAGATGAGAGAAATAAATAATAATAAAACATGTCCCGACAAGGGAATAACACAATTAACAACTGAGTCCCGGTAAGGTTATAGCACAATTAACAACTGAGTCCGAGCAAGGGAATAACACAATTAACAACTGAGTCCCGACAAGGGAACAATATCAATAACTTTCACACGGCAAGGGTAATACTCAGTATATTTAACCACTCCAGCAAGGGATTAATCGCAACTCCTTTCATGTCACGACCCGGATTTTTCCCCAACATCGGGATCGTGATGGCGCCTACTCGTGGTAGCTAGGCAAGCCTCTTTATTCACACTGTCCTGTTTTTTAACAATATTTTATATTCAATTTAACAACCAAAACTATAACCTTAATTAAACAAGTGCGAAAGACTTTGTAAAAATAGTAATTAGCAGTTTCAAAGTGAAATAGTACTGAAATCCTCTACCCAAGACGTGGAGTCACCAACTCACGAACTACTACATGAATACTACACATAAAGGTCTGAAGAAATATAACATAATCTGTTTGTCTCGGAACAAGGAGACTACAACTAATGACATAAATAAAAAGAAGAGACGCCGGGCCTGCGGACGCCTGCAAGCTACCTCGGTCTCAAGTATGATCAACTCCCACACAAAAGATCTACTGCTGCTGCTCCTGATCGAAACTTGGACCTGTGCAAAAACGCACAGAAGTGCAGTATCAGCACAATCGACCCCATGTGCTGGTAAGTGCCTGGCCTATCCCGGCGAAGTAGTGACAAGCCTAGGACTAGACACCCACATAAACCTCTGCAGTTCTATATATGTATACCACAAGATAACGAGAAATAATCAAGTAACAACACAATAGGGAATATCACAGAAGAACTCAACCGTTAACAATGATCATTAAATCAAAGAGGAAAAACAAGTATAATGAGAAACAAGTAATGTCAAGTCAATGAATTAGCAAATAAAGTGCACGGCATCACCCTTCGTGCTTTTACTCTCATCCTCACCAAATAGCAAATAAAGTGCACGGCATCACCCTTCATGCTTTTACTCTCATCCTCACATCCAGGGTACGGCATGATCCTTCGTACATAATCAATAACATGGCACGACATTAACCTTCGTGCATAAACAATAACAAGGCACGACATTAACCTTCGTGCATAAACAATAACAAGGCACGACATTAACCTTCGTGCATAAACAATAAATCAAGGCACGGCATCACCCTTCGTGCATTATCACTCTTCCTCACCCAAATAACAATCATACGGTTAAGGGCAGAGAATGAAAACAAAAAATCATGAACCGTCCCGGCAAGGGACACAATAATCATTACAACAAAGTCCCGACAAGGGCAATCAATATCTCATATCACAACAAGTAATCAACAACGACTCACGGTCATGCTAGACGTTAGTGTATAGATGCTCGTCACCACAGCCCATACACCGCACTCGATCACATAGCATATATCACACAATCCTATTCCCTCAAGATAGGATAGAACAAACACTTACCTCTAGCCTTGAAGTCCAAATTATGCTTCAATTATAGCTCTTTCCCCGAAATTTCGCTTTCAACTAGCTCGAATCTAATCACAATTGATTCTATCATATTAATAATCACTAATTAACTTGGTTTGAATGCTTAAAGATGGTTTTCTCAAAGTTTATCCCAAAATATCCCAAAATGCCCCTGGCCCCACGTGGTCGGAACTCGGGGTTCGGACAAAAATCCTGTTACCCATTCCCCCACGAGTTCAATTATATGATTTGTTTCAAAATCGGACCTCAATTCGAGGTCCAATTGCCCAATTCATGAAAAACCTAGGTTCTACCCAAAAAAACATGGATTTCTACCATGAAAACCTTTTATTCTTATTGAAAAACATGATTAGTGTTGTTAGGAATTGAAATAATTAAGTAAAAAGTGACGTACAATTGCTTTGGAGTGAATTGGTCCTTGAGAGCTCGTGTGTGGTGTGAGGGTTTTTGAAAAAGTGAAGAATGAACTGAAAATTTCGTTTAAGTATAGAATTACACAGATGCGGATATCGCAATTGCGAACATTTGTTCGCAATTGCAAACGCTATGGGTCTGGGGCCTGCTGTCCTCGCATTTGCGAGAGAAAGTTCGCATTTGCGAACTCTAGCCCAGGTCTGCTAGTCTCGCATTTGCGAGATTTCCTTCACATTTGCGAAGGTGAAGCCTACTTGCCCAGGATCGCATTTGCGACCCTTTGTTCGCATTTGCGAACACTGGCCATCTGATGCCTCTTCGCATTTGCGAACTTTGTTCGCATTTGCGAACTTGGCTTGTTTCTGACAGACATCGCATTTGCGATCATGGGTTCGCATTTGCGAACCTCGCCTTGACCTGTCTTCCTCGCATTTGCGAGGATTTGTTCGCAAATGCGAAGCCAACAGCTGGGTGAAAAAACCAGCAGTGCAAAAATTTAGAAATTGATCAAATCTTTACCTGAGCCCCACCCCCCCCCCTCCGGGCTCCCAAACCAAACATGTACATAACATAAAAAACACATTACAAACTTGTTCGTGCGATCACATCGCCAATATAATATCGTTTTCGTCAAATCAAGCCTCAAGTTCATGATTTTTATACTTTTGGTTTTCAAACTTTTCAAACTTGGAACTCAAGGTCCAAAACATATCAAACGACATCCGAATGCCACCAAACTTTGCAGAAAGTACATATATATAATTTAAGACTTGTATCGGGCGTCGGAACCAAAATACGAGCCCGATAGCATGGTCATTTAATTCATTTTCCTTTAATAATTACAGCAAAACAATTTCACAGAAAAATTCATAACATGGGCTCTAGGCCTCAGAATTCGACTCTGGACGCATGTCCAAGTCCCATATTTTCCTATGGACCTTCCGGGATCGTCCAATCTCGGGTCCGGGCCCATTTACCAAAAATGTTGACCGAAGTGAACTATATCAATATTAATATCATTTTTCTCCAAAGTTTTCATATAATTCATATTTTCTATCACAAAATCTTTCCGGCTACATGCCCGGATCGCGCACGTAAATTGAGGCAACATAGAATAGGGTTTTCAAGGCCTCGGAAGTGTAGAACAAATAAGGAAAATAAGTGATGACCCCATTGGGTCGTCACATCCTTCACCTCTAAAACAACCGTTCGTCCTCGAACGGACAAGAGAAGGAAGTACCTGAGTCGGGGAACACATGGGGGTAGCGGCTCCGCATATCAGACTCGGACTCCCAGGTTGATGCCTCAGGAGGCTGATCTCTCCACTGAACACGCACAGAAGGGTAACTCTTCGACCTCAACTGTCGAACTTGCCGGTCTAGAATAGTCACCGGCTCCTCCTCGTAGGATAGATCATTGTCCAATTGGACAGTACTGAAGTCTAACACATGTGTGGGATCGCCATGGTATCTCCGAAGCATAGATACATGAAAAACCGGATGCACGGCTGATAAGCTAGGCGGCAGAGCTAGTCTGTAAGCCACCCCTCCCACTCGGTCTAGAATCTCAAATGGGCCAATATACCTAGGGCTGAGCTTGCCCTTCTTCCCGAACCTCATCACGCCCTTCATAGGCGACACTCGGAGCAATACTTGCTCACCGACCATGAAATCTACATCTCGAACCTTACGATCCGCATAAGTCTTCTGTCTGGACTGAGCTGCACGGAATCTCTCCTAGATAGTCTTGACCTTATCCAAGGCCTCCTAAACTAAAGTCTGTACCCAACAACCGAGCCTCTCCCGGCTCAACCATCCGACTGGAGATCGACATCACCTACCATACAATGCCTCATACGGGGCCATCTGGATGCTGGACTGGTAGCCGTTATTGTAGGCGAACTCTGCTAATGGTAGAAACTGGTCCCACGAACCTCCGAAATTGATAACACAGGCTCGACGCATGTCCTCTAGAATCTGAATAGTCCTCTCGGACTGACCATCTGTCTGAGGATGAAAAGTTGTACTCAGCTGAACCTGGGTGCCTAACTCCTGCTAGACCGCTCTCTAGAACCGCGAGGTAAACTGTATACCCCGATGAGAGATAATAGACACCGGCACCCCGTGAAGTCGAACAATCTCTCTGATGTAAATCTCTGCTAACCTCTCCGATGAGTAAGAGACAGATACTGGAATGAAGTGTGCTGACTTGGTCAGCCTATCAACAATGACCCAAATAGCATCAAATTTCCTCCGAGTCAAAGCAAGTCCCGTAACAAAGTCCATAGTGATCCGCTCCCATTTCCACTCGGGAATCTCAATCCTCTAGAATACACCACCAGGACTCTGGTGCTCATATTTCACCTGCTGACAATTTAGACACCGAGCGACATACGCAACGATGTCTTTCTTCATCCTGCGCCACCAATAGTGCTACCGTAAATCCTGATACATCTTCGCGGCGCCCGGGTGAATAGAATACCGCGAACTGTGGGCCTCCGCTAAGATCAACTCTCGAATCCCTTCGACATTGGGCACACAAACTCGACCCTGCAATCTCAATACCCCATCATCATCTAGATTTACCTTTGTGGCACCTCCCCGCTGTATTGTATCTCTCAAATCACGCAAATGAGGATCATCAAATTGCCTCTCACGGATACGCTCTAATAGAGAAGAACGAGCGACCGTGCAGGCTAACACCCTGCTAGGCTCGGAAATGTCTAATCTCACGAACCGGTTGGCTAAGGCCTGGACATCTAGAAGCAAATGGTCTCTGACTGACCGGAATGAATGCAAGACTACCCATGCTGGCAGACTTTCTACTCAATGCATCGGCCACCACATTGGCCTTACCTGGGTGGTATAGGATAGTAACATCATAGTCTTTCAGCAACTCTAACCATCTCCGCTATCGTAGATTCAACTCCTTTTGCTTGAACAAGTACTGTAGACTTTTGTGATCAGTGTATACCTCACACGTCACACCATATAGATAATGCCTCCGGATCTTTAAGGCATGAACCACTGCTGCTAACTCAAGATCATGAACTGGATAATTCTTCTCATGTATTTTTAGCTGTCTCGAAGCATAAGCGATAACCTTACCATCCTGCTTCAATACCGTTCCAAGCCCTATACGAGATGCGTCGCAATAAACTGTATAAGGCCCTGCACCCGTAGGTAGTATTAACACTGGTGCGGTAATCAAGGCTATCTTGAGCTTCTGAAAGCTCGCCTCACACTCCTCTGACCACTGGAACTGGGCATCCTTCTGGGTCAACCTGGTCATCGGGGCTGCAATAGAAGAAAACACCTCTATAAATCGATGGTAGTAACCTGCTAATCCCAAGAAACTCTGGATCTCAGTCACTGAAGCTGGTCGAGGCCAATTCTGGACTGCCTCAATCTTCTTTGGGTCCACCTGAATACCTTCCACTGATACGATATGACCCCGAAATGCCACCGAACTCAACCAAAACTCACATTTCAAAAATTTGGCATATAGCTGATTATCCTTCAGAGTCTGAAGAACCACTCTGAGGTGCTGCTCATGCTCTTCCTGACTGCGAGAGTATACCAGGATGTCATCTATAAAGACTATCACGAACAGATCTAAGTAAGGCCTGAACACCCGATTCATCAACTCCATGAATGCTGCTGGGGCATTGGTCAACCCGAAGGACATGACCAAGAACTCATAATGTCCATATCTAGTGCGAAAGGTTGTCTTAGGAATGTCAGCCGCCCTGATCTTTAGCTGATGGTAGCCTGACCTCAAGTCTATCTTTGAGAACACCCTCGCTCCCTGGTGCTGGTCAAATAAATCATCGATCATCGGCAGTGGATACTTATTCTTTATTGTCACTTTGTTCAATTGCCGGTAATAAATACACATTCGCATCGAGCCATCTTTCTTCTTCACAAACAATACAGGTGCTCCCAAGGGGTAAACACTAGGCCTGATAAAGCCCTTCTCAAGAAGGTCTTAGAACTGATCTTTCAACTCTTTTAACTCCGGCGGGGCCATACGATAGGGTGGAATAGAGATGGGCTGAGTGCCCGGTGCCGGATCAATGCAGAAATCAATATCCCTGTCGGGTGGCATGCCCGGCAGGTCTGAAAGAAAAACCTCAGGAAACTCCCGTACAATAGGGACTGATTCAATAGAAGGAACTTCTGCGCTGGAATCACGAACATAAGCCGGATAAGCTAGACACCCCTTCTCGACCATGCGTCGAGCCTTAACATAGGAAATAACAGTGCGAACGGAGTGGCTTGAGGTACCTTTCCACACTAGTCGGGGTGATTCTAGCAAGGCCAAGGTCACAGTCTTAGCATGACAATCTAGAATAGCATGGTATGGGGACAACCAATCCATCCCCAATATCACATCAAAATCTACCATGTCCAAAAATAACAGATCAACACGGGTCTCAAGACCCCCAAAGATAACAACGCAGGAGCGATGTACCCGGTCGACTACAATGGAGTCGCCCACTGGTGTAAACACATAAACTGGAATATCCAAAGCACAACTAGGTATGGCCAAATACGGTGCAAAGTAGGAAGACACATATGAATATGTAGACCTAGGGTCAAATAATACAGAAGCACGTCTACCACAAAAAATAATGATACCTGTGATCACAGCATCTGATGCCTCCGCCTCCGGCCTGGCTGGCAAAGCATAGAATCGGGGATCAGCACCTCCCCTCTGAGCTACATCCCTAGGACGGTCATCAACTGGCTGACCTCTGCCTCTGGCTGGACGGTCTCCACCTCTACGGTCTCGACCTCCACCTCTATGATCTCTACCCCCGCCTCTGGCTGGCTGGGCAGGCTAAGGGTCAGCTGGGGCCTGAATCATGGGACGAGGGCCCCGCTGCTGAGTGTTGCCCGTCGCTCGAGGGAAGAATCTAACAAGATGACCTAGGTCACCACAACCGTAGCAACTCTTAGGCTGATGGGGCTGCTGGCCCTGACGACCTGAATGGCCTCCACGAACACTCTGAAGAGGCTGGTCACTATTAGGAGACTGATATGAATACTGCTCACGAAACCCACGATCGCCTGGTCCACCCTGTGATGCCTGAAGGGCTGAATGGAAAGGCTTGGAAGACCGGCCCCTATCAAAAGATTCCCTGCCACCGGAAGAAGAACCACTAAATCTGCCTGAATGACGAGACCTCTTATCTGAAGAATAACCACCTCCCCGAGCAAGAGCCATCTCAACTCTGCATGCTGCATTAGCTGCCTCCTGAAATGATATATCACTCCCCACTCCCATAGCCATCTGGAGTCTAATAGGATGATTAAGCCCATCTATGAACCTGCAAACTCTCTCCCACTCTGTGGGAAGTATCACCACTGCATGACATTCCAAATCAACAAATTTCGTCTCATACTGGGTGACAGTCATAGTGCCCTGCTGGAGGCGCTCAAACTGCCTGCGAAGTGCATCCCGCTGTGTAACAGGGAGAAACTTCTCCAGAAATAACTCTGCAAACTGATCCCACGATAAAGCCGGGGACCCTGCTGGTCGAGTCAAACAATAATCCCTCCACCAAGCCTTGGCGGATCCTCTGAATGTACAGAAGTCAACTCCATTGGACTCCACTATCCCCATAGTCTTGAGAATCTCATGGCAACTGAATAAGAAATCCTGAGGATCCTCTGATGTGGCACCGCTGAAGGTAGTGGTAAATAGCTTGGAGAACCGATCAAGTCTCCATAAAGAATCAGAAGTCATGGCCGCTCCATCACCGGCATGAGCTGTGGTACCTGACTGAGTGGCCACAGCTGGCCGAACCACTGGTGCCTGAGGCTGAGGAGCTACTGGCTCCGGAGTACGAGCAACAGGAGTCTGGGCCCCTCCTCCAGCCTGAGAAGTGGCTGGTGCAACTGGTAATAAACCTGCACTGGCAACGCTGTCCATAAATCCCGCTACCCTGACCAAAGCCTCCCGAAGGTCCGGGGTAAATAAAGCATCTTCTGGGACCTGAGCTGGGCCTACTAGAGCTGCTGGGATGGGAACCTCCTCGCCAGTCTCAATACGAGGCTCCACCTCTGGAATAGCTGCCGGGGGCTGAGCTCTGCCCCTACTACGGCCTCCGATACGGCCTCGGCCCCTGCCCCTCACGGGTGCTGCCTGGGGCTCAGGCTGCTGGTCAGCGGACGAAGAAGCGCGTGTCCTCACCATCTGCGAAAGGACAGAGTAGAAGTTCAATCAGTATTTGAAGGACAAATCGCACGACAAGAATGAACAAATGAGAGACTCTTTCCTAACTCAATAGACTCAGGAGGACAAGTACAGATGTCTCCGTACCTACCTCTCAAACTCTACTAAGCCCTTTCGTGAGTGGTGAGACCTATGTAACCTAGAGCTCTGAAACCAACTTGTCACGACCCAAATGTTTCCCCAACATCGGGATCATGATGGCGCCTGCTCGTGGTAGCTAGGCAAGCCTCTTTGTCACACATCCTTTCGGCGCTACCGCATCCCGCGAAGGGCTTGGTAAAAGGAGTTTCTCCAATTAAAGGATAATCGAAAATGGGATTCATTTATCAAGAGATTCAGAGTTGCCACTTGGGAGATTTATGGTGTCCCAAGTCACCGGTTGAATCCCGAATCGAGGAAAGGTTTGACTCTATTTAACGGTCCGCGAACCAGAAATCCAGATAAGGAATTCTGTTAACCCGGGAGAAGGTGTTAGGCATTCCTGAGTTCCGTGGTTCTAGCACGGTCGCTCAATTATCATACTTGGCTTCTTTATCTGATTTTTATAATATGGCTTAACTTATGTGAAAATTTTAATTTTTAACCGCTTATGATTTATTGATCATTTTATGGAATTGCGACGTCGTGATAACGTATTTCGGACCACACCTTACTCGTACGCCTGCGGCCTTTGATACATTTTGACTTCGTCGAGGCTTAGATTTGGGTCACATAAATGTGCACCCGGGTTTAAGGAAATAACATTATTAAATATGCGCCTAAAGATGCTAATGCGTTATTATTTTGGGAATGTCGTGAAATCCGCTAAAAGGCACATCCCGGAATCTAAGCATTTTGTAATAATCGTCCATTGAGGGCCCCGCAATTTGCGTGTTATTTGGCGAGGCTCATCTTATTTTTATTATTTAAAAGGCAAACCTAAGGCAACCACGATTTTCTTCTTTGTGAGGTCCATGGAACACCAACTAAATGGCGCACCTCGATTTCTAAGGACTAAAAGTATTAATTAAGCAAGGCCACAGATTATAATTTGAAATTATATTCAATGTACTAAATAAATAAAAAATCTATGACTGTAGTTTCTTTAACGTTCCGTCCATAACCAGTATACATTTTCCAATTTTTCTCATACATATTCCTTACAAGCTAATAATCATTAATGTTATTATTATCCAATCATCATTCAATGTTTATACTTTCATAATGCAAAATCCAAAATCAGTAACGAATATACTTTCTTTGCAAATTCAATTTTTATAGGTTGTTCTAAGACAATATCCATCAAACCAACAAACGCTTATATGAAATAGAACTTGCAGAATACTAACACATCCTCAAATCAAATGATATAACATTAATCCAAACATTTCATATAAAAGAGAATAGCAAATATGACATAAGTACACTATTAAGTTCAACAGAGTATGAGAAATTGAAGAACCTAACCTTACAAGTGAATCAAAATATCAAGTGAGGTAGCGTTGAACTCAAAAATGTGACGAACCATGGACGAACCTCTGCACCGGACCTCGATGAACCTATGACCAGAAATAGAACTACATCCATACCTCTAGCTCACCGAAAGGTAAATGATGCGTGACTGTGCGTGTGTATTTGCTGAGCAGCGACAAACGATGAGGAAGAAGCTGTGTGTGTGTGTTTTCCGGCGTGGACTGCTGATTCATGGAGGAACGACTGGTGGTCGACGTGAGGGCTGCTACTGGTTGACTGAAGGGGAAAGGCCATGGGTTGTTGCTGGCTCGTCGTCGCTGGAACGTGGTCATGCGACTGGATTTTGTCGACGATGAAGGCAGCAGGAACGATGAGCTGAAGGGGTCGTTTGGACGTGGGGTATTACGAAACTGTTTGGTTGAGGTGAAAGAGGTGAAGTTGTGGTCGTGGAGGTTATAGCAGCAGCAGTGGTTGTTTGGCGGTCAGTGACAGAAGGAGTTGGTGGTTCGCTAGTGGTCGACGACGGAACGAGGGAGAGGAGGCTGGATTTGTTGCTATTTGTCCGTTCGACTGGTGTTTCTCTCCTTTCTTTTTGAAGCCTGGATAAGAATTGCTTATATGTTTTAAAAAATGAATTTTTTTTTGCTTTTCTCATGATTTTGGTCTTAAAAAAATGGGTTTTCCAATTGCTTTTTCCCCCGTAGTGCATGTCTGCGTGTATGTATTCCTTTTCCTTTTGTCTTTTTCCCTTCCGTTCTTTCTCTTTTTCGTTTTTTAATTGTCCCCCATATTGCTTTTTCTTCTTTTCATTGTCCATTACCCCCCTCTCTTCCATTTTAATTGTTCCCATTTGTGTTTGTTTTTCCTTTTTTTTTCTATTTGTCTCTTCTCCCTGTCTTTATTCTTTTTTCATATCGTGTGTGCATGTGTGCATGTGCTTCCCCTATTTGTTTGTCCGTTATTTCCATTGTCCCCCACGTGTGGTGGACTCGGATTATTACGGGCTAGGTCCGAAAATTAAGCCTAAAACCGAGTAGTTTGAACCTAAATATTATTCTTCACCCGGAACGAGGATAAGAACATGATATTATTTAATTAATCCTATGTAGGCAAAATAACTATAACACTCACAATTAAAATAAAACTATTTTTTTATATATTTTTCAAGTTTAAAATAACTACAAAACATTAATAAAACTATATTTTTTGTTATTTTTCATTTTAAGGTAAAAATAAAGTAAAAGAGTCAAAATTAGCTAAGATAGCTATATTAGGCCTAAACTAAATATTTTACGCTAAAAATATAAAAAATCTCGGGGAGGGTCAAATATCACGCATTTACAGCTGCCCCTCTTTGACTGAAAAAAGAAAGAGTTTTCAGACGAAGAACGACTAGACAAGTGTTTTGACCCGACCCTTATTCGGAGAGACTAAACTAAGAGGAAAGGAAGAGAATGTGACCGAGCCCTGTTATCTGAGCTGCCTACATATCCTTGGCTATAAAGGAATCAGGCCACGTGTAGTTCGAACGTGAGTAAGAATATGGAGCATACCGAGGTAGAGAGCCAATCGAGGTGTCGTTCCGCCGAAGTTCCGTTCAATCGAGGTTCCGGTCCGTGGTCTTGCTATTACAAAAAAAAAAATCAAAACATGAAAAAGATTAACTAAGCCTATCAGCTCCTAGCTACAAGATTCCTATCTATGAGTCTTCTGAAGCTTGATCTTGAGTATTGGTTGGTGCTTCATGTGGACTCTAACATCTTTTGAAAATAAATCGACATTCCTCTCTTCAGGCGGGGTCCTAACTTCAATCATCAACTATGAAAAATTAATCGCCATTGCTCTCTTCATGCGGGCTCCTGACTTCAACAACATCTTTTGAAAATAAATCGCCATTCCTCTCTTCAGGCGGGCTCCTGACTTCAAAAACATCTTTTGAAAATAAATCGCCACTCCTCTCTTCAAGCGGGCTCCTGACTTCAACATCAACTTAAAAAATTAAACGCCATTCCTCTCTTCAGGCGGGCTCCTGACTTCAACAACATCTTTTGAAAATAAATCGCCATTCCTCTCTTCAGGCGGGCTCCTGACTTTAACAACATCTTTTGAAAAAATAAATCGCCAATCCTCTCTTCAGGCGGGCTCCTGACTTCAACAACATCTTCTGAAAATAAATCGCCACTCCATTCTTCAGGCGGGCACCTGACTTCAACAATAGTTTTTGAAAATTAAAACGCCACTCCATTTTTTAGGCGGGCACCTGACTTCAACATCTTTTGAAAATAAATAGCCACTCCATTCTTCAGGCGGGCACCTGACTTCAACAATATTTTTTGAAAATTAAAACGCCACTCCATTTTTCAGGCGGGCACAACATCTTTTGAAAATTAAAACGCCATTCCATTCTTCAGGCGGGCACCTGACTTCAACAATATTTTTGAAAATTAAAATGACACTCCATTCTTCAGGCGGTCTCCTGACTTCAACAATATTTTTTGAAAATTAAAATGCCACACCATTCTTCAGGCAAGCTCCTCACTTCAACAATATGTTTTTGAAAATTAAAATGCCACTCCATTCTTCAGGCGGGCACCTAACTTCAACAATATTTTTTGAAAATTAAAACGCCACTCCATTCTTCAGGCGGGCTCCTGGCTTCAACAATATTTTTTTGAAAATTAAAACGCCAATCCATTCTTTAGGCGGGCTCCTGACTTCAACAATATTTTTTGAAAATTAAAATGCCACTCCATTCTTCAGGCGGGCTCCTGACTTCAACAATATTTTTGAAAATTAAAACGCCACTCCATTCTTCAGGCGGGCTCCTGACTTCAATAATATTTTTTGAAAATTAAAACGCCACTCCATTCTTCATGCGGGCTCCTCACTTCAACAATATTTTTTGAAAATTAAAATGCCACTCCATTCTTCAGGCGAGCTCCTGACTTCAACAATATTTTTTTGAAAATTAAAACGCCACTCCATTCTTCAGGCGGGCACCTAACTTCAATAATATTTTTGAAAATTAAAACGCCACTCCGTTCTTCAGAGGGCTCCTGACTTCGACATCAACTCACTAACTACATCCCATCCATGTTGCCTTCCTTTCTTTCCTGCACCACCTTCTTCTTCCTGCATCGCCTCTTGGGCCATCCTTTCTTCTCAATTACCTTGTTTCGGAATTGCTTTCCTCCTGGGTCGTGTTATTTTTCTCTTTACTGCTGGGGATATCTTTAGAATTATTTACTTACCTGCTGGGGATAATGCTGCTGGGAAAATCTTCTTTATTTCCTCCTTTTCTACTTCCTTCAAAACCTTTATTCTCTCTCCAGAGATCGCTGGGGATTGAAATGTCATCATCTGGGGATTACACTGTCGGGGGATCCCTTTTCCTTTTTCCTCTTTCCAAACCTCCTTCGGGACTCGCGCTTTGCTCCCTTGAAAAACTTGTAGGATATAATGCTTCCGGGGAAATCTCAAAATTAGTGTTTCATTTTTTCGAGAACTGCTGGGGATGATACCCGCCTCTTGCCTTTCTGAACGCAAGCTTCCTCGTTTTGTCCTGTCTGCTGAGGGTATTATTTCCTCTATCACAACTTGTTGTTTTCTTTCTTTCAAAGCTGCTCGGGATAACCGGGTTCAAAGATCATTTTCTTGCCTTATCTGGCTTTTTTCCCCAACCGGATATTTGGTTTCTAGAAAATTTTCGCAATGGGAGAAAATTTTCTGCCCCAGTTTGAGAATCTTCTTCGTCGCATGCTTTTCTGCCAACAACCCCTCTTTTTCCTGTGTTCAAATCAAAGAAAAATTAGTTAGTTTTAAAATGTGGTGGCTGGTTGTGGTGCAGCTGCTGGGGATGGTTCTCCTCTTCTTTCCCTGCTCTGCATTTCATTGTCATACCCTGTTGGGGATGTTATCATTTGATAATATTCATGCTTGGGATAGTTTTCTCCTTTCTTGCTTCCCCACCTTCCTTGACCACTCTTTATTCGCGAGCCTTTCCACGTGGTTTTCCACTGGTATCCTGACCACCCGAATTCCTATGATATTGACCATGCGTGAAGACTTGCATGTTTTACTGGTGAACCATTTTCTTTGTTCACCCTTGTCACTGGAAATACCTTTCTGCTGGGGGTATCTCCCCTTCTTTTGCAGCATATCTAATGAATGGGAATTTCCCGACCTTTGAGTCTCATTAACCTTGGCCTTGAGGTCATTAACCTTCCTTGAGATATCCTCATTGACACCAATCCATCCCTTTGTCATTTTCCTATTGCTGGGGAATATCCCTCTGGACACTGGCCTTGCGCTTGATCCCTCCTGACTTATACCACTCGGGCGTACCAATCAAAATCCCGTCCTGCATAATTGGAAAGCTGATGGAAAATTTTGCAGTCATTTCTTGAAAACAGACTCTATTGGGGAATTTTTGATAAAAAGGAGAAAGATAAAAGGAAACAGAATAAAAGACAAAAAGGAAGATGACTCTCTAAAAAGAAAACTTATAAAGTAAACCTATCAAACGTGGATACCAAATCTAATGGACATGATATGCACATATAGCCTATCTTCCGTCGTTAAACCGCCTTTTGTAATCATCGCCTGGGGATTTCCCATCTGATTTCCAATCTTCGTTCAACTTGTAGTGCCCGAGGGGTTTTCACTATCAAGCCTCTCTCATTTCGGTTTTTCTCTCGGCTTTCATCGCCTTATGGTGCCTGTGAAGGTTTTCACCGCTAAGACTCTCTCATTCGTGCTTCTTTTCCAGCTGGGGATTGAGGGTGTTACCGCTAAGATTCTCTCATTTTTCTTCTGCTGCAGATCAGAGTCAGTCTGCCGGGAATCAGATTGTTATGTCCCGATGAAACTTCTCTTATTTGCCTAACTCAGCCTATTTTAAAGATTGGTAAAAAGGTCTTTCTTTAGACCGTAATGTGGGTTTGGACAGGGCTAGAAAGAAAGGGTATTGAAGGCTCAACATAAAACAAATTGGGTTCAAAATTACAACCTTCAGAATCCTATATTTTCTTTGCATGAACACAATTTTTTATTGCCCCAGTTTCTTGCTTGGAGATTTTTTTATTTTTATTTACACTATGACCGAGCTGTGAAGCGCCTACGTATCCTTTTTGAGGAATCAGGTCAAACGTAGTTCCCAATCCCTCGTGGTTCTAGTTTTCCTTCTTTCTTTTTTTCCTTTTTTTTCTCTTTTTTTCTTTCTCTTAACCGTTTATTTTTTGTTGTTCTTTTTTTTTATCTTCCACGTTTGTGTTTTTAGTCTTCGCCAGTAATTCCGAAGGAGGGGTATGAAAGAAAACACATAAGGCTCAAAGGGTTAACGAAGGATAAAGTGTTTGGGAAGCAAAACAAAATGCCTTCGTCATTCCAATAATCAAAACATACCAAGTGCAAACAACACGATTAACATTTGTCATATCTTTAAAGAACGGTTGGACAACATTCTCATTTTCATTATTATGAACGACCCCACGTTGATTGGCCAACTTGACTTTGACTGTTTCCTTTTTACATGCCCCGGTTTCACATGACTCGGGATCCAAATAATCTCAAATTGTTTTTATTTCCTTTAAATGACCCGATCATCTTCCAATTGCTTCATGATTAAATTTTATAATTAAGCCATAATTATGTGTGCGCATGCCGTGTCACTAGATTCGGCATTCGTACAAGAGACAAATCTAAAGGGTAAAAAGAACTAAACAAATAAAATGACCAGAGGTAACAAAAGACCGAAAGCTTCATTGGACTAATGAAGAAATGGTTCAATGACACAACAAACAAAATTAGACAGCACTAAGCAAACTGCTATGACAAAAATGGAAAAATAAGAGGGTTTGACCACACGACAAAATCCGACTCACATCCTTAAAAATAACTCGGACAACAGAAATGACAACAAAAATGAACCACCAAAACTCCATCTAGCTGACCTGTCACGATCCAAACCCTGGTCGTGATGGCGCCCAACACATTGCTAGGCAAGCCCGACCATATTAACCCTTAAACCAGTCAGTTATTAATTCCAATTATTCAAATTAAACTTAAACAACAAATGATCATATCAGGTGGTGAGAGAGATAGTAAAAGAATACAAAATACGGTCCCAACCATATCGTGGTTTCACGAGACTGAGCCTCTACAGAATAACATCCTAATACAAACAAGTCTAGGCAAAACGAAATCAACAAGATGATAAAGAAGGAGAAAACATGCTCTGCGGACGCTGGCAGCTACCTCGTAATCTCCGCAAAAGTAGACAATGATCAACAGCTACAATGTCTCAACTGCTCTCGGGCACCTGTGGATCTGCACAGAAAGTGCAGGGGAGTGGGGTGAGTATATTTCAACTCAGTGAGTAACAATAATAAACAATAACTGAAAGTAAGAACTCATGTGCTATCACTTAACAGTTCTAAGGCAACCCTCACAGGTACGTCATCACTGTAGTAAGTACTCTGATTTCCAGTCCACATCTATCTCTACAAGATCCCACACTGATCAAACCCTCACTCGTACCCCTACGGAGTACGGCCATCTCAATATATGAAGACACATACCTATGTCTATAATGTATAATTATTTAAGTAGGATATGAATAAGTATAATGTTGCGGCGTGCAGCCCGCTCCAATACATATACTGCTGCGGCGCACAGCCCGCTCCATTTAACGTCGACGGCACTCACTGGGGGTGTATACAGACTTCGGAGGGGCTCCCTAGGCCCAAGCGCTATGATACTGCGGCGTGCAGTCCGATCCACACATGTATTACTGCGGCATGCAGTCCGATCCAATATATATATGTATATATATATAACTATACTGCTGCGGCGTGTAGCCCGATCCCATGATATACACCAGCGCTCACTGAGAATGTGTGCAGACTCAGACTCCGAAGGGGCTCCTACAGCGAAAGCGCAATAATACTACGGTGTACAGTCTGTCCCACATGTATATTACATGCATATTACATGTATATTAATGCGGCGTGTAGTCCGATCCAATATATATACTCCTGCGACGTGCAGCCCGATCCAATATAGGTATATATATAATACCTCATAACGGGTCCTCGACCCTATCCCAGTCAGTATATACTTGGCCGCTCATGCCCAATAAAATATATCACAGTGGGTCCTTGACCCTGTCTCAGTCAATATAGACTTGGCCTTTCAGGCCCAATATAACATCTCATAGTGGGTCCTTGACCCTATCTCATCTCAATCGGTAAAGACTTGGCCTTTCAGGCCCGCTCAGCTAGAACAGGGAATTCCGACCTAGATAATCTCTCTCAATGTACACATCTAGTACGGGCTCATATTATACTGTACAGCTAGAGCTACGGCTGAGTGTATGTTTCCAACACGATATAAGGGTCACCTAGCTATATAGGTTCCCTAATGCTCTACATATCGGCACAAGGCCCCAAACATGGCTACTAGCCCAATTACACAGTTATAATACATAATAAACTATCAGTCGGGAAGGACCAAGTCCAATCCCCCAATCACAATGTCACCACGCCCGTCGTAGAACGTGTGTCTCATCTCAATATAGCACCGTGAAGTGCTAGTACGGGGTTTCAAACCCTCAGTACATTGTTTACTACTACCACTCACCTCGAACCGGTAGAAGCTTCAATCCGCCTTGCGCTTGCCTCGCAAATCAATCTCCTCGGGTGCCAAATCTGCTCAAAATCATAGGGAATGCATCAATATATGCTAATTTCACACAATTCATTCGAAATAACCCAAATTGTATCAAAACCCACAAAGTTGTCAAACCCCGACTTTTGGTGCGCTCCTCGAAAAATTATAAAAAATACATAGTCGGAACCCTCGTCTCAATACGAGTCTAGGCATATCAAATTTACCAAATTTGGACTCTATTTGCCCGCTCAAATCGGTATTTTTCTACAATTTTAGGCCTAGGGCTAAAACCCACATTTAATCCTCCATTTTCATAGAAATAATCCATGATTTCAAGATAAAAGCGTGTAATTAAACCACGAAACTTACCTCCGACAATATCCCAAAGATCTCCCAGCTATTTCCCTTCACTTCCTCTCTTTGGGCTTCAAAAATGGGGGTTTATGAAATGAAACCCGTAAGTGAAATGTTTCTGTTTTAATTCACTGCCTAGGACTTTTCTTCTACGCGTTCACATTCCTCACCACGCGTTCGCGATGCCCAGCTCCGGATTAACCTTCGCGAACGCGACCTCCCCCAACGCATTCGCGATGTACTAGCTCCCAGCTGCCTGATTTTTCCTTCTACGCGTTCGCGATACCCCTCACACGAACGCGATGCACACCTTCACAAACCTACACGAACGCGACATCCTGAACGCAATCGCAAAGCTCAAGAATCCTAGCCTACGTGAACGCGATACCCTGTCTCGCGATTGCGATGCTTAACTTACCTGGCCTTCGCGAACGCGGCCCATACCACGCAGACGCGAAGGCCTGGATTTTGCCCAATGATCTGCAAATTTACAGCAGACTTCCAAGTTCCAAAAATGTCGGATGATGGTCCGGATTCACCCCGAGGCCCCCGGGACCCCAACAAAAACCACCAACATACTCCAAAACACGATACGAACTTGTTCCAATCCTAAAAACACCATCCTAAACATCAAAATTTCTTCCAAACTTCCGAAACTGACATTCGATCAAGAACCCGACCAAACGACCTCCGAATGACCTGAAATTTTGCAGGCACATCCAAAATCACCTAACGGAGCTACTGCAACTGTCGGCATTCCATTCCGACTCCCGGATCAAAATCTCACCTACCATTAGGATTTCGCCAAAATTCAACCTTAGCTAATTGAAGCCTATTTCTACACCGGACCTCCAAATTCAATTCCGGTTGCTCCCCTAAGTCACAAATCACCTCCCGGAACTAACCGAATCATTAGAATTCGATTCCGAGCCCTCTAACTAAATAGTCAACTCCGGGTTGACTTTCCTTATTCTAGTTTCCTTCAAAAAGGCTATATGCCTCATTTTCAATCCAATTCACTCCTAACTCCCCCAGATAGACTCTAACACTGATATGAAAGCATAAAACATGTAGTTTCAACATAACGGGGTGGTAATTCCCGTGACGACGGGCCGGGTCATCACATTCTCCCCCTCTTAAGCAAACGCTCGTCCTCGAGCGGGTCAAAAAACATACCTGAAGTCTCAAACAAGTGAGGATATCGGCTCCGCATCTCCTGCTCAACCTCCCAAGTAGCGTCCTCCACGGGCCGACCTCTCCACTGAACCTTAACTAATGCAATCTCCTTCGACCTCAATTTTCTTACCTTGCGACCCAAAATAGTAATAGGCTCCACATCATATGATAGATCACCATCAAGCTGAATGGTACTGAAGTCTAATACATGAGACGGATCCCCGATATATTTCCGTAACATATACACATGGAATACTGGATGAACTCTGGATAAGTTGGGTGTCAAGGCCAACTCATATGCTACCTCTCCAACTCTCCTGAGTATCTCAAAAGGACCAATGTATCTGGGACTCAACTTCCCTATCTTCCCGAACCTCATGACACCCTTCATGGGTGAAACCTTCAACAATACTCTGTCACCAACAATGAAAGACAACTCTCGAACTCTACGGTCTGCATAACTCTTCTGGCGAGACTGTGCCATGCGAAGCCTCTCCTGGATCAACTTTTTTCTATCCAGAGCATCCTGAACTAGCTCAGTCCCGATCAACCTATCCTCACCAGGCTCAAACCATTCGACGGGAGATCTACACCGTCTGCCATACAATGCCTCATACGGGGCCATCTGAATACTCGACTAATAATTGTTGTTGTAGGCAAACTCAGCAAGTGGAAAGAACTCATCCCATGAACCACCAAAGTCAATCACACATGCCCGCAACATATCCTCCAGGATTTGAATAGTGCGCTCCGACTCCGACTGCCCGTCTGTCTGGGGGTGAAATGCGGTGCTCAACTCAACCCTTGTACCCATCTCTCACTGAAATGCTCTCCAAAACTGAGAAGTGAACTGAGTGCCTCTATCAGATATAATAGATACTGGGACCCCATGCAACCTGACAATCTCACAAATAAAGATCACTGACAACCGCTCCAATGAGTAAGTAGTGCTAACTAGGATGAAATATGCGGACTTAGTCAGCCGATCAATAATCACCCATACAGAATTAAACTTCCTCGCTGTCCGAGGGAGTCCAGTAACAAAATCCATGGTGATCCTCTCCCATTTCCACTCGGGAATGACCATACGTTGAAGAACACCGCCCGGTCTCTGATGCTCATACTTGACCTGCTGGCAATTGAGGCACTTAGCTACATGCCTGACAATATCCACCTTCATTCTCCTCCACCAGTAGTGGTGTCTCAAGTCTTGGTACATATTTGCGGCACCTGGGTGAATAGAGTATCGCGAACTGTGTGCCTCCTCAAGTATCAACTCCCGCAAACCATCTGTATTGGGCACGCATATACGGCCCTGCATCCCCAGAACACCATCGATGTCGATAGTCACATCTCTAGCATCATTGTGTTGCACTCTGTCCTTAAGGACAAGCAAATGTGGGTCATCATACTGTCGCTCCTTGATGCGATCATATAAGGAAGATCGAGAAATCACACAAGCCAACACTCGACTCGGCTTCGAAATATCCAACCTCACTAGCCGATTGGCTAGGGCCTGAATGTCATAAGCAAATGGCCTCTCCCCAACTGGGATGAAAGCTAGGCTGCCCATACTGACCGCCTTCCTACTCAAAGCATCGGCCACCACATTGGCCTTCCCCGGATGATACAAGATGGTGATCTCATAATATTTAAGCAATTCCAACCACCTCCGCTGTCTCAAATTAAGGTCCTTCTGTTTGAATAAGTGCTGAAGACTACGATGATCCGTGTACACCTCACACGAGACACCATACATGTAATGCCTCCAAATCTTCAAAGCATGAACTATGGCTGCTAGCTCCAAATCATGAACAGGGTAGTTCTTCTCGTGAGGCTTCAACTGACGAGAAGCATAAGCAATGACCCTACCTTCCTACATCAACACACAACCAATGCCAACTCCCGAGGCATCACAATACACGGTATAAGGATCTGAAGCTGACGGCATAATCAAGACTGGTGTTGTGGTCAATGCTGTCTTGAGCTTCTGAAAGCTCTCCTCGCACTCCTCGGACCATATGAAAGGAACACCCTTCTGAGACAATCTAGTCAAGGGTGAAGGAATAGAAGAGAATCCTTGAACGAATCGGCAATAAAACCCTACCAATCCCAGAAAGCTACAGATCTCAGTAACTGAGCTCGGTCTGGGCCAACTCTGCACTGCCTCGACCTTTCTCGGATCTACCTGAATAACATCACGGGACAGCACGTGTCCTAAGAATGCCACAGACTCAAGCCAGAACTCACATTTGGAGAACTTGGCATACAACTTCTCCTCTCTCAATCTCTGCAATACAATGCTCAAGTGTCGAGCATGCTCCTCCTGGCTACAAGAGTAGACTAGTATGTCATCAATGAATACGATCACAAATGAATCAAGATAGGGCCTGAACACACTGTTCATCGGATGCATAAATGCTGCTGGGGCGTTGGTCAGCCCAAAAGACATCACAAGGAACTCATAGTGACCATATCTGGTCCTGAATGCGGTCTTCATAATGTCGGACTCTCTAATCTTCAGCTGATGGTAGCCTGAACGAAGATCAATCTTCGAGAACACCCTAGCTCCCTGGAGCTGATCAAATAAATCATCAATACGAGGCAGATGATACTTATTCTTAACTGTAACTTTGTTCAGTTGCCTGTGGTCAATACACATCCTCATGGATCCATCCTTCTTCTTAACAAACAAGACCGGTGCACCCCACGGCGACACCCTCGACCGAATGAACCCCTTATCTAGGAGTTCCTGGAGCTGCTCTTTCAATTCCTTCAGCTTAGCTGGTGCCATCCGATATGGAGGAATAGAAATAAGCTGAGTGCCTGGCACCAAATCAATCCCAAAATCAATATCCCTGTCCGGAAGGTCTGAGGGAAACACATCAGGAAAGTCTCGCACAATGGGAACAAAATCAATACTGGGAGATTGGGCCTCGACCTCCCGCACAAATGCTAAATAAGAGAGACATCCATTCCCAACCATTCGTTGGGCCTCGAGGAAAGATATTACCCCTGCTAGGTACATACTCGGTCGTGCCTCGCCACTCGATCCTCCGAATACCCGGGCATAGCCAAGGTGATTGTCTTAGCATGACGAGTCCAGAATAGCATGACATGGAGACGAGCCAATCCATGCCCAATATGACATCAAAATCGATCATGGCTGTGAAGTAACAGGTCTACTCGGGTCTCCGGACCCCCGATAGTGACCAAACAGGACTGGTATACATGGTCCACAACAATAGTATCCCCTACTGGGGTAGATACATACACTTGCAGCTCAAGAGACCCTCGGGTCATACTCAAATGAGCAGCAAAATATGTAGACACATAAGAATAAGTAGAACCGGGATCAAACAATATTGAGGCATCTCTGTGGCAGACTGAAATAATACCTGTAATGACAGCATCAAAAGCAACAGCCTCAGATCGGCCCTGAAGAGCATAGCATCTAGCTTGTCCGCCGGATCGGCCTCCCCCTCGAGAGCGACCCCTAGCTGCCTGACCCTCACCCCTAGCTGGTGGGGTGGGTGCTAAAGTAGAAGGAGGAGATGACGAGGGCTGCCCCCTCTGCTGATAAGATCTGGAAACAAGACGGGGACACTCCCTACGGTGGTGCCCAAACTCTCCGCACTCGTAGCAACTCCCCGGTGCTGGGGACTAAGACTGATAAGGACCTCTGGCGCTGGAGTGGCCAGCTGATGAACTAGGCCGAGATGAACCCTGAGCAGATGGGGCCTGGGAAGAACTCTGAGCTGGCATGGCACCGAGAGATGGCTGGCTCTGGTACGAACCCTGATAACCCTGTCTAGAAGACCATCTGCGACGATCTGAGCGACCCGACTGCGAAGATATGAAAGAGCGACCTCGGCTCTGCTGACTCTGGCCTCTGGTCTGAGTGCCACTGGAACTAGCTGCACCTCGAGGCCTCTTGGCCTCCCTCTCATCCTGCTCTCTGCGACGATCTATCTCTATGTCGCGAGAAATATCCATAGCATCCTCAAATGTACGATTGAAAACCCTCTCCTGAGTCATCAGAATACGAATGGGATAAATGAGGCCGTCCACGAAGCGCCCAATCCTCTCTCTATCGGAATGAACCAACCACGGTGTAAATGAGGCCGTCCACGAAGCGCCCAATCATCTCTCTGTCGGAATGAACCAACCACGGTGCATATCTGGACAACTCTGTAAACCTGATCTCATACTCTGACACTGACATGTCCCCCCGACGGAGACCCTCAAACTGCCTACGCATCTCCTCTCTCTGAGATCGAGGCACCCATTTCTCCAAGAACATAGTGGAGAACTCCGGCCATGATAGTGGTGCTGCTCCAGCTGGCCTGCGACGCTTATAAGCCTCCCACCAAGCGAAGGCTGGCCCCTGAAATTGAAATGTAGTGAAATATACCCCACTAGATGATAACGTCCATTTCCACCGCTAAAAAGCAATAGACACGGTCGTATGCAATATATTTACCCAACTATGAGTCGGGGTCGAATCCCACAGAGAACAATATGTAGGCGATTAGGAATGCAAGAAAATTATCGCTAGTCGCGCTAAGCCAAACACTTAAGATTTTGGTTTTTGGAAAATGTTTATATCTAAATGCGGAAATGTAAACTAACCTAGAAAGCGAATAAAATGCTCAATGGCTACAAGTATGAATGCATCGGGAATTACACTCAAGTAACGATCCAATGTATTTCATGATTTTACAAATATGAGTGAGTTTATGTTAATTAGCCACGAATAATAATTCTTACTTAGCTTCTTCCGAAGACTAACAAGACTTCCTAATTGAATTATCCCTAATCTCAATTAGAAGATCAAGCGCTCCCGATAGGCTACAAGTAGTTCAATCCTATCCCTAGGTTGAATCTATAAAGTGAGGGTTAACGCCTCAAGTTCTTGTTAATTAATCTTTCCCAACTTCGAATTATCTTTTCCAAAATTAATTCAAAGTAAATGGGCAAGTCCTAGAGTTAGCTAATCTCTTTGGAAACATTTAAAGAACAAGAATAATTAAAGTAACAATAACTCAATTCATAAATATATAAAAATCATTCAATACATAAGCACAACAAGGTATTTAATCCACACTTTAAATATGAATATTCCCATAAACAAGATTCAAGTGTTGGAAATAAATACTACACACTTAGATATACAATACAAAGCAAGGAAATGAAGAAATAAACATAAATGGGTAAGAAATCCTTAACCACAAGCTTTAATCTTCAAGACCCAAGTGTGTGTGCAAAACCCTAGCCTTCTCTCTAAGCCAAAGAGTAAAAATATGTTCAAGATTGTAGAAATTGATTAGAGATTCAGAGAGATCCCCCTAATCTCTGTTTGGACGAGTATAAAATGATTTGGGGTGTAAAATATGTGAAATGCCGGAATTGCCCAGATCTGGCCCAGATGCAACACATCGCGATCGCGTGTTTTGGCTCGCGATCGCGTAGAGCTTTGGTTTAACCTTCCGCGATCGCGTGAACCATTACTGCGATCGCGTAGCTTTAGGTATGTCACTTCTGCGATCGCGTGTTCCATTTCTGCGATCGCGTAGCTTTAGTCGTTTCACTTCTGCGATCGCGTGGTAGCTTCTGCGATCGCGTAGCTGTAGTCGTTTCACTTCTGCGATCGCGTGATAGCTTCTGCGATCGCGTAGTATTGTTGCCTGGTCTTCTGCGATCGCGTGATGGTGACCGCGATCGCGTAGAGTATTTCGCCAGCAGTCATTTTTCCTTTAAATTCCAGTCAAAAATACCCAAATTCCTTTCAACACACCTCATAGCATCATGTACCTGAAAATCTCACAATAACCACTGTAAACAATCTCATTGCATACATAAAACGACACAAAAGCTAAGGAAAGAAGGCTAAAATGAGTGGTAAAATCACCACTCATCAACACCCCCAACTTAAAGCGTTTGCTTGTCCTCAAGCATCTCAAATTCACAACTTCAATGAGGATTCATCATTTAAAATACAAGTGGCATTGCTATTATGTACATATCACATTCTTTCATTTAAACACCCTACTTATGGATTTGGTTGGTACTAAAAATTAGGCTCAAATATGTATATCTTTTTCAAATAACTCCCTCCAAAAAAAAAAAACTTCAACAACGTGCAATGGAGTTCCAAAACAATCAAGTGACAAAAACAAGCCTCAATGAGTGACTCAAGGGCACTAGTTCACTATAACAATTTCACCGGTCTTCTCTAATTCATGCGCCCTCACAAGAAAGAAAGTCCCAACAAAGAACATTATATTTACAACAAACACAAGGGACAAAGTTTTCGAAAACACTCGCTCTCACAAAGAAACTTCAAGTGTTACGACACCTCATACCATAAGCTTGCCCTTATTTTAATTCAATGCTTAGTTGGAGGTCCCATAAGGACTTTTTAAGCTTGTAATGTAGGTTTAGGGAAGGTTGGATAAGCATTTGGGTACAAGTGACTTCATCCTCCTTGAACACTACTCACAAGTTTCATTCTTTTGTATATTGACTCTCTTTAACTTACATAGCCTCGTTGGCATCTAGCTCCCAATATAGAACCACTTTACATACCTCTCCCAAATTTTATTCAAGGCTCCATAATGTACATATTTACATGTATATGTAAAAACTAACTCTTTTTTTTTTTTTTTTTTTTTTTTTTTTTTTTTTTTTTTACTTATGGAGCTTGAATATTTCAATACAAATACTTTGAGGTATGTGGATACTCAATGCACAACCTTACCAATTTCCATTTTGACACCACCCCCAACTTAGGCTTTTAGCCTCATTCTTAGTGTTCAAAGAGGGACGGGTTCAAGAGAGGGAATTATTATACAAAAAGGGAAAGGTTTGTAATGAGTTGGCCAAAGAAAGGTTTAAAGGCTCAAAATGGGTACTAGTGACATTATTTATGCAACGGTAGGCTTGAAAGGCTAAAGAGATTTTAAAATTAAAACAAAGAATGCCTAAGATCATTCCTCCAACCAAATGTACTATCATTAGCATTGAAAAACTAACCGGGCAAGTTCTAGATGATGGAAGTAAACACAAGATTTATTTCAACACTCGCTAACACACATGGCACATGAATTAATGAAGACGGATCAATTCTATAAAACTAGTGAGCTAGAAGTCACTAAAAGAGCCAAAAATTTATCACCAAAATTGTTTCACACCAAGCAACTTACTTGTTTTTAACACTTTAATACAAATTTTTGGAGGGGTATTCTTAATTCATAATTTACATACAAGAGGCTAATTTTATTAGTACCAAATAATCCAAAATCCTCATCCTAACAAAACAAGACTAATTCCCTTAAGAAGGTTGTCACACTATCTCTCATCGGGAAAAGTCACCCGGTTCACTAAATTGTTCCTTGGGAAAGAACCGTAGCATGAAGAAAACCCAAGGAAATTAACAACTACTACAAAGGTACAAACATTAAAGAAGCTACAAAAAAAAAAAAAAAAAAAAATATAATCAACAAGAAAGATAATAACTAACAATGATTTACTACTAACAAAATACATATCCACCCAAGTTCAAGGTTACACAATTAATTCATGCTTCAATGTTCAAGGACCACCCCCAAGTAAGAATATTGCAATGTCCCCATTGCAATTATGCAATTCAAGAAAAAATAAAGGAGGTGCTCCCTGAATGGTGTCAATCTCCACTGGAGGAACTGGGAGGCTCAAGCTCAAAGTCATCATCCTCTGTCTCATCAGGTCCACAGAATTTGCGCAACGTGCTCATGATCTTGTTGAGGAACTTGCTTTTCTTCCTCTCATACTCTCTATGCTTCCGTTGCCTTCTTTCAATTTTACCCAGCTTTGCTTTGATGCTCTGTTGCTCCTTTGCAAGGTCAGACAATGTGGGGAACCTTTCTGAGCCAGCCGGGCCTGCAGAGGTGCTCTCTCCGGATGGTCCAGACGGAAGACCAGCTACAAGCTGTCGTACCTGAGTGTCCATACCATAAACCTGTCGAGAGATGTACCTGAGAGTAAGAGGTCCCTCCTCGAGTGGAATGATAGCTGTGGAAGTGCTGGAGGTATCTTCATTAATCTCTGTTTCTGTGAACCGGCCAAAACTGGGAGATGCTACATCAATTCGTCTCTTCTTTGGTGGCGCTCCTGCTCTTGACCTTAGTAGGGGATGGATAAGCTTCTCTGGTTGCTTCTCCTTTTCAGTAGGTCTGGGTTGCACCCCAGCCTCATAGCATAGGTGAGTGATCAATGATGGAAAGAACAAACTCTTGGTCCGCTCTGCCACCACCTCAGCTATCTCATCAACAATAAGTTTTCCTACATTCACCTGCATCCCCTCTAGAAGTGCACAAATCACTCTTGCCTTCTCAAGTGTCACCTCTGTTTCATTCTTTGAAGGCATGATGCGAGCACATATTATGGAAAGCCAAGTCTTGGCCTCCGCAGTGAAATCCGAAGACTCGATCCTGGTGTGATTCTTGATCCATTTAGGCACCTGACCACCGTGCAAATGAGTGATGAACCATTGGCTACCCAATTCTTTGGCTCTCTCCTGGTACACCTGATTATCAACATTGGCAAGGTTGTAATGAGCATTTATCCTCTCTGGACTGAAACGGACTTCGCAACCTCTGACAGTGACCTACCAACTCATTGTTGAAGTCTGTCTCTACAGCATTTGCATAGAATTCTCGGACAACTTCATAGTTGGCTGGTCTGGGCTCTGCGGCGAAGCATATCCAGCCACTAGTAAGCAGCCTGCCATGGAATTCAGGCCATCTATCTTCCAGGTCGACCAATTGTATGCCTCTTTCCCTTATCATACTCTTAGAAAGCTGTTTGTCATAGCGTTCATAGCATCTGCGTGAGGAGAATGTGGTAGCATCATAATATTCCTCAGCTGCCACTTGTTCGGCATATTGTTGCACATTTTCATTAGTCGCCGAATCCATTTTTTTAGCTTAAAACACCTACACACAAAGTTTTAATGTCAAACAAACATATAGTGACTTTCAGCATTGCATTTAGAGGTAATTATGCCAAAGAAATAGGTTAGAAAGCTTTCGGGCAGAATACGCGAAGTTACTGGTTTGTGCACTGGGCAAGTGTGAATCGCGATCGCAGACAAAGTCACGCGATCGCGGAGAGGAAACCAGTTCCAGTCATGCGATCGCAGACGAAGTCACGCGATCGCGTAGAGTAAAGTGCTGGGAAGCCAACGCGATCGCAGAGGCATTCACGCGATCGCGATGAGTAACTTTTTGAACGGCCAGAATTTGACTTACGCGATCGCGGAATTGGTCATCGCGATCGCGTTAGTCTTCTTCTTTGCCCAGAACCAGTGTCTTTGGGGCATTTCGTTGAACAACTGAAGCTCTTGATTTTTAAGAGTTAATTTACACCAACAAAACATGCTGATTTGCCCCAAAATTTTCCATATAAAAACTCCCTTTCTCTCAACCAATCACTCACAAGCAAGCAAGCATGACAAAAGATTAAACAATGGCTTTTCATACTACCACCAATTTTAAACCCCAATTTTTGAAAAATAAGGCAGCCCACACCCTAATTTTACCATTAAACTACAATTAAACAAGCTTTAGGGGTGGGGGAGTAACATACCTGAGAGAGCAATGAAAGACTTATGCTATTGAAGTTAAATCAATTTGATTTCTTGGTGAGTTTTTTCGGAGGAAAAATGGGAGCAGAGGTCTGTTCTTTTGTTTTAATGAGAGTGGGCAAAATGTTTACAATTCCAGTGTATTGCAAGTCTGAAACTGCTGCGATGCTACGCGATCGCGTGTCTATTACTGCGATCGCAGTACACAAAATTTCCAACTCATGCGATCGCGTCCTTGTTTATGCGATCGCGATGCATTGGCCAAAAGCCTACCTTACGCGATCGCGGGAGTTTTATTGCGATCGCGATTCATTGCCTTTTCTGGCAGATTCCTTCAACTACTGGTTTGTGTCTGCCCGGATATCCCGACCTGCTCAAATCAACTCCAAAAATTCTCAAACTTGGCAGATTTATCAAAAATAATATCCTAAGCAATTCTAAAAAAGAAAATTTTCAAAATGATGAAAAATTTTGAAAAATTACTAAAAATTTTGAAAACGATGGGTTGCCTCCCACCAAGCGCCGCATTTAATGTCGTGGCACGACACAAACAACATTACCACTTTTCTCGCCACTTGGATGATATGAATTGGGCCCCTAGCTTGGAATCAAGCTTATGACCACGAGCAATGGGGGGTGGTAATTGGATGTTCGAGCCAATGCTTAAAATTTTCATTTTGCACTTCTTGGCTTTCAAGTGAGGAATGTCGTTTTGATTTCTTGCCTCCTCAAACTGTAAAATGTATGGCCAAAGTTGTTCCTCCTCGCATTCCTTCATTGATTCATGTGGTTCAACTCCCGTGTCACCACACGATTCCAAGGTTGAAAAATGTTTGGAATGTGACTTTAAGCCCACACTTTGCAATTCTTCTATGTTGACATTCTCTTTTTCCCCCGGATTAGAGTCAACAACAACCACATTAGCATTTACACCGGTTGACTCCAATTCCATGTTTTTGCCGGCATCAACAATACTCATTGAGTTGGTTGGCGGATGTTCAATTATTGACTCCTCAAAGTAAAGCTCACTCTCTTCCTCGGAATTGGACTCTTCTTGGCTTTCATCCACACACGAAATTTGTTGGGCATAGTTAGCCTCAACCAAAATTTGCATTTGATCCTCCAAAGTGTGGATGTGTTCACCATTGTAATTTATGCATTGTTTCAAGTCCTCGAGTGCAAAGTTGCGCTTCTCCTCATTTTCAAGAATGATCTCCAACATGAGCAATTTTCTCTCATTTTGGGCATTAGAGAATTCTTCTTGGTTTTGATCAATTTCCAAGGAAGGATTTTCATTTTCAACATCCAAGATGGATTCTTGGTTTTCATCTACTTCCGAGGCTTTGATCATTTCATTCATTTGTGAGTGTAACCTTTCTAGTGCTAAACCATTTTGGAGACTAGTCTCCAAAAGATGTTCCAAGGCATTTTCTTCCTTGTTTCCTTCTTCAAGTGAACACTCCAACATGAGCTTGAATTCTCCATTTTGACCATGCTCAAATTCTTTCACCTCCATAACCCTATAATTCTCATCAAAACAAATAGAACCATCATAGTAGGGGCTTGGGGAAGGGAATAAAAAGTAAGCACAATCATCCCAATGACCATTTTGGAAACCACACTTATCACAAATACTCCACTCATGGGTTTGGAATTGTGCGCACAATCCACCCCCGGAGAATTTAAACAATTTTGCCATGAGTGTGGTCCTCCACAATAAGGACAAGGATCATCAAAATATGAACAACTACTATCCGACCAATTTTCGTTATATGATGCCATTTTTCAAAATTAAGAAAATAAACAAGAAACAAACACTAAAAATAGACCCAAGGTAAGAAAAATAATTACACAAATATTCACAAGTTTGGACCAAAGCACTTTCGCTTACTTCTCAAACAACCTAAATTACGCCCAATTGTTCCCCAGCAACGGCGCCATTTTTGATAACGTCCATTTCCACCGCTAAAAAGCAATAGACACGGTCGTATGCAATATATTTACCCAACTATGAGTCGGGGTCGAATCCCACAGAGAACAATATGTAGGCGATTAGGAATGCAAGAAAATTATCGCTAGTCGCGCTAAGCCAAACACTTAAGATTTTGGTTTTTGGAAAATGTTTATATCTAAATGCGGAAATGTAAACTAACCTAGAAAGCGAATAAAATGCTCAATGGCTACAAGTATGAATGCATCGGGAATTACACTCAAGTAACGATCCAATGTATTTCATGATTTTACAAATATGAGTGAGTTTATGTTAATTAGCCATGGATAATAATTCTTACTTAGCTTCTTCCGAAGACTAACAAGACTTCCTAATTGAATTATCCCTAATCTCAATTAGAAGATCAAGCGCTCCCGATAGGCTACAAGTAGTTCAATCCTATCCCTAGGTTGAATCTATAAAGTGAGGGTTAACGCCTCAAGTTCTTGTTAATTAATCTTTCCCAACTTCGAATTATCTTTTCCAAAATTAATTCAAAGTAAATGGGCAAGTCCTAGAGTTAGCTAATCTCTTTGGAAACATTTAAAGAACAAGAATAATTAAAGTAACAATAACTCAATTCATAAATATATAAAAATCATTCAATACATAAGCACAACAAGGTATTTAATCCACACTTTAAATATGAATATTCCCATAAACAAGATTCAAGTGTTGGAAATAAATACTACACACTTAGATATACAATACAAAGCAAGGAAATGAAGAAATAAACATAAATGGGTAAGAAATCCTTAACCACAAGCTTTAATCTTCAAGACCCAAGTGTGTGTGCAAAACCCTAGCCTTCTCTCTAAGCCAAAGAGTAAAAATATGTTCAAGATTGTAGAAATTGATTAGAGATTCAGAGAGATCCCCCTAATCTCTGTTTGGACGAGTATAAAATGATTTGGGGTGTAAAATATGTGAAATGCCGGAATTGCCCAGATCTGGCCCAGATGCAACACATCGCGATCGCGTGTTTTGGCTCGCGATCGCGTAGAGCTTTGGTTTAACCTTCCGCGATCGCGTGAACCATTACTGCGATCGCGTAGCTTTAGGTATGTCACTTCTGCGATCGCGTGTTCCATTTCTGCGATCGCGTAGCTTTAGTCGTTTCACTTCTGCGATCGCGTGGTAGCTTCTGCGATCGCGTAGCTGTAGTCGTTTCACTTCTGCGCTCGCGTGATAGCTTCTGCGATCGCGTAGTATTGTTGCCTGGTCTTCTGCGATCGCGTGATGGTGACCGCGATCGCGTAGAGTATTTCGCCAGCAGTCATTTTTCCTTTAAATTCCAGTCAAAAATACCCAAATTCCTTTCAACACACCTCATAGCATCATGTACCTGAAAATCTCACAATAACCACTGTAAACAATCTCATTGCATACATAAAACGACACAAAAGCTAAGGAAAGAAGGCTAAAATGAGTGGTAAAATCACCACTCATCACTAGACTCCAAGATCCCTGTCGTATGAAGCATCCAATGGCACTTGTCCAGAAAACCTTGGGCATCCTCGCCCGGATCACCAGTGAACACTGGAGGAGATAGTCTAGTGAACCTCTCGAGACGACGCTACTCATCGTCCGTCATAGCTGGGACCCTGTCCCCCTGAACCTGATCTGCTGGCTAAACCGGAACCACAGGATGAACTGGAGGAGCCTCTGATGTCTGTAAGCCCTGCACTGCTGGCTCTGGAGTGCGTACTGCGGGGGTCCGATGACCACCCCCGATCCCCGATGCAGCTGCTGTAGTAGTAACTGAAACCGCCTGTGCTAGGCCAGTGCAGACTGCTAGTATCTGAGCCAGGGTCTCCTGTAGACCCGAAATGACAATGGGCACAGCTGGTGCCTGATCTGGTGCTGCTGGCACCTCTGCAACTGGGGGACTGTGGGTCAGCTGGTACTGCATCAACCGCCAACCTCCGCCACGACCACGGCCGCGTCCATGGCCTCTAGCAGGTGGTAGTGGTGGTCGTCCTCCTCGACCGGATGCTCGAGTTCTCCCCATCTGCGAGAGAATAGAATGTCAAAGTTCAGTTCAAGTCAAAAGTAATCACACGACAAGAATTCCAAGAATTGAAACTTTTCCTAAAAAGGTTTGTAGTCTCCCGAGGATAAGTACAGGCGTCCCCGTACCGATCTACGAGACTCTACTAAACCGGCTCATGACTCGCGAGACCTGTTAACCTAGGCTCTGATACCAACTTGTCACGACCCAAACCCTGTTCGTGATGGCGCCCAACACATTGCTAGGCAAGCCCGACCATATTAACCCTTAAACCAGTCAGTTATTAATTCCAATTATTCAAATTAAACTTAAACAACAAATGATCATATCAGGTGGTGAGAGAGATAGTAAAAGAATACAAAATACGGTCCCAACCATATCGTGGTGTCACGAGACTGAGCCTCTACAGAATAACATCCTAACACAAACAGTCTAGGCAAATAGAAATCAACAGATGATAAAGAAGGAGAAAACAGGCTCTGCGGACGCTGGCAGCTACCTCGAAATCTCTGCAAAAGTAGACAAAGATCAGCAGCTACAATGTCTTAACTGCTCTCGGGCACCTGTGGATCTGCACAGAAAGTGCAGGGGAGTGGGGTGAGTATATTTCAACTCAGTGAGTAATAATAATAAACAATAACTGAAAGTAAGAACTCCTGTGCTATCACTTAGCAGTTCTAAGGCAACCCTCACAGGTACGTCATCACTGTAGTAAGTACTCTAATTTCTAGTCCACATCTATCTCTACAAGATCCCACACTGATAAAACTCTCACTCGTACCCCTACGTTGTACGGCCATCTCAATATATGAAGACACATACCTATGTCTATAATGTATAAGTATTTAAGTAGGATATGAATAAGTATAATGTTGCGGCGTGCAGCCCGCTCCAATACATATACCGCTGCGGCACGCAGCCCGCTCCATTTAACGTCGACGGCGCTCACTAGGGGTGTATACAGACTTCGGGGGGGCTCCCTAGGCCCAAGCACTATGATACTGCGGCGTGCAGTCCGATCCACACATGTATTACTGCGGCATGCAGTCCGATCCAATATATATATGTATATATATTTATATTGCTGCGGCGCGCAGCCCGATCCCATAATATACACCAGCGCTCACTGAGAATGTGTGCAGACTCAGACTACGAAGGGGCTCCAACAGCCCAAGCGCAATAATACTTCGGTGTGCAGTCCGTCCCACATGTATATTACATGCATATTACATGTATATTATTGCGGCGTGCAGTCCGATCCAATATATATACTGCTGCGATGTGCAGCTCGATCCAATATAGGTATATATATAATACCTCATAACGGGTCCTCGACCCTATCCCAGTCAGTATATACTTGGCCTCTCAGGCCCAATATAATATATCACAGTTGGTCCTTGACCCTGTCTCAGTCAATATAGACTTGGCCTTTCAGGCCCATTATAACATCTCATAGTGGGTCCTTAACCCTATCTTATCTCAATCGGAAAAGACTTGGCCTTTCAGACCGCTCAGCAAGAACAGGGAATTCCACCCTAGATAATCTCTCTCAATGTACACATCTAGTACGGGCTCATATTATACTATACCGCTAGAGCTACGGCTGAGTATATGTTTCCAACACAATATAAGGGTCACCTAGCTATATAGGTTCCCTAATGCTCTACAGATCGGCACAAGGCCCCAAACATGGCTACTAGCCCAATTACACAGTTATAATACATAATAAACTATCAGTCGGGAAGGACCAAGTCCAATCCCCCAATCACAATGTCATCACGCCCGTCACATGACGCGTGTCTCATCTCAACATAGCACTGTGAAGTGCTAGTACGGGGTTTCAAACCCTCAGTACATTGTTTACTACTACCACTCACCTCGAACTGGTAGAAGCTTCAATCCGCCTTGCTCTTGCCTCGAAAATCAATCTCCTCGGATGCCAAATATGCTCAAAATCATAGGGAATGCATCAATATATGCTAATTTCACGCATATCATTCGAAATAACCCAAATTGTATCAAAACCCACAAAGTTGTCAAAACCCGACTTTTGATACGCTCCTCGAAAAATTATAAAAATTACATATTCGGAACCCTCGTCTCAATACGAGTCTAGGCATATCAAATTTACCAAATTCGGACTCCATTTGCCAGCTCAGATCGGTATTTTTCTACAATTTTATGCCTAGGGCTAAAACCCACATTTAATCCTCCATTTTCATAGAAATAATCCATGATTTCAAGATAAAAGCGTCTAATTAAACCACAAAACTTACCTCCGACAGTATCCCGAAGATCTCCCAGCTATTTCCCTTCACTTCCTCTCTCTAGGCTTCAAAAATGGGGGTTTATGAAATGAAACCTATAAGTGAAATGTTTCAGGTTTTAATTCACTGCCTGGGACTTTTCTTCTACACGTTCGCGTTCCTCACCACGCGTTCGCGATGCCCAGCTCCAGATTAACCTTCGCGAACGCGACCTCCCCCAACGCGTTCGCGATGCACTAGCTCCAGCCGTCTGATTTTTCCTTCTACGCGTTCGCGATACCCCTCACGCGAACGCGATGCACACCTTCACAAACCTACGCGAACGCGATCGCGAAGCTTAAGAATCCTGGCCTACGCGAACGCGATACCCTGTCTCGCGATCGCGATGCTTAACTTGCCAGGGCTTCGCGAACGCGGCCCATGCCACGCCAACGCGAAGGCCTGGATTTTGCCCAGTGATCTGCAATTTTTCTGCAGATTTTTAAGTTCCAAAAGTGCCGGGTGATGGTCCGGATTCACCCCAAGGCCCTCGGGACCCCAACGAAAACCACCAACATACTCCAAAACACGATACGAACTTGTTCAAATCCTAAAAACACCATCCTAAACATCAAAATCACCAATTACACACTGATTCAAGCCTAATTTTCTCCCAAACTTCTGAAACCGACATTCGATCAAGAACCCGACCAAACGACCTCCGAATGACCTAAAATTTTGTATGCATATCCAAAATCACCTAACGGAGCTACGGCAACTGTCGGAATTCCATTCCGACTCCCAGATGAAAATCTCACCTACCATTCGTATTTCGCCAAAATTCAACCTTAGCCAATTCAATCCTATTTCTACATCGGACCTCCAAATTCAATATCAATTGCTCCCCTAAGTCACAAATCACCTCCCGGAACTAACCGAATCATCAGAATCCGATTTCGATCCCTCTAACTAAATAGTCAACTCCGGGTTGACTTTCCTTATTCTAGTTTCCTTCAAAAAGGCTATATGCCTCATTTTCAGTCCAATTCACTCCTAACTCCCCCGATAGACTCTAACACTGATATGAAAACATAAAACATGTAATTTCAATATAACGGGGTGGTAATTCCCGTGACGAAGGGCCGAGTCGTCACATGACCCAAAGACGAAGTGTCTTTCCAATTACCAAGCACAACATTTTAGCCACTAAATTCTGCATCAATATTGCCGAGGCTGCCATCTGCTTCAACATTTTTAGCTTCAGTCAATACATCCCCCAAAGGATTCGTGTGCTCCCTGTCATCGTCATTGATTACAATCAACAAACCTTTTTGAATCATTCTTTCTATTTCCTTTTTCAAGGTACGACAACTCTCAATGTCGTGCCCTCTGACATTGGAATGGTATGCACATCGTGCAGTAGGATCGAAGCTTCTTGCACATGGATCGGGAGTATATTCGAGGAGCGGCTTAATCAGGCCGACATGTTTTAACCATTCAAACAGACTTGCATAGGATTCTCCGATAGGGGTGAGAGCCTTTTCTCGCTTCAGCAACCTCTCCTCTATAAACGCCTTATTTGGCCTGAAACCTGACCCAGGGGGTTTCCGGTATATTCGCGGGGGTTGGTAGGATTTTTGTGGAGCTGGGGTACCTGGAAGGTGAAGTACGATTTTGGGTCTTCCGGGGAGAGTAGTGGTGTTGGGGACGGGAGTAGCGTTGGGAAAACATAGTTGGAGGACGAGTAGTTGAGCTAATCGAGCGGCTGGAGAAACTGTGATAGGCGGGTATATACGGAGAGCGTGAGGGATCATCGGGCGTTGGGTTTAGTGTAGGGATAAGGACAGAGTCCAAAAAGCTAGGTGGTGGCGGGGGTGGTGCTTTTCCATCCATCCATCCACGCCCGATACATGTCTGCCACATGTTGTCTCAATATTGTGACCTCTTCTACTAACCCGTGGTTCCGTTCAACCAACTGTTGTCGGGTATCGGTATCGACCCACTTAGCCTTGAGATTCCCTGCCATCGTCCTCTCACTTTTGTATTACAGGGAGGAGTTATTTTAGAACCACAACCAACCACCTTTCTGAAATGGACACAACAAAGCGAAGTTATCACGTTAGCGTTAGGGCATTTGACAAACAGGTAAACGCACATTAGGGATGCAATGAACCTAGACAGTTAAACATTTCTATCATGCGTTTGCTTCAGTTTCATGCATCATTCTAGCTTCTCATATCTGTGCTTCCCAAATTTTCCTTTATTTTCTTACTTGTTACTGTTTTCCTTTTCTCCTCTTTTTTTTCGCTTTTAGTGGTGGTCGAATCTTATATACATTGCCTACGTATCGTGACCCCGCATGAATCAGACCGTGCGTAGTTCGGATCAATGAAAGGTCAATAACAATAAAACATTTTTTTTTTTCAATTTTTCGGTTTTCACAATAAATCAAACTTGATCACAAAGTTCTAAAAATTGATCATACTAATAGTCTTGGACGAAAAGAATACTTACAGGCTTGATAGTCTAATACCATATGCTCTAATCAAGAGAAATACAAATCAAAAGAAATAGATTAACAGATTCCTTCAATGTTTTCCAATTTCGACCAACTGGCTATTTCTGCAAACCTGGCCCCTTCTCAACTCCATATGAATTTTGAGGCCGGGAAGGATTTCTTTACAAACTTGTCCACTCTTTTACGAAGACAGCCTTTCGACAACTATAAGATGCTATAAGGCTATCTCGGCAAGAACGGTTTAAAATACCGCCGAAGCTAGCTTGGCTTATTCTGACAAAAAATACAAACGACATTTATTTGATCACTGACTCATTTCTTTTTCTTTTTTTTTTTTCAAATAATAAAAAAAACTTGTTTTTTGAAAACACGGCCTCTCAATACTTTGGGGGCGAAGATTTTAAGGTTGTGTTTAGCTAATTGACCAAAAATCCTAAAAATGACCAAAAGTGGCCGTTTATGCAACGTCAGCCTTTCGGCGTCCCTCTCGGGAACATTCGAAATTTTTTGGCAAAAGCGGCATCACCTGACTTATTTATGACAAACTTTAAAATTTTGATATTTTTTTTCTTTTAATTTTTCGAATTAAAACAAAACACCCTGTATTGCAAACACGGCCTTTCAGAACCTCGGGGACGAAGATTATAAGGCTGTGAGGGTCAATTGACCAAAAAATCTACAAAATGATCCAAAAGTGGCCATTTATGCAAAGTCAGCCTTCTGGCGTCCCTTTCGGGTACATTCGGCTATTTTTGAAAACGGCATCACTCAACTTATTTACAACGAAAAATTAATTTCGATATTTTTGGCTATTTTTGGAAAAGGGGAGGTTGGACCCGATGAAGGTTGCCTACGTATCTCACACCATGTGAGAATCAAACCAGTGTAGTTCGGTCCGATAAAGCAAACTACTTTATGAAAACAATGACATGTATTTTTTTATTATTATTATTATTTTTTAGCAAGCAACATGAACTATTTTTGAAAACAAACTACTCCCTCCATTTCAATTTAAGTGAACCTATTTCCTTTTTGGTCCATGCCAAAAAGAATGACCCCTTTCTTTTTTTGGAAACATTTTACCTTTATGCAATGATTTATAGCCACACAAAATATATGTGCCTCATTCTACACCACAAGTTCAAAAGTCTTCTCACTTTTCTTAAACTCCGTACCCAGTCAAATGGGTTCACATAAATTGAAACGGAGGGAGTATTATTTTTTTTTTCAATTCATTGGCATATAAAACGAACTATTATAAATTTCATTTCATTGACAAACAAATAGCTATGTTTTTTATGAATACAATCACTTTTTTTTATTGAAAAATAAAGCAAGCTTTTTTTTTATTAATTATTAGAAAAACGTTTTTTTTTCTTTTAAGTAATAACAAACTATTTTAAAAAAATAACAATTCTCTTTTCTTTTCTTTTTTTTTCATTTTCCTCAATATTTACGAACCGATCAGCATGCAAGTCTGAAGCAAATAAATGCGTAAAACAAACAGGATGCAGTAGGATGGTCATTTCATTTCAGGTTACATGTCCTAGACGAACACAACCCATGTGTTGAGTCCCCTAAGTCAAATACAACATGATGCAAATAAGCGTTCCTACTAGGGATCCGGCATGAAGTCACGTTATTCTAAGTTCAAAACCTCGGTATGTGATCTAGACTGTGTACCCGAGCGGACAACTCGAGCTGAGGAAGGAGCTCCTTTCCGGGAACCAAAAGGCCAGCCGGCTTAGAAACTTTCCAAACCTCTTTCTTATTTCGGGGTATGACACTAACAGAATAGGGAGTCTCAACCAGTGAGCACATCCCCGGGGGTGAGAAAAGAAGGGTTTCGGCACAGTATATATATACAGTTCAAACAATATCAAAGCGATAAAAAATATCATTTTGCACATTTACACCCAAGATAATAAACCAAATACAACAATTATTCAAAGCTCGAGTTCTAAAACCCTGATCCAGTGGTTCTGGATTCATCATCTTGTTGGAAAATGTGTCTAGACTGGCGTTACCCGAGCGGACAACTCGAGCCGAGGAGTGTCAGTGCACCGGTAGCATGGCTTTCCAGCTTAATTGACAATACTCCCCGCCTAAACATGTGTGACTAAAAATCCTTCACCGGGTGCCAAGCACCACAGCTATCTTGAGAAAACGGGCTATGTCCAGCAAATGCCCGATATTATATTTTAAAAAGACTCGGAAGAGAAAAATGGGTATTGGCACAATTTATATACAATTCACAAAATATCAAAGCGGTAAAAGCAACATTTAGCACATTAAATACAAACATATGATAAAATCAGATAATTAATAAGCCAAATATAACAATTATTAAATGCTTGAATTCTTAAAACCTGAACCAGTGGTTCTGGGTTTTTTGTCCCCAGTAGAGTCGCCAGAGCTGTCACACCTCCTTTCGGCGCTACCGCATCCCGTGAAGGGCTTGGTAAAAGGAGTTTCTCCAATTAAAGGACAATCGAAAACGAGATTCATTTATCAAGAGATTCAGAGTCGCCACTTGGGAGATTTATGGTGTCCCAAGTCACCGGTTGAATCCCGAATCGAGGAAAGGTTTGACTCTATTTAACGGTCCGCGAACCAGAAATCCAGATAAGGAATTCTGTTAACCCGGGAGAAGGTGTTAGGCATTCCCGAGTTCCGTGTTTCTAGCACGGTCGCTCAATTATCATACTTGGCTTCTTTATCTTATTTTAATAATATGCCTTAACTTATGTGCAAATTTTAATTTTTAACCGCTTATGATTTATTGATCATTTTTATGGAATTGCGACGTCGTGATAACGTATTTCGGACCACACCGTACCGGTACGCCTGCGGCCTTTGATACATTTTGACTTTGTCGAGGCTTAGTTTTGGGTCACATAAATGTGCACCCGGGTTTAAGGAAATAACATTATTAAATACGCGCCTAAAGATGCTAACGCGTTATTATTTTGGGAATGTCGTGAAATCCGCTAAAACGCACATCCCGGAATCTAAGCATTTTGTAATAATTGTCCATTGAGGGCCCCGCAATTTGCGTGTTATTTGGCGAGGCTCATCTCATTTTTGTTATTTAAAAGGCAAACCTAAGGCAACCACGATTTTCTTCTTTGTGAGGTGCATGGAACACCAACTAAATGGCGCACCTCGATTTCTAAGGACTAAAAGTATTAATTAAGCAAGGCCACAGATTATCATTTGAAATTATATTCTATGTACTAAATAAATAAAAAATCTATGACTGTAGTTTCTTAAATGTTCCGTCCATAAGCAGTATACATTTTCCAATTTTTCTCATACATATTCCTTACAAGCTAATAATCATTAATGTTATTATTATCCAATCATCATTCAATGTTTATACTCTCATAATGCAAAATCCAAAATCAGTAACGAAAATACTTTCTTTGCAAATTCAATTTTTATAGGTTGTTGTAAGACAATATCCACCAAACCAACAAACGCTTATATGAAATAGAACTTGCAGAATACTAACACATCCTCAAATCAAACGATATAACATTAATCCAAACGTTTCATATAAAAGAGAATAGCAAATATGACAGAAGTACACTATTAAGTTCAACAGTGTATGAGAAATTGAAGAACCTAACCTTACAAGTTAATCGAAATATCAAGTGAGGTAGCGTTGAACTCAAAAATGTGACGAACCATGGACAAACCTCCGCACCAGACCTTGACGAACCTATGACCAGAAATAGAACTACATCCTGACCTCTAGCTCACCAGAAGGTAAATGATGCGTGACTGTGCGTGTGTATTTGCGGAGCAGCGACAAACGATGAGGAAGAAGCTGTGTGTGTGTTTTCCGGTGTGGACTGCTGATTCATGGAGGAACGACTGGTGGTCAACTTGAGGGCTGCTACTGGTTGACTGAAGGGGAAAGGTCGTGGGCTACTGGTGGCTCGTCGTCGCTGGAACGTGGTCCTGCGACTGGATTTTGTCGACGATGAAGGCAGCAAGAACGATGAGCTGAAGGGGTCGTTTGGACGTGGGGTATGACGAAACTGTTTGGTTGAGGTGAAAGAGGTGGAGTTATGGTCGTGGAGGTTACAGCAGCAGCAGTGGTCATTTAGCGGTCAGTGACGGAGGGAGTTGGTGGTTTGCTAGTGGTCAACGACGGAACGAGGGAGAGGAGGCTGGATTCGTTGCTATTTTTCCGTTCGACTGGTGTTGCTCTCCTTTCTTTTTGAATCCTGGATGAGAATTGTTTATATGTTTTAAATAATGAAATTTGTTTTTGCTTTTCTCATGTTTTTGGTCTTAAAAAATATGGGTTTTCTAATTGCTTTTCCCCGTAGTGCATGTCTGCGTGTATGTATTCCTTTTCCTTTTGTCTTTTTCCCTTCCGTTCTTTGTCTTTTTCGTTTTTTAATTGTCCCCCATATTGCTTTTTCTTATTTTCGTTGTCCATTACCCCCTCTCTTCCGTTTTAATTGTTCCCATTTGTGTTTGTTTTTCCTTTTTTTTTCTATTTGTCTCTTCTCCCTCTCTTTATTCTTTTTTCATATTGTGTGTGCATGCGTGCATGTGCTTCCCCTCTTTGTTTGTCCGTTATTCCCATTGTCCCCCACGTGTGGTGGACTCAGATTATTACGGCTAGGTCTAAAAACTAAGCCTAAAACCGAGTAGTTTGAACCCAAATATTATTCTTCACCCAGAACGAGGAGAAGAACACGATATTATTTAATTAATCATATGTAGGCAAAATAACTATAATACTCACAATTAAAATAATACTATTTTTTTTATATATTTTTCAAGTTTAAAATAACTACAAAATATTAATAAAACTATATTTTTTGTTATTTTTTATTTTAAGGTAAAAATAAAGTAAAAGAGTCAAAATTAGCTAAGATAGCTATATTAGGCCTAAACTAAATATTTACGCTAAAAATATAAAAAATCTCAGGGAGGGTCAAAAATTACGCGTTTACACTCTTTATTCACACTATCCTGTTTTTTAACAATATTTCATATTCAATTTAACAACCAAAAACATAACCTTAATTAAACAAGTGCGGAAGACTTTATAAAAATAGTAATAAGCAGTTTCAAAGTGAAATAGTACTGAAATCCTCTACCCAAGACGTGGAGTCACCAACTCACGAACTACTACATGAATACTACACATAAAGGCCTGAAAGAAATATAACATAATCTGTTTGTCTCGGAACAAGGAGACTACAGATAATGACATAAATAAAAAGAAGAGACGCCGGGCCTGCGGACGCATGCAAGCTACCTCGGTCTCAAGTATGATCAACTCCCACGCAAAAGATCTACTGCTGCTGCTCCTGATCGAAACCTGGACCTGTGCAAAAATGCACAGAAGTGCAGTATCAGCACAACCGACCCCATGTGTTGGTAAGTGCCTGGCTTATCCCGGCGAAGTAGTGACAAGCCTAGGACCAGACACCCACATAAACCTGTGCAGTTCTATATATGTATACCACAAGATAACGAGAAATAATCAAGTAACAACACAATAGGGAATATCACAGAAGAACTCAACAGTTAACAGCGATCATTAAATCAATGAGGAAAAACAAGTATAATGAGAAACAAGTAATGTCAAGTCAATGAATTAGCAAATAAAGTGCACGGCATCACCCTTCGTGCTTTTACTCTCATCCTCACCAAATAGCAAATAAAGTGCACGGCATCACCCTTCATGCTTTTACTCTCATCCTCACATCCAGGGTACGGCATGATCCTTCGTACATGGTTCAATAACAAGGCACGGCATGATCCTTCGTGCATAATCATTAACATGGCACGGCATTAACCTTCGTGCATAAACAATAACAAGGCACGACATTAACCTTCGTGCATAAACAATAAATCAAGGTACGGCATCACCCTTCGTGCATTATCACTCTTCCTCACCCAAATAACAATCACGGTTAAGGGCAGAGAATGAAAACAACAAATCATGAACCGTCCCGGCAAGGGACACAATAATCATTACAACAAAGTCCCGGTAAGGGCAATCAATATCTCATATCACAACAAGTAATCAACAACGACTCACGGTCATACTAGACGTCAGTGTATGGATGCTCGTCACCATAGCACATACACCGCACTCGATCACATAGCACATAGCACACAATCCTATTCCCTCAAGCTAGGATAGAACAAACACTTACCTCTAGCCTTGAAGTGCAAATTATGCTTCAATTATAGCTCTTTCCCCGAAATTCCGCTTTCAACTAGCTCGAATCTAATCACAATTGATTCCATCATATTAATAATCACTAATTAACTTGGTTTGAATGCTTAAAGATGGTTTTCTCAAAGTTTATCCCAAAATTTCCCAAAACACCCCTGGCCCCACGTGGTCGAAACTCGGGGTTCGGACCAAAATCCGGTTACCCATTCCCCCACGAGTTCAATTATATGATTTGTTTCAAAATCGGACCTCAATTCGAGGTCCAATTTCCCAATTCATGAAAAAACCTAGGTTCTACCCAAAAAATATGGATTTCTACCATGAAAACCTTTGATTGTTATTGAAAAACATGATTAATGTTGTTAGAAATTGAAAGAATTAAGTAAAAAGTGACTTACATTTGCTTTGGAGTGAATTTGGCCTTCAGAGCTCGTGTGTGGTGTGAGGGTTTTTGAAAAAGTGAAGAATGAACTGAAAATTTCGTTTAAGTATAGAATTACACAGCTGCGGATATCGCAATTGCGAACATTTGTTCGCAATTGCGAACGCTACAGGTCTGGGCCTGCTGTCCTCGCATTTGCGAGAGAAAGATCGCATTTGTGAACTCTAGCACAGGTGTGCTAGTCTCGCATTTGCGAGATTTCCTTCGCATTTGCGAAGGTGAAGCTTATTTGCCCAGGATCGCATTTGCGACCTTTTGTTCGCATTTGCGAACACTGACCATCTGAGGCCTTTTCGCATTTGCGACACGTTGTTCGCATTTGCGAACTTGGCTTGTTTCTGGCAGACATCGCATTTGTGATCATGGGTTCGCATTTGCAAACCCAGCCTTGACCTGTCTTCCTCGCATTTGCGAGGATTTTTTCGCAAATGCGAAGCCAACAGCTGGGTGAAAAACCAGCAGTGCAAACAATTCAGAAATTGATCAAACGGCCTATCAAATCTTTACCCGAGCCCCCCGGGCTCCCAACCAAACATGTACATAACATCAAAAACACATTACGAACTTGTTCGTGCGATCACGTTGCCAATATAACATCGTTTTCATCAAATCAAGCCACATGTTCATGATTTTCATACTTTTGGTTTTCAAACTTTTCAAACTTGGAACTCAAGGTCCAAAACAAATCAAACGATATCCGAATGCCACCAAACTTTACAGAAAACACATATATAATATTTAAGACTTGTACCGGGTGTCGGAACAAAAATACGAGTCCGATACCATGGTCATTTAATTTATTTTCCTTTGATAATTACAGCAAAACAATTTCACAGAAAAATTCATAACTTGGGCTCTAGGCCTCAGAATTCGACTCTGGACGAATGTCCAAGTCCCATATTTTCCTACGGACCTTCCGGGACCGTCCAATCTCGGGTCCGGGCCCGTTTGCCAAAAATGTTGACCGAAGTCAACTATATCAATATTAATATCATTTTTCTCCAACTGTTTCATAGAATTCATATTTTCTATCACAAAATCTTTCCGGCTACAAGCCCGGATTGTGCACGTAAATCGAGGCAATATTGAATGAGGTTTCCAAGGCCTCGGAAGTGTACAACAAATGAGGAAAACAAGTGATGACCCCATTGGGTCGTCACATTTCAATACTTTCAAATTTTACTCAATAGTATTTATCATTCGAGCCAACGCTCCAAAATATTAATATTTTACAGTTTGTCCTCAGACTCTTCACATTTGTAGCAAATTATAATTTAGCTTAGGAGAGTTCCAAATTATCTCAAAAACATGTACAAACAAAGACCCACGGTCATGCTAGACTCTGGTGTATAAAAACTCGTCACCACGCCTATACACCGCACTCGATCATTTAGCAAATAGAAATTTATTATACTTTAATCATATTCCCTCAAGTTAGGATAGATCAAACACTTACCTCGAAGGTTTACGGTCAACTCAGTCCTCAAGCACTGCCTTTCCTTTCGAATTTTGCTCCAATTCAATCGTATCTATACATAATTTATTTAATATCATTAATTCTACTCAACAAACCAGCCTAATTGCCTAATTAAAATCCTTTTAATATTCTGTCCAAAAAATAATAAAACCGACCCCGGGCCCGCTTGGTCACAACTCGAGGTTCGAACCAAAATAAATTTACCCATACCCCCACGAGTACAAACATATAATTTATTTTAATATTCGACCCCAAATTGCTCTATGCGATTGCGGGGCAAGGAGTGCGATCGCATAGAGTAGTGGAATAAAGCTATGCGATCGCGAAGAGGGCTAATGCGATCTCATAGGAAATGTTTTGGGGCTTTTGAAGCAAACACTATGCAAACGCGGAAGGGGCATGCGTCCGCATAGAACAAAGAAGGACCCTTCGAAGTTTACACTATCGATCGCGGGTAATGCTATACGATCGCATAGAAGAAGGGACTAGGCAATAGTAGCAGCAATTTCTGCTGCAATTCCTAAGTTCGAAACACTCCGAACCACCCCTGAAATCACTCTCGAGCCCTCGGGGCTCCAAACCAAACATGTACACTGACTCAAAAATATAATACGAACTTACTCAAGCGATCAAATCGCTAAAATAACATCAAATTCAACGAATCAAAACCCAAGATCATCGCTTTTCATTTCAAAGTACACAAACCTCAAATTTAGCTATTTAAGTCGGAAACACGTCAAACGACGTCTGTTTTCAACCAAACTTTACAGGAAGTGCATAGCTAATATTATGACCTGTACCGGGCATAGGAATAAAAATGCAAGCCTGATACTATATTTTCTAACTCATTTTCATTTTTATTTTTCCTTAATAATTTCAAAAAATAATTTAACAGAAAAATTCTTTTATTTGGGTTCTGGACCTCGGATTTTAACTCCGTGTACATGCCCGAGTCCTGTATTTTTCTACGGACCTCCCGGGACCATCACATCGGGTCCGGGTCTGTTTACTCAAAATGTTGACCAAAGTCAACTATTTCTATATTAACATTAAAATTCATCAAATATTTCACATAATTCATATGTTTTAACATTAAAAAATTTTGGCTTCGCGCCCGGACTGTGCATGCAAATCGAGGCAATATAAAATGAGGTTTTCAAGGCCTCGGAAGCACGGAACAGATGAGAAAAATTGGTGATGACCCTTTGGGTCGTCACATCCTCCACCTCTAAAAGAACCGTTCGTCCTCGAACGGACAAAATAAAGAAGTTTTTGAGTCAGGAAATAGCTGAGGGTAGCGGGTCCGCATGTCAGAGTCGGACTCCGAGGTCTATGCCTCAGGAGGCTGACCTCTCCACTGAAAACGCACTTAAGGATAACTCTTCGACCTCAACTGTCGAACCTGCCGGTCTAAAATAGCTATAAGCCACATCTCCCACTGGGTCAAGAATCTCAATAGACCAATGTACCTAGGGATAAGCTTTCCCTTCTTTCCGAACCTCATCACGCCTTTCATAGGCAACACCCAAAGCAATATTCGCTCACGAACCATGAAATCTACATCTAGGACCTTACGGTCTGCATAACTCTTCTGCCTAGACTGAGCTGAACGCAGCCTCTCCAGAATAGTCTTGACCTTATATAAGGCCTCTTGAACTAAGTCAGTACCCAACAACCGAGTGTCACGACCCCAAATCCGGTCGTGATGGCGCCCAGCACACTGCTAGGCCAGCCTGACCAATTAACAACAATCACGGAGCCATAAGCTCACTTTATCCAATTTAAGCATACGGAAATAATTCAACAGTGATAGATACATATTAAAAACAGGGAGCCAAGTCCCAACACGTGCCAACTCCCATAGACCGAAAGGTCAAGATTCATGAGCCTCTACGGAATATACAAGTGTAAATAGTGAATATAACTGTGCACAAGTGTGGGATGATCGGAACAAAATATAGACAAACTGGAGAATCAGGTCCTGCGAACGCTGGCAGCTACCTCGACTGTCCAAAAGCACTCCCGAGCCGCAATGGAATCGGCTCTGCTGTAATGTACCTGGATCTGCACACAAGGTGCAGGGAGTCGGGTGTGAGTACTTCCAACTCGGCGGTAATAAAAGTAAATAATGCTGAAGGGAAGAAAACCACGCAAGGCACTATCTCTTGCTACACAATACAGAACTATCATAAAACTTCAAAACACTATCATTTTATTCCTTTTCAGCATATGTGAGTAGATTATTTAGAAATCTCAATTTTTAGCTACTTTCTTTCATTATAACATACCAATACCCGGGAGAATCTCAAGCAGTGCAAGTCAGCACTCAAATCAGCCTCTCGGGCTCAGCACTCCTTAACAATTTATACCAGGGAGATCTGGTCAATAAAGCAACAAATGCACATGTGCCAGTAAAGTATGAGTGCTAAAATGTTATGCCACGTTGTACACGTAAACCAATGTATGTATGACATGCAATGCATATGACCGCTACGGCGTGTAGCCCGATCCTTTTGGGTACCCGTGCTCACTGGGGGTGTCCAGACTCCGGAGGGGCTCATACAGCCCAAGCACAATAATAATATCACACCTGCTGCGGCGCGCAGCCCGATCCATATACCACTGCGGCGTGCAGTCCGATCGATGCATGTGTATGCATATGCTCACATGAATGTCATGCCCTAACATATGGCCCTCGGCCCCAATCAGTCTAACAAATAATCAAGAAAGCCCTACGGGCAACAATATCACATTAGCTCACAGCTAAAATATTATTAAGACCTTGTTCAAGTTTTTTCATAACCTTATAAGAATGCTGAATAGCAAAAATCCCATTTTTAAACCTTAAATTAGAATAAAATATGCACAGTGTTATCAAAACAATGATACTAATCCTTGAAAGATTCAAATAATCGGCACGAAGCCCAAACATGATAATTAGTCCTATTCACTTCAACAATTAGGTGTTATTATTTATTACGCGGGACGGACCAAGTCACAATCCCCAATGGTGCTGTACCCCACGCCCGTTATCCGGCGTGCAAGTCACCTCAACACAGCACTAAGATGTGCAAGTCCGAGGTTTACTAACCCTCAGGACATCATTTACAAGTATTATCCACCTCGAACCGACGAAAGCTCATGCCCGCGAAGCCTTAGCTCCTCGAACCGACATCCACGCACGTCAAAACTAGCACAAATCAGCACAAATATATCAAAATAGGCTAATGGAACATAACCCAATCGAAAGAACTCGAAAAATATCAAAAATCACGAAATTGGCAAAACCCGAGCCCCGGGCCCACATCTCAAAAAATCTCGAAACTCATATTTACAGAACCCTCGTCCCGCCACGAGTCCGTACATATAAAATTTACTAAAATCGGAGTTCAAATGGCCTTCCAAAACTCAAAATCCCGTTTTCAATATCTAGGCCACATTTCTTCAAGATTTCAACCCAATTTCATGAAGATTGATGTTAATTCTACCATAAAATGATGTTTTTGGGTCAAGAAACTTACCTCCGATGAATACCCGATGATTTTATAGCGTTTTCCCGTGATTTCTTCTCTCTGGGGCTCAAAAATGGGGGTTTATGAAATGAAACCCGTATGCCCTATGTACTGCAATTAAACTCACTGCCTGGGACTTTAACTCTACGCGTTCGCGTTCCTTGCCACGCATTCGCGATGCCCAGCTCCGGATTGACCTTCGCGAACGCGACCTTCCCCAACGCGTTCGCGATGCACTAGCTCCCAGCCGCCTATTTTTTCCTTCTACGCGTTCGCGACAGGACTCACGCGAACGCGATGCTTTGCTCCGTCCTCCATCGCGAACGCGACACCCAGTCACGCGTTCGCGAAGCACAGATTTCCAACCGCCGGATTTTTCTTCTACGCGTTCGCGTCTCCACTCACGCGAACGCGATGACCAACCATTCCTCACCTACGCGAACGCGGTCCAACTCCACGCGAACGCGAAGCCTCCGATCCTGACCCTACGCGTTCGCGTCCAGACCATCGCGAACGCGATGCATATCCCTTGCTGACCTTCGCGGACGCGTGCCCTTCATCGCGAACACGATGAAGGATTTCCTTCTGCAGACACAGCAGCAATTTAGCTGCTGTCTTAGGCCAAAATGGTCCGTTTGGACCCCCGAATTCATCCCGAGGCCCCCGGGACCCCAACAAAAACTACCAACATACTCCATAACACGATTCAAACTTGTTCCAATCATAAAAACACCATCCTAAACATCAAAATCACCAATTACGCACGGATTCAAGCCTAAGTTTCTTCAAAACTTCCGAAACTAACACTCGATCAAAAACCCGATCAAACGACGTCCGAAGAACCTGAAATTTTGCAGGCACATCCAAAATCACCTAACGGAGCTACTGCGCAACTGTCGGAATTCCATTCCGACTCCCGGATCAAAATCTCACCTACCATTCGGATTTCGCCAAAATTCAACCTTAGCCAATTCAAGCCTAAAACTACACCGGACCTCCAAATTCAATTTCGATTGCTCTCCTAAGTCATAAATGATCTCCCGAAACTAGTCGAATCATCAGAATCCGATTCCGAGCACTCTAACTCGATAGTCAACTCTAGGTTGACTTTCCATATTCAAACTTCCTTCAAACATGCTATTTGCTTCATTTTCAATTCAATTCACTCCTAACTCACCCGATTGGTAAATTCCCGTAACGACAGGCCGGGTCGTTACATTCTCCCCAACTTAAACAATCGCTCGTCCTCGAGCATACTCAGAGTTGTACTAGAAGCAACTCAATGGCTGAATGACCTTACTAAGCATATATTCGGGCGATCATGCGTCACCCTATCTCACATAAGTCCGAAAACACCCTATAGTCAAAATTTCACAGACCATCCGGACTATAAATCACATTGCACTTTCTGAAATCATATGCCAAATGCAAATCCCATGCCTATACTCAGGATACACTCGAATCCACTGCAATAACCCACATTCACTACTCCGGGTGAGATCATATGATGTATCGACAACCCCATCACTCGAGACGATAGTCTCTAATCATAACAACAGGCCACAATAACCAAATACTAGCTGAAAACCTCTTTCATTAGATAGAGTCTTATTCCAACACCTCCATATCCCGCCCACGGCAGCTGAAGCACGCGATATACCGAACCCATCTCTCAGGTTAACCATTCGTGAATCTATTTTCCTTTTTAAAACTCATACCACGATAGGTTTCGGAGCCAAACCTCGATTTTTACCTTTCTAACAAGCCAAGATCCAATATGCTCGTATTCATTAATTACTCCAACGGTCATTTCGATTATAACACACCGCACTGGTGATAAACACCTCAACACCGGCCTAAGCCACGACGAGCACAACATAGGCTCCAATAGAAACGTATGCACACACTCGAATCATGACGACTCAATTCATGACAACTGTCTCCGGCAAAAGAGCTGCAGTTCAATTCCTCAGTGCCATCATAATATAAAACTAAGATTGCGTCTCGCATTATAGAAATAGAGTATCTGAATCCTCCTCAAGAGGTCATAACATCACGTGGCCTTGCCACGATTCGTGATTCTATCCAAACACTATTACTCATGAAGCACCTCAAGCTACCAAGCTCAAAATGGTTAGCCACGCACAGATCTAGGTCTTGAACCCAAGCAATCAACCTCACCCACGGTGAAACAATTAACGTATGCTATTAAATCCTAAAAGGACACGACCGATGTGCCACTCGCCAAGCGATACTCAAAACGGTCTTTTCCTCAGAAGCGAGGAAGTATTGTATACCATGTAGCTTATAACTAACTATATTTTCACAATATACTGTTGCGGCATGCAACCCGCTCCAATGACATACCCGTGGAGGCGTGCCACCCGATCCAGATACCATACCTGTGGCGGCGTGCCACCCGATCCAAATAACCCGTGGCGGCGTGCCACCCGATCCACGCATAAATCTCGCAAAAGGAAATGCATAACGAGTCGAATTTTCTCATTATAGCAAACATATATATATATATATATATATATATATATATATATATATATATATATATATATATATATATATATATATATATATAGCCTCAAGCTCGGCCACATGAAACGCATCTGACAACGTTTCTCAATACTGGAACTGAATCAATGGTAGATACCTCTACACTGACATCCGCCCCTAAGGTCCAATTGACAAAGCAATGCCTACCAGCCGTCCGCTGGTCCTGGGTACAACTACTCTGTTGGAGCATACTCGGATGCTCTCCGCTACGCAATTTGTGCCATTTTCCGATGTGACGACCCAAAGGGTCATCACTTATTTAATTAATTATTTCGAGCTTCTGAGGCCTTAAAAACCTCATTCTATGTTGCCTCGATTTACGTGCACAATCCGAGCTTGTAGCCGGAAAGATTTTGTGATAGAAAATATGAATTCTATGAGAAATTTGGATAAAAATGATATTAATATTGATATGGTTGACTTCGGTCAACATTTTTGGTAAACGGATCCGGACCCCAGATTGGATGGTCCCGAGAGGTCCGTAGGAAAATATGGGACTTGGACATGTGTCCGGAGTCGAATTCTGAGGCATAGAGCCCAAGTTATGAATTTTTATGTGAAATTGTTTTTAATGCAATTATTAAGGGAAATAAATTAATTGACCTTGGTATCGGGCTGTATTTTGGCTCCGACGCCCTGTACAAGTCTTAAATATTATATATGTGATTTCTGTAAAGTTTGGTGACATTTGGATGTCGTTTGAGATGTTTTGGACCTTGAGTTCCAATGTTAAGAAGTTTTGAAAATCAAAAGTATGAAAATCATGAGTTTGAGGCTTGATTTGATTAAAACGAAGTGATATTGGCGATATGATCGCACGAACAAGTCCATAATGTGTTTTTGAGGTTGTGTACATGTTTGGTTTGGAGTCCGGGGGGCTCGGGTAAAGATTTGATAGGCCGTTGGATGAAACTCTGATTTTTTTGAACTGCTGGATTTTCACCCAGCTGTTGGCTTCGCAATTGCGAAGTTTTCTCGCAATTGCGAAGGGGGACAGGCTCGCAAATGCGAACATTCATCGCAAATGCGAAGCCCCCTTTGGCTCAGCCTTGTTCGCAAATGCGAACAATTGTTCGCATTTGCGAAGGTCCCCAGTGCCTGCCTATGTTCGCAAATGCGAACAAAAGTTCGCAAATGCGAACATTCCCCATTATGCCTTGGTTCGCAAATGCGAACCATTGTTCGCAAATGCGAACACTGCCTTATACAGCATGTGTTCGCAAATGCAAACATTAGTTCGCAAATGCGAACTGTTCGCAAATGCGAACAAATGTTCGCAAATGCGAACTTCCCACCCTTAGCTTAATTTTCAAACTCCAGGAAATTGGTCGGGGTTCGCAATTGCGAACCCATGTTCGCAAATGCGAACACAGAGACCTGAAAAACACGAATTTCAGTCATTTCTTCACATTTTACAAAACCAAAACACCCATTTGCGATTCTTCAAGGATTTTTTCTTCATCAAAACGATTGTAAGTCACTTTTTACTTAATTCTTTCAATTCCTAACATCATTAAACATGTTTTTCATAAGAAATCAAAGATTTTCATGGTAAAATTCTTGTTTTTGTTAGAAAATAGGGTTTTTCATAAATTGGGGAATTGGACCTCGAATTGAGGTCCGATTTTGAAACAAATTATATATATGAACTCGTGGGGGAATGGGTAACCGGATTTTAGTTCTAACCCCGAATTCCGACCATGTGGGCCCGGGGTTGAAATTCACTATTCATGGCAGAATGTTGTAAAAGTTGTATTTGGTATTAAGAATTGGTTTGTTGAGTAGAATTGACGATATTAAATCAATTGTGTATAGATACGGTTGGATTGGAGCCAAATTGTAAGAAAAGACATTTCCACGGAGTGAATTGTTCATAAGCATTCGAGGTAAGTGTTTGTTCTATCCTAGCTTGAGGGAATAGGATTATGTGTTATGTGTTATGTGATCGAGTGCGGTGTATGGGTTGTGGTGACGAGCATCCATACACTGGCGTCTAGTATGACCGTGAGTCGTTGGAAAATGATATTTTGAGATATATTACGGGTGAATTGTTATTGTTCTCCCTTGTTGGGACTTGTTGTGAAGATAATTATTGATTGCCCTTGATGGGACGATTTATGAATTGCTGTTTCTTTCTCTGCCCTTAACTGTGATTGTTATTTGGGTGAGGAAGAGTGATAATGCACGAAGGGTGATGCCATGCCATGTTTATTTATTTATGCACGAAGGTTAATGCCGTGCCATGTTTATTTATTGATTATGCACGAAGGATCATGTCGTGCCCTGTTATTGATTATGCACGAAGGATCATGCCGTGCCCTGTTATTGAACTATGTACGAAGGATCATGCCGTACTATGGATGTGAGGATGAGAGTAAAAGCACGAAGGGTGATGCCGTGTACTTTATTTGTTTGTTTGGTGAGGATAAGAGTAAAAGCACGAAGGGTGATGCCGTGTACTTTATTTGTTTGTTTGGTGAGGATGAGAGTAAAAGCACGAAGGGTGATGCCGTGTACTTTATTTGTTTATTTGGTGAGGATGAGAGTAAAAGCACGAAGGGTGATGCCGTGCAATTGCTTGCTATTTCTTGAAGTGATATTATTCGTGTTTACATTATACTTTGTTTTCTTTGTGAAATTATTAACTCGTGGTTAATTGTTGAATTCTTTAAGATATTCCTTATTGTGTTATTACTTGATTATTTCTTGTTATTTTGTGGTACATACATATATATTGAATTGCACAGGTTTATGTGAGTGTCTGGTCCTAGGCTTGTCACTACTTCGCCGGGATAGGCCAGGCACTTACCAGCACATGGGGTCGGCTGTGCTGATGCTACACTTCTGTGCGTTTTTGCACAGGTCCAGGTTACGATCAGGAGCAGCAGCAGCAGTAAATAGATTGCGTGGGAGTTGATCATATTTGAGACCGAGGTAGCTTGCGGACGTCCGCAGGCCCGGCGTCTCTCTCTTTATTTATGTTATTAGCTCTGTAGTCTCTTTGTTCCGAGACAAACGGAATTATGATATATTTCCTTCAGACTTTTATGTGTAGTATTCCATAGTAGTTCGTGAGTTGGTGACTCCATGTCTTGGGTAGAGGATTTCAGGTATGATTTTCACCTTGTGAATTGTTATTTCCATTTTGATAAAGTATTCCGCATTTATTTAATTAAAATTGTGTTAAAAACAGGGATAGTATGAATACGGTGGCTTGCCTAGCTACCACGAGTAGGCGCCATCACGATCCCGATGTTGGGGGAAAAATCCGGGTCGTGACAAGTTGGTATCGAGCTCTAGGTTACATAGGTCTCACCACTCACGAACAAGCTTAGTAGAGTTTGAGAGGTAGGTACGGAGACGTCCGTACTTGTCCTCCAGGAGTCTATTGAGTTAGGAAAGAGTCTCTCATTTGTTCTTTCTTGTCGTGCGACTTGTTCCTCAATTGCTGATTGAATTTCTATTATGTCTTTTCGCAGATGGTGAGGACACGCGCTTCTTCGTCCGCTGACCAGCAGCCCGAGCCCCAGGCAGCTCCCGTGAGGGGCAGGGGCCAAGGCCGTATCGGAGGCCGTGGTAGGGGTAGAGCTCAGCCCCAGGCAGCTACTCCAAAGGTGGAGCCTCATATTGAGATTGACGAGGAGGTTCCGGTTCCGGCAGCTCCAGTGGGCCCAGCTCGGGTCCCAGGAGAGGCTTTATTTACCCCGGATCTCCGGGATGCCTTGGTCGGAATAGCGAGGATTCATGGACAGCATTGCCGAGCGGGTTTATTATCGGTTGCCCCGACCACTTCTCAGGCCGGAGGAGGGGCCCGGACTCCTATTGCTCATACTATGGAGCCGGTAGCTCCTCGGCCTCAGAGGCACCGGTAATCCAGCCAGCTGTGGCCACTCGGTCGGGTACCGCGGCTCATGCCGGTGATGGAGCGGCCATGACTTCGATTCGTTATGGAGGCTTGATCGGTTCTCCAAGCTATTTACCACTACATTCGGTGGAGCCGCATCAGAGGATCCTCAGGGACTTTTTATTCAGTTGCCGTGAGATTCTCAAGACTATGGGGATCGTGGAGACAAACGGAGTTGTCTTCTGTACCTTCAGACTTGGAGGATCCGCCAAGACTTGGTGGAGAGATTATTGCTTGACTCGACCGGCGGGGTCCCCGGCTTTATCATGGGACCGGTTTGCGAAACTAATTATGGAGAAGTTTCTCCCCGCTACTCGGAGGGATGTACTTCGAGAGGCGGTTTGAGCGCCTCCATCGAGGCACTATGACGGTTACATAGTATGAGACGAGATTTATTGATTTGGCTCATCATGCGGTGGTGATACTTCCCACGGAGCGGGAGAGGGTCCGTAGATTTATAGATGGGCTCAATCAGCCGATTAGACTCCAGATGGCTATGGGCGTGGGGAGTGACATATCATTTCAGGAGGCAGCCAATGCGGCACGCAGAGTTGAGATGGCTCTTGCTAGGGAGGCGGTTATTCTTTAGATAAGAGGCCTCGTCATTCAGGCAGGTTTGGTGGTTCTTCCTCTGGCGGCAGAGAATCCTTTGATAGAGGCCGGTCCTCTAGGCCTTTTCATTCCGCCCTTCAGGCTTCACAGGGTGGACCAGGTGATCGCGGTTTTCGTGGGCATTATTCAGACCAGCCTCCTATTAATGCTCAGCCTCTTCGGAGTGTTCGTGGAGGCCATTCAGGTCGTCGGGGCCAGCAGCCCTATCAGTCTAAGAGTTGCTACGGTTGTGGTGACCCGGGTCATTTTATCAAGAATTGCCCTATAGCAGCGGGCAACTCTCAGCAGCGAGGTCCTCGTCCTATGATTCAGGCCCCAGCTGACCCTCAGCCTGCCCAGCCAGCCAGAGGCGGGGGTAGAGATTATAGAGGTGGAGGTCGAGACCGTAGAGGTGGAGACCGTCCGGCCAAAGGTAGAGGTCAACCAATTGATGGTCGTCCTAGAGACGCAGCTCAAAGGGGAGGTGCAGATCCCCGATTCTATGCTTTACCAGCTAGGCCAGAGGCAGAGGCATCAGATGCCGTGATTACAGGTACTATTCTTGTGTGTGGCAGAGGTGCTTCAGTATTATTTGACCCTGGATCTACATATTCCTATGTGTCTTCCTACTTCGCATCGTATTTGGCCGTGCCCAGCTATGCTCTGGATATTCCAGTTTATGTGGCTACACCAGTGGGTGACTCCATTGTAGTCGATCGGGTGCATCATTCGTGCGTAGTTATATTTGGGGGTCTTGAGACCCGTGTTGATCTGTTGCTCTTGGATATGGTAGATTTTGATGTCATATTGGGGATGGACTGGTTGTCCCCATACCATGCTATTCTTGATTGTCATGCTAAGACTCTCACCTTAGCCTTGCCAGAATTACCCCGATTAGAGTGGAAGGGTACCTCAAGCCACTCCGTTCGCACTGTTATTTCTTATGTTAAGGCTCGACGCATGGTCGAGAAGGGGTGTCTAGCTTATCTGGCTTATGTTCGTGATTCCAGCGCAGAAGTTCCTTCCATTGAGTCGGTCCCTATTGCACGGGAGTTTCCGGAGGTTTTCCTTCAGACCTGCCGGGCATGCCACCCGACAGGGATATTGATTTCTGTATTGATCTGGCACCGGGTACTCGGCCCATCTCTATTCCACCCTATCGTATGGCCCCGCCGGAACTAAAAGAGTTGAAAGATCAGTTGCAAGACCTTCTTGAGAAGGGCTTTATCAGGCCCAGTGTTTCCCCCCGGGGAGCACATGTATTATTTGTAAAGAAGAAGGATGGCTCGATGCGGATGTGTATTGATTACCGGCAGTTAAACAAGGTGACTATCAAAAATAAATATCCACTGCCGAGGATTGATGATTTGTTTGACCAGCTCCGGGGAGCGAGGGTATTCTCTAAGATAGACTTGAGGTCAGGCTACCATCAGCTGAAGATCAGGGCGGCTGACATTCCTAAGACAGCCTTTCGCTCTAGATATGGGCATTATGAGTTCTTGGTCATGTCCTTCGGGTTGACCAATGCCCCGGCAGCATTCATGGAGTTGATGAATCGAGTATTCAGGCCTTACTTAGATCTGTTCGTGATAGTCTTCATAGATGACATCCTGGTGTACTCCCGCAGCCAGGAAGAGCACGAGCAGCACCTCAGAGTGGTTCTTCAGACTCTGAAAGATAACCAACTATATGCCAAATTTTCTAAATGTGAGTTTTTGTTGAGTTCAGTGGCATTTCTGGGTCACATTGTATCAGTGGAAGGTATTCAGGTAGACCCAAAGAAGATTGAGGCAGTCCAAAATTGGCCTCGACCAGCTTCAGTGGCTGAGATCCGGAGTTTCTTGGGGTTAGCAGGTTACTACCGTCGATTTGTAGAGGGGTTTTCTTCTATTGCAGCCCCGATGACCAGGTAAACCCAGAAGAGTGCCCACTTCCAGTGGTAAGATGAGTGTGAGGCGAGATTTCAGAAACTCAAGACAGCTTTGACTACAACACCAGTGCTGATACTACCTACGGGTGCAAGGCCTTATACAGTTTACTGTGACGCGTCCCGTACAGGGCTTGGAGTGGTATTGATGCACGATGGTAAGGTTATTGCGTATGCTTCGAGGCAGTTGAAAATACATGAGAATAATTATCTAGTTCATGATCTTGAGTTGGCAGCGGTGGTTCATGCCTTAAAGATCCGGAGGCATTATCTATATGGTGTGACATGTGAGGTGTACATTGATCAAAAAAGCCTACAGTACTTGATAAAGCAAAAGGAGTTGAATTTACGATAGCGGAGATGGTTAGAGTTGCTAAAAGACTATGATGTTACTATATTATATCACCCAGGTAAGGCCAATGTGGTGGCCGATGCATTGAGTAGAAAGTATGCCGGCATGGGTAGTCTTGCATATATTCCGGTCAATCAGAGACCATTAGCTCTAGATGTTCAGGCCTTAGCCAACCGGTTCGTGAGATTAGACATTTCTGAGCCTAGCAGAGTGTTAGCCTGCACGGTCGCTCGTTCTTCCTTATTAGAGCGTATCCGTGAGAGGCAATTTGATGATCCTCATTTGCGTGAGTTGAGAGATACGGTACAGCGGGGAGGTGCCACACAGGTAAATCTAGATGATGATGGGGTATTGAAATTGCGGGGTCGAGTTTGTGTACCCAATGTCGAAGGGATTCGAGAGTTGATCTTAGCAGAGGCCCACAGTTCGCGGTATTCTATTCACCCGGGCGCCGCGAAGATGTACCGGGACTTACGGCAGCACTATTGGTGGCGCAGAATGAAGAAAGATATCGTTGCGTATGTCGCTCGGTGTCTAAATTATCAGCAGGTGAAATATGAGCACCAGAGACCTGGTGGTGTATTCCAGAGGATTGAAATTCCCGAGTGGAAATGGGAGCGGATCACTATGGACTTCGTTACTGGGACTTCCTTTGACTCGGAGGAAATTTGATGCTATTTGGGTCATTGTTGATAGGGTGACCAAGTCAGCACACTTTATTCCAGTATCTGTCTCCTACTCGTCGGAGAGGTTAGCGGAGGTTTACATTAGGGAGATTGTTCGTCTCCATGGGGTGCCAGTATCTATTATCTCTGATCGGGGAACGCAGTTTACCTCGCGGTTCCGGAGAGCGGTCCAGCAGGAGTTAGGCACCCAGGTTCAGTTGAGTACAGCATTTCATCCTCAGACGGATGGCCAGTCCGAGAGGACTATTCAGATTCTTGAGGACATGCTTCGAGCATGTGTTATTGATTTCGGAGGCTCGTGGGATCAGTTTCTACCATTAGCAGAGTTCGCCTACAATAACAGTTACCAATCTAGCATCCAGGATGGCTCCGTATGAGGCGTTGTATGGTAGGCGATGTCGATCACCGGTCGGATGGTTTGAACCGGGAGAGGCTCGGTTGTTGGGTACAGACTTAGTTCAGGAGGCCTTGGATAAGGTCAAGACTATTCAGGAGAGATTGCGTTCAGCTCAGTCCAGGCAAAAGACTTATGCGGATCGTAAGGTTCGAGATGTAGATTTCATGGTTGGTGAACGAGTATTGCTCCGGGTGTCGCCTATGAAGGGCGTGATGAGGTTTGGGAAGAAGGGCAAGCTCGGCCCTAGGTATATTGGCCCATTTGAGATTCTAGACAGAGTGGGAGGGGTGGCTTACAAGATTAGCTTTGCCGCCTAGCTTATCAGCCGTGCATCCAGTTTTTCACGTATCTATGCTTCGGAGATACCACGGCGATCCCACTCATGTGTTAGACTTCAGTACTGTCCAATTGGACAATGATCTATCTTACGAGGAGGAGCCGGTGGCTATTCTAGACCGGCGGGTTCGACAGCTGAGGTCGAAGAGTTATCCTTCTGTGCGTGTTCAGTGGAGAGGTCAGCCTCCTGAGGCATCGACCTGGGAGTCCGAGTCTGATATGCGGAGCCGCTACCCACATTTGTTTCCTGACTACGGTACTTCTTTCTTTTGTCCGTTCGAGGACGAACGGTTGTTTTAGAGGTGGAGATTGTGACGACCCAAAGGGTCATCACTTATTTAATTAATCATTTCGAGCTTCGAGGCCTTAAAAACCTCATTCTATATTGCCTCGATTTACGTGCACGATCCGAGCTTGTAGCCGGAAAGATTTTGTGATAGAAAATATGAATTCTATGAGAAATTTGGATAAAAATGATATTAATATTGATATGGTTGACTTCGGTCAACATTTTTGGTAAACGGATCCGGACCCGAGATTGGATGGTCCCGAGAGGCCCGTAGAAAAATATGGGACTTGGACATGCGTCCGGAGTCGAAATCTGAGGCCTAGAGCCCAAGTTATGAATTTTTATGTGAAATTGTTTTTAATGCAATTATTAAGGGAAATAAATTAATTGACCTTGGTATCGGGCTCGTATTTTGGTTCCGACGCCCGGTACAAGTCTTAAATATTCTATATGTGATTTCTGTAAAGTTTGGTGACATTTGGATGTCGTTTGAGATGTTTTGGACCTTGAGTTCCAATGTTAAAAAGTTTTGAAAATCAAAAGTATGAAAATCATGAGTTTGAGGCTTGATTTGATTAAAACGAAGTGATATTGGCGATATGATCGCACGAACAAGTCCATAATGTGTTTTTGAGGTTGTGTACATGTTTGGTTTGGAGCCCGGGGGCTCGGGTAAAGATTTGATAGGCCGTTGGATGAAACTCTAATTTTTTTGAACTGCTGGATTTTCACCCAGCTGTTGGCTTCGCAATTGCGAAGTTCTCGCAATTGCGAAGGGGACAGTGTAAGGCAAGGCTCGCAAATGCGAACCTTCATCGCAAATGCGAAGCCCCCTTTGGCTCAGCCTTGTTCGCAAATGCGAACAATTGTTCGCATTTGCGAAGGTCCCCAGTGCCTGCCTATGTTCGCAAATGCGAACAAAAGTTCGCAAATGCGAACATTCCCCATTATGCCTTGGTTCGCAAATGCGAACCATTGTTCGCAAATGCGAACACTGCCTTATACAGCATGTGTTCGCAAATGCGAACATTAGTTCGCAAATGCGAGCTGTTCGCAAATGCGAACAAATGTTCGCAAATGCGAACTTCCCACCCTTAGCTTAATTTTCAAACTCCAGAAATTGGTCGGGGTTCGCAATTGCGAACCCATGTTCGCAAATGCGAACAGAGAGACCTGAAAAACACGAATTTCAGTCATTTCTTCACATTTTACAAAACCAAAACACCCATTTGCGATTCTTCAAGGATTTCTTCTTTATCAAAACGATTGTAAGTCACTTTTTACTTAATTCTTTCAATTCCTAACATCATTAAACATGTTTTTCATAAGAAATCAAAGATTTTCATGGTAAAATTCTTGTTTTTGTTAGAAAATAGGGTTTTTCATAAATTGGGGAATTGGACCTCGAATTGAGGTCCGATTTTGAAACAAATTATATATATGAACTCGTGGGGGAATGGGTAACCGGATTTTAGTTCTAACCCCGAATTCCGACCATGTGGGCCCGGGGTTGAAATTCACTATTCATGGCAGAATGTTGTAAAAGTTGTATTTGGTATTAAGAATTGGTTTGTTGAGTAGAATTGACGATATTAAATCAATTGTGTATAGATACGGTTGGATTGGAGCCAAATTGTAAGAAAAGACATTTCCACGGAGTGAATTGTTCATAAGCATTCGAGGTAAGTGTTTGTTCTATCCTAGCTTGAGGGAATAGGATTATGTGTTATGTGTTATGTGATCGAGTGCGGTGTATGAGCTGTGGTGACGAGCATCCATACACTGGCGTCTAGTATGACCGTGAGTCGTTGGAAAATGATATTTTGAGATATATTACAGGTGAATTGTTATTGTTCTCCCTTGTTGGGACTTGTTGTGAATATAATTATTGATTGCCCTTGATGGGATGATTTATGAATTGCTGTTTCTTTCTCTGCCCTTAACTGGTGATTGTTATTTGGGTGAGGAAGAGTGATAATGCACGAAGGGTGATGCCGTGCCATGTTTATTTATTTATGCACGAAGGTTAATGCCGTGCCATGTTTATTTATTGATTATGCACGAAGGATCATGCCGTGCCCTGTTATTGATTATGCACGAAGGATCATGCCGTGCTCTGTTATTGAACCATGTACGAAGGATCATGCCGTACTATGGATGTGAGGATGAGAGTAAAAGCACGAAGGGTGATGCCGTGTACTTTATTTGTTTGTTTGGTGAGGATGAGAGTAAAAGCACGAAGGGTGATGCCGTGTACTTTATTTGTTTGTTTGGTGAGGATGAGAGTAAAAGCACGAAGGGTGATGCCGTGTACTTTATTTGTTTATTTGGTGAGGATGAGAGTAAAAGCACGAAGGGTGATGCCGTGCAATTGCTTGCTATTTCTTGAAGTGATATTATTCGTGTTTACATTATACTTTGTTTTCTTTGTGAAATTATTAACTGTGGTTAATTGTTGAATTCTTTAAGATATTCCTTATTGTGTTATTACCTGATTATTTCTTGTTATTTTGTGGTACATACATATATATTGAATTGCACAAGTTTATGTGAGTGTCTGGTCCTAGGCTTGTCACTACTTCGCCGGGATAGGCCAGGCACTTACCAGCACATGGGGTCGGTTGTGCTGATGCTACACTTCTGTGCGTTTTTGCACAGGTCCAGGTTACGATCAGGAGCAGCAGCAGGAGTAAATAGATTGCGTGGGAGTTGATCATATTTGAGACCGAGGTAGCTTGCAGACGTCCGCAGGCCCGGCGTCTCTCTCTTTATTTATGTTATTAGCTGTAGTCTCTTTGTTCCGAGACAAACAGAATTATGTTATATTTCCTTCGGACTTTTATGTGTAGTATTCCATAGTAGTTCGTGAGTTGGTGACTCCACGTCTTGGGTAGAGGATTTCAGGTATGATTTTCACCTTGTGAATTGTTATTTCCATTTTGATAAAGTATTCCGCATTTATTTTATTAAAATTGTGTTAAAACTGTATAGTATGAATACAGTGGCTTGCCTAGCTACCACGAGTAGGCGCCATCACGATCCCAATGTTGGGGGAAAAATCTGGGTCGTGACATCCGACATAGTCCATATCACATTAGTCTAGACAACCTGACTTATGTCAACCAGTCTGAACTAAGGTATCATAACCCAAATTCATCATATCAAGCTAAGAGAGAGCCACTAGGGCTTCCGATTTCCAATAATCACAAAACGGTGCCGATACACGCGATATACAACCACTGCATATGCGGATTACGAGAACTTCTAGTCTCCAACACATATGTAACACATGAATCGCTATACCTGGTTCCACACTCCACCGTACGAATACATAACGCACATCAAGCGTCCATTCATACCACGACAGCCATTCAGAAATTTCACTATGCCATCAACGACTCAGTCATTATAGTCGATCCAACAAGAGAATACCACCATACCACTGGATATCATCAGTTTACATTACCTTGTCCTTTTTGGATCATATTCCCTGCCAAGTTAATAGAATAGCAGTACCATTTTCTTAAATCATCAGAAAGATCGATTCTTAATTCACCTGCAGTTGTCCGCGCTGCTCAATAATCTTTATTGACTTCCCATATATTATGCACTGATCTCAAAATCTAGAATATACCATTATCACCTTTCCATAACACATCGTGTATGCCATATCACACTAAGACAACATGAAAATTCATATCCCTTTCCTCCGCCTCAACATCGGCGCACTCCACTAGTCAAGGACTTTCGTGATCCCATATAGAAGAAAACTCATTACACATTCCACGCTTCGCATACCGACAGGAGTATACTCATTTTCAAACCATGATAAAACACATCACAAACTATTTCTTCCCATTCGTTGCATAAGTTTAACTCGCCAGGACTGAGTCCTTATACCCATATCAAGTTACACAACTGCCAGCACTCAAGAGCTTTGTTGCAATGTCTGCAAGACTCATTACTTCAACCACACACCAGGAATCAATCGTATTCCTTTTTATACCATTCTGGTTTATTAACAAGTCGTTCCATTTACCCAGTTTCCTTTCTGATTCATCTCTAATTTCATATCAGGTCTTTACTATAGTACCATAATACATCAACTCATGTTATCACACGAGACTCGTACACAAGACCACACGATCTAAGACCCATAGGCCACTGAATACTCTCTCAATGTTTCCCAAAAGTACCACATTCTACCATACTTTATTTTGATGAACTTCCCGCGATTTTTTTTTTTAAATTGTTATCATTACTTCCCAATACGGATACCTAGAATCCCATCATTCACATGATATAACACAAGTCTTGATCTTCTCTAACGAAACCGCCATCTTAGCCACATACACAAATCTTAAGGCACCTGACTGTTACAAGCAAAATCTTGAACACTACAAAACCATTCTCGGGCATCATTCACCTTTATTCAGCTGTAATTCAACTGTCCTATTGAGTGGAACCACTCGTGTTTTGTTAGAACTCTGACATCGCAGAACATGATTACTTACAGATACAATCAGCTATCTTTCTTTTCTATACGGTGAATATTCTTTACCAACAGCAGTTCAAAACACCCTAGTACTTCATCAAATCTACGAAGCACCATAACCTTTACCAGAATTTCCCAACATACTTAGAGACAGAATCAACATAGCACACAATAGTGCAATCGGTTAATCAATAGCAACCTCCCCAACTTAGCTCGAAGCCATTCATCAAAGCACTTTCAACCACTCATATCATTATTACTCAAGTGATGCTAAAATGTTAATATGAGATTAAACTCAAGTCATTTACAAGCCTTGACAGAGACTCGAATCATCAGGAGACCTTAGCTCTTCTGCAATTCTTGCGGATATACATGCACCACCAATAAGCCCACTCTCTTTAGGTGACAGAAATCTTTCTAAGTCCCAAATTTTCCAAAAATTTCGGCAGAGTTTCCTTTGTAAATTGGCCTATCCACCTGCCAGAGAATCACCAAACCATTCTAACAATACATCCACAACTCAACAAGATATCACAATGTATTTCAACAACATTAAATCTCAATACTATACGAATCATATTATCATAATTTATACTTGAACCTGCGCTGTACCTGCTCGAATCATAACACATATCAAAATCACTTTAGTCTTCCCGAGTTTAAACTCGTTCCACTACACATAAGACATTTTACCTTCCAATTACGAGATATGATAATTATTTCTCACGCCCATAGCTAGGGCTACATATCACATCACAATAAGAACTGAATACCTTACAGCTCTCCCATTATCAAACTGCCATTTGCACAATAAGGATCAGTACCGATCGTGTGAACTTCATAATACCGACTCGCAAAATTAATACCTTGGTGCTCAAGCCATAGACAAGGATCCGGCCTCAAGTCCTCCCGACTGGCCCAACATGAACTCATGGAGATTATATCTCGCCCCTCGATCGGGGAATTGCAAGCCAGAAGTCAATTATATTACTGAGCGCTCGATGCTTACACGGACGTGCGGAAGGAATTTCAAAATTATATCTCAAGCTGAATCAAGTGCGCACGATAAGAATTCCAAGAAATGTGAAGTGTTTCCTAAAGGTTAGCAGCCTCCCGAGGATAAGTACAGGCGTCCCCATACCGATCCACAAGACTCTACTAACCGGCTCAAGACTCATGAGGCCTAGTAAACCTAGGCTCTGATACCAACTTGTCACGACCCCAAATCCGGTCGTGATGGCGCCCAGCACACTGCTAGGCCAGCCCGACCAATTAACAACAATCACGGAGCCATAAGCTCACTTTATCCAGTTTAAGCATACGGAAATAATTCAACAGTGATAGATACATATTAAAAACAGGGAGCCAAGTCCCAACACGTGCCAACTCCCATAGACCGAAGGGTCAAGAGTCATGAGCCTCTACGGAATATACAAGTGTAAATAGTGAATATAACTGTGCACAAGTGTGGGATGATCGGAACAAAATATAGACAAACTGGAGAATCAGGTCCTGCGAACGCTGGCAGCTACCTCGACTGTCCAAAAGCACTCCCGAGCCGCAATGGAATCAGCTCTGCTGTAATGTACCTGGATCTGCACACAAGGTGCAGGGAGTCGGGTGTGAGTACTTCCAACTCGGCGGTAATAAAAGTAAATAATGCTGAAGGGAAGAAAACCACGCAAGGCACTATCTCTTGCTACACAATACAAAGAACTATCATAAAACTTCAAAACACTATCATTTTATTCCTTTTCAGCATATGTGAGTAGATTATTTAGAAATCTCAATTTTTAGCTACTTTCTTTCATTATAACATACCAATACCGGGGAGAATCTCAAGCAGTGCAAGTCAGCACTCAAATCAGCCTCTCGGGCTCAGCACTCCTTAACAATTTATACTAGGAGATCTGGTCAATAAAGCAACAAATGCACATGTGCCAGTAAAGTATGAGTGCTAAAATGTTATGCCACGTAGTACACGTAAACCATTGTATGTATGCCATGCAATGCATATGACCGCTACGGCGTGTAGCCCGATCCTTTTGGGTACCCGTGCTCACTGGGGGTGTCCAGACTCCGGAGGGGCTCCTACAGCCCAAGCACAATATCAATATCACACCTGCTGCGGCGCGCGGCCCGATCCATATACCACTGCGGCGTGCAGTCCGATCCATGCATGTGTATGCATATGCTCACATGAATGTCATGCCCTAACATATGGCCCTCGGCCCCAATCGGTCTAACAAATAATCAAGAAAGCCCTACGGGTAACAATATCACATTAGCTCACAGCTAAAATTTTATTAAGACCTTGTTCAAGTTTTTTCATAACCTTACAAGAATGCTGAATAGCAAAAATCCCATTTTTAAACCTTAAATTAGAATAAAATATGCACAGTGTTATCAAAACAATGATACTAATCCTTGAAAGATTCAAATAATCGGCACGAAGCCCAAACATGATAATTAGTCCTATTCACTTCAACAATTAGGTGTTATTATTTATTATGCGGGACGGACCAAGTCACAATCCCCAATGGTGCTCTACCCCATGCCCGTTATCCGGCGTGCAAGTCACCTCAACACAACACTAAGATGTGCAAGTCCGGGGTTTACTAACCCTCAGGACATCATTTACAAGTATTACCCACCTCGAACCGACGAAAGCTCATGCCCGCGACGCCTTAGCTCCTCAAACCGACATCCACGCACGTCAAAACTAGCACAAATCAGCACAAATATATCAAAATAGGCTAATGGAACATAACCCAATCGAAAGAACTCGAAAAATATCAAAAATCACGAAATTGGCAAAACCCGAGCCCCGGCCCACATCTCGAAAAATCTCGAAACTCATATTTCCAGAACCCTCGTCCCGCCACGAGTCCGTACATATAAAATTTACTAAAATCGGAGTTCAAATGGCCTTCCAAAACTCAAAATCCCGTTTTCAATATCTAGGCCACATTTCTTCAAGATTTCAACCCAATTTCATGAAGATTGATGTTAATTCTACCATAAAATGATGTTTTTGGGTCAAGAAACTTACCTCCGATGAATACCCGATGATTTTCCAGCGTTTTCCCGTGATTTCTTCTCTCTAGGGCTCAAAAATGGGGGTTTATGAAATGAAACCCGTATGCCCTCTGTTCTGCAATTAAACTCACTGCCTGGGACTTTAACTCTACGCGTTCGCGTTCCTTGCCACGCGTTCGCGATGCCCAGCTCCGGATTGACCTTCGCGAACGCGACCTTCCCCAACGCGTTCGCGATGCACTAGCTCCCAGCCGCCTATTTTTTCCTTCTACGACTCACGCGAACGCGATGCTCTGCTCCATCCTCCATCGCGAACACGACACCTAGTCACGCGTTCGCGAAGCACAGATTTCCAACCGCCGGATTTTTCTTCTACGCATTCGCGTCTCCACTCACGCGAACGCGATGACCAACCATTCCTCACCTACGCGAACGCGAAGCCTCCGATCCTGACCCTACGCGTTCGCGTCCAGACCATCGCGAACGCGATGGATATCCTTGCTGACCTTCACGGACGCATGCCCTTCATCGCGAACGCGATGAAGGATTTCCTTCTGCAGACACAGCAGCAATTTAGCTGCTGTCTTAGGCCAAAAATGATCCGTTTGGACCCCCGAATTCATCCCGAGGCCCCCGGGACCCCAACGAAAACTACCAACATACTCCATAACACGATTTAAACTTGTTCTAATCATAAAAATACCATCCTAAACATCAAAATCACCAATTACGCATGGATTCAAGCCTAAGTTTCTTCAAAACTTCCGAAACTAACACTCGATCAAAAACCCGATCAAACGACGTCCGAACAACCTGAAATTTTGCAGGCACATCCAAAATCACCTAATGGAGCTACTGCAACTGTCGGAATTCCATTCCGACTCCCGGATCAAATCTCACCTACCGTTCGGATTTCGCCAAAATTCAACCTTAGCCAATTCAAGCCTAAAACTACACCGGACCTCAAAATTCAATTCCGATTGCTCTTCTAAGTCATAAATGATCTCCCGAAACTAGTCGAATCATCGAATCTGATTCCGAGCACTCTAACTCTATAGTCAACTCCTGGTTGACTTTTCATATTCAAACTTCCTTCAAACATGCTATTTGCTTCATTTTCAATTCAATTCACTCCTAACTCACCCGATAGGCTCTAACACCGATATAAAAGCATAAAACATGTAATTGCAACATGACGGGGTGGTAAATTCCCGTAACGACGGGCCGGGTCGTTACATTCTCCCCGACTCAAACCATCTGACTAGAGACCGACATCGCCTTCCATACAACGCCTCATATGGAGCCATCTGAATGCTAGACTAGCAGTTATTTTCGTTAGTAGGTGCCATCACGACGCCCGATGGTGGGAAGAATCCGGGTCGGGACAAGTTGGTATCAGAGCTAGGGCAGCCAAACATTACACGTCCTCTATCAACATCACCAATAAAATACTATCAACAATTAAATAAATGTGGAAGACTTTTAAGTTTAACCAAATACTATAATGATACGGAAGTTTGAAACATATCACTACCCAAAACATGGTGTCACTAGCTCACGAACTGCTAAGAGTACTACACATAACTGTCTGAATGAAATAAAAAATTGTTTGTCTCGAATACATGAGATAACAGACTGAAAATAAAGATAGAGGAGACAACGGGTCCTGCGAACGCCTGCAAGGCTACCTTGGTGTCTCGTTGGTCGAAGTACCAACACCCCCATCACTGCTAGTGTTGTTGTCCGAAACTTGTATCTGCTCAAAAAGAGCGCAGAGTATAGCATCGGCACAATCGACCCCATGTGATGGTATGTGCCTGGCCTATCCCGGCGAAGTAGTGACAAATATAGGACCAGACACTCATATATACATATGCATTTCAAAATATATATGTAAAACAAAAGGAAACGAAGTACCAAGCTAAACAGTAGGAAGGGAGGGAAACATACTATGGGGAACACAAGACGAATATAAAAACAATCAGTGTAATTAAGAAACAGGGCACTATATTAAATACCAAAAATAAGAAATCCAACAATTGCACGACATCAACCTTCGTACTTTTACTTTCATCCTCACCCAAACCAATCAAACAAAATGCACAACATCACCCTTCGCACTTTCCCTCACATAACTCTCATATCACGTCACAAAATGACCCTTCGTGCAAATATAATCAGCAATGGCACGGAATGTTCCTTCGTGCAAAAATAGTTAAATCATGGCACGGAACGATCCTATTTGCAAATATAATTAAAAATGGCACGGAATGCTCCTTCGTGCATAAATAGTTAAAATGGCACGGAATGACCCTTCATGCAAATATAATTAAAAATGGCACGGAATGAGCCTTCGTGCATTACACTCTTCCTCACCCAAATAGCAATCACAACCAAACGGGCGAGAGAAAGAAATAGTAATAAAATATCCCGTCAAGGAAATAACACAATTAACAACTGAGTCCCGGCAAGGGAATAACACAATTAACAACTGAGTACCGGCAAGGAAATAACCCAATTAACAACTAAGTCCCGACAAGGGAACAATATCAATAATTTTCATATCCCAGCAAGGGTAATACTAGTATATTTAACCATCCCGGCAAGGGATTAATCACAACTATTTTTAATACTTTCAACTTTTACTCAATAGTATTTATCATTCGAGCAAACGCTCCAAAATAAATATTTCATAGTTTGTCCTCAGACTCTTCACATTTGTAGAAAATTATAATTTAGCTTAGGAGAGTTCCAAATTATCTCACAAACATGTACAAATAAAGACCCACGGTCATGCTAGACTCCGGTGTATAGAGACTTATCACCACGCCTATACACTGCACTCGATCATTTAGCAAATATCAATTTATTATAAGTTAGGATAGATCAAACACTTACCTCGAAGGTTTACGGTCAACTCAGTCCTCAAGCAATGCATTTCCTTTCGAATTTCGCTCAAATTCAATCTTATCTATACACAATTTATTTAATATCATCAATTCTACTCAACAAACTAGCCAAATTGCCTAATTAAAGTCCTTTTAATATTTTGTCCAAAAATTATAAAACCGACCCCGATCCCACTTGGTCAAAACCCGAGGTTCGAACCAAAATAAATTCACCCATACCCCCACGAGTGCAAACATATAATTTATTTTAAGATTCGACCCCAAATTGCTCTATGCGATCGCGGGGCAAGGAGTGCGATCGCATAGAGTAGTGGAATAAAGCTCTGCGATCGCAAAGGGGGCTAAAGTGATCGCATAGGGAAATATTTGGGGCTTTTGAAGCAAACAGTATGCGAACGCAGAAGGGGCATGCGTTCGCATAGAACAAAGCAGCACCTTCGAAGTTTACACTCTGCGATCGCAGCTATACGATCGCATAGAAGAAAGGACTGGGCAACAGCAGCAACAATTTCTGCTGCAATTACTAAGTTCGAAACACTCCGAACCACCCCCGAAATCACTCCCGAGCCCTCGGGCCTCCAAACCAAATATGTGCACTACCTGAAAAATATCATACGAACTTGCTCGAGCGATCAAATCGCAAAAATAACATCAAATTCAACGAATCAAACCCCAAGATCATCACTTTTCATTTCAAAGTTCATAAACCTCAAATTTAGCTATTTAGGTCTGAAACACATCAAACGACGTCTGTTTTCAACCGAACTTTACAGGAAGTGCTTAGCCAATATTTATGACATGTACCGGGCGTCAGAACAAAAATACGAGCTCGATACCTATATTTTCTAACTCATTTTCATTTTTATTTTTTCCTTAATAATTTCAAAAAATAATTTAACGAAGAATTCTTTTACTGGGGTTTTGGACCTCGGATTTTGACTCCGGGCACATGCCCGAGTCCCATATTTTTCTACGGATCTCCTGGGACCATCACATCACAGTCCGGGTCCGTTTACTCAAAATATTGACCAAAGTCAGCTGTTTCAATATTAACATCAAAATTTATCAAAGTATTTACAGAATTCATATATTTTAACATAAAAAAATTTCGGCTTCGTGCCCGGACTGCGCATGCAAATCGAGGCAATATAAAATAAGGTTTTCAAGGCCTCAGAAGCACAGAACAGATGAGGAAAATAGGTGAGTACCATTTGGGTTGTCACAAAAAAAAAAGATGGATTGAATCTTTGAAGATTGCTCTGTTCTGAGGTATTTTTCGGTTGAGAATCTTTTCTATAATTGAAAATGCAAATTTTGTGTGTTATAATTGAGTTTGTTGAGTTGTAATAGTAGCACGTTAATTGATTCACTTACGATTTTTAAATAGTTGAAGACCTTTTTTCCGAAGGATTTCGTTACTGAATTCACGAATAGAGCTCGCGAATACATATGAATATAGTCTATGTTTAGCTGGACTTCCATATTTTTCGTCGAGTTTTGCTATTGTCTTCATGAATACAATAGCTTGAATATAACGAATATATTGTGTAACAAGTGAAAACATTGTTATAAGAAGTAATTAAGTAAAGGCTATATAAATTAATAACCACTAAACAATAATAATTTCTGAAAATTCCTCTATATTTATTTGTTTCTTAAAATCGTTCACAGAGAAACAAAAACAATGGGATTGTAGCAACCAGCCCAAATGAGAAAACCCAATTGCCCAAATAGTTGGTCCAAGATATAGCATTCACTGACCATTTTGGCTATATCTTAGAAAAATAGCCACTGTCATAAATCTCAAATTTATCATGTAAAACTCCAGAGTTTTACTTATAGAATTTGAAACTCTCAAATAATGGCTATTTTGCAATTATAAAACTTAAAAGGCTGAAAATGGCTATTTGTGAATTTTATCATAGTTTTCAATTTTCCTGGCATGCGAAATTTGCTTTCACTAATTTTATAGAAGAAACGACCTCTATAAGCCCATAGTTGCACTGCAGCAATAGTTTACAAGGAAATTGTTTCTTGTGAGTCTGAAGTCATTTGAGACCTGAGATAATATTCTTTGCTCTTCTTTCTTTGGACAAAGGGTCAAACTATTATTGTTTATTGGTTGTTCGTGCCATTCGTTATATTTTTCGACAATTTTCGTTCCTGCCGTTAATAAAATTTACAAAATTACCCTTAACCCTTGTCACACCTCCTTTTTACTTATACCGCTTATTAATACTACACCCCGGGAAGGGATATAATAAATAAATAAAAATAGAAGGAGTTTTTTTACTTAAAGGACAGTCGGAACGGGATTTATTTATTAAATTTCAGAGTCACCAATTGGGAAAATAATAGTGTCCAAAGTCACCGGTTTAATCCCGAACCGAGGAAATTATGACTCTGTTACAGTCTGCGAATCAGAAATCCGGATAAGGAATTATGTTAACCCGGGAAAAGGTGTTAGGCACTCCCGGATTCCGTAGTTCTAGCACGGTAGCTCAACTGTTGTCTTTGTTCTTATCTGATTTTTCCATATGCTTCATTTTCATGCTTTATTAGTGTTCCGCTTTGTTATTTTATAGAGAATTGCGACGTCGCGAAAACGCATTTCGAGTCACACTGTACCAGTACGCCTGTGACTTTAGTGCATTTCAACTTTGCCGGGATTTTGATTTGGGTCACATAAATGGGCACCCGCATTAGGAATGTATATTTATTATAAATCGTGCCTAACGTATCTATGTCTTGTTAATTTTGGAAAAGACCGTGGAATTCGCTAAACAGTCCTTCCGAATCTAAAATTTTATATTGAAACTTATTTTAGGGCCCTACAATTAAATATTTATGGTTTGGTGAGGCTCATCTCCATTTTATTAAGGTTCAATCCTAAATAACTACGTTTTCTATTTTTTTGGTTTTTTCGTTCTAATATATCTGTTTTGCAGCAGTTTTATATTATTGATTATTAGAGTCCAAGCCATTATTCATTTTTGGGCCTGGACTTCAAACTAGCTTAACAGTCTGCAGCCAGGTGTAACTCGACTTCTGAAGCCCAGCACACATTTTTGTTTCTGTTCATAGGCACGAATGCCATCTCAATTTGATCTGGGCCTGGATTCACAATTAGGCCCAAATCATTTATAGCTAAAACAAAATAAGGACTGATTAACATTTTATAACAGCATTCATGAACATATATCAATCAGTATTAATGACTAACTGTCTCTATTAACGCCGGTTTGCATTTGATCACCACTGATTTAAATGTTTGACAATTAGTTATGACCCTTAATATCCAGTTTAAATCAACGTTGTTACTCAGCTAGTAAACTAACAGGGTATGACATCATTATTTAATTAACAACACTAATTGCAGAGTCATCTATCCACTTTGACTAAAAATGATATTTACATTTTTAACTAAAGCATGCTCGGATTACAATTATGTTTCAGATTGTCGTTTTACAAAGTTGAATACAAGTTTATAGCTAATCTAGTTTCAGTAATGTTAAAACAGTAACATGATTTGAAATTCAACTACTTTATGTTTTCGAGTAAAATGATTCTGATTCAGAACTTGATTAACAAAATATCTAAATATTATTATTACATATCTAATTTATAATAGTTATATATCTGGGTGATCTGGCTAAGTTTTAGGCCAGTTTTAGTCTTATATTTAGGTCATCATTATAACTAACCTACTAGATACGTTTACTACGGTATTGTCTACTACTACTTTAATCTAAATCGAGTTCGTATAGTCTAGTACTTATTACAACCAGTTCCTAAATGAATCACAAAATATCTAAGCATTTATAAATATAAAAATGAAAAAATAAATGCACAATTTGTTAACTGAAGCTAATTAACATCTCATTTCTTCAATAATATTTCAATTACAACTCCAGGACGTAGTGGTGTGTACCTGATTCAAAAGCAAATCAATGAGTTCTAGGTTTTGGAGAAGAAGGAAATCAGCAACAGCAATGATGGTAAGCAATAGCGAATAGGAAGCAATTAACACAACAAATCTCAAAATTCAGCAAGTAAACCAACAAATAACTCGAGCCAATGGAAATCCAAGCAAAGTTGAAGTAAATAGACAGCAGAATAACCAGCAGAAATCCCCAGAAATAGACTCGAACTATCAGCTATTGAACAATATTTTAGTATTAATGTATTTCAGTATATAAAATTTTCTGAACCTCTAAAAATTCGAACTCAAAAATTGGAACCCCTTTTTCAGGCTTAAGACAGCTTATTTATAGAGTGAATTTGGGAGGAAATTTTAAATTAGTTATTCATATTTCTCACCCCAACACTTTTTCATTACATCAGCTAAGTATAGGATAATTCTAACGAAAATACACTTGAACCCATGCTAGAAAGTTCTAGGTTATTCCTTATTGTTTTATTGGGCGGAATTGACCTAGTTACCCTGACTTGCTAAGGTTTATTACACATTTGCCTTTTAACTATGCCTAGTTTACCCTTTATTATTTAAATATTTTCAGTAAAACCAAGCCTCAATGTCATTTATACCCCCACTACCTCTATATAATCCTCAGAAATACCAATTTCCCTTCCCCTTTTACCCCTTTACATTCAATAATATCTACCCGACCTATTATTAGGTCTGACGAGACTTGGGTAATTAACATATTCAAAATATAACCCCACTTTAAATTTTAGCCAGTTTCATACTAAGTAACCTTTTCAGAATTAACCACTCTTACAAAGATAGCCACAAACGTCTTTACAAATCAAAAAACTCACACTGTGTTGCAATAATAACCACAATAAACATTTTGCACATATAATCTAAATGTGACTAAGCACTCAGAAGTTCATAAGAAACAAACATATAAATCGTGTTGCAAATATAGCCAGTTTTATGTAATCTTACACAAATACCCCAATTACAACTAATTTTAAAATTAATCAAAACTCAGAGAGATAAATTGACAATGGTTGAATTCTAATTAATCAAAACCCTAGTCGAGAAAGGATCAATCGAACAATAGCATAGAACAACTAGCAGCATACGATTTATAGGTAGTTATAATCAAAACTAAGAACTTAATCGATTTCAAGCATACACATGTGATAGACTCAGATTTTTAGCAAATAAGAACACCAAAGAGAAAAGCACAGAATAGAGATGGGTTCAAGGTACTTAGCTTTTAGGGTTTCTTCTTTTCCTTTCTTTTTCTTTTATTTCTTTCTTTTCTTCTTTCTTTATTCTTTTCTTTCTTCTTTTCTTGGTTTTCCAGTGTTTCAGAGACTTGGAGTCTCTTTGATTGTAGATCTTCCAGGCAGACTCTTGGAAGTCTGGTTTGGTGTGTGAAAGAGGGTATTCAGGGACCATGGATGTGGTTTTGAAAGGATTTAGTTTTGGGTGTTCGCCGGAGTAGGGTTCCGGCGACACATTTGTTGATATTTGAAGAGTTTGGGTTATAATCGAGATATGGGACTAGGATGGTGTGAAAGATCATTTTATGGTGGTTCTGGGGTGTTAAGGTGGAAGGCTAAATCATGGTTTGGGTGGACGCCGGCTAGGGTTCCAGCGACCGGAGAAGATGACAGGAGGCTGACCACTAGTATGGTTCCGGTGGTCTGTGACAGAAGGAGGGGGGAGAAGGAGGCGGCTAGGGTTTGTGTTGTGAGATGTGTGTGTGTGTATAATCTAAAATGAACGGAGGGTCTAGCAATATATATGGATCTTAGGTCGTTGGTTTTCAGCCGTTAGATTGGCTGAGATGAATAGCCAGGATTGCTTCTACTTCAAACGACGACGTCTGAGTTAAAATGCAGCCTTACTCATGTCCGTTAGATTAGGCTTTTAAATGGATGTGATTTAATTGGCTAAACTACGTCGTTTGGCTTTAAGTGAGACACTGCTCTTATCCGTTTCATCAATGAAATGAACGGCCCTGATTATTTCCTTTAGACGTCGTCGTTTTATTTACAAGGCAACCACCTTATTTGGTCCATTGATTGATTGTATCAACGGCCCAGATCCATCACATGATACGGCGTCGTTTAGCTTATGCCTGGGCAGACTGGTCTAATTATTTTGGGCCTGGTCTGTATTGTATTGATTTTGGGCTAATTGTTTCGTGTATTTGGCCCAAATACACCTTGTATTTTTATATTTTCATGTATTTATCTATTTTTTATATTTTTGAATTGTATTTATTTTAATTTTCCTATATTTTCTTGCATTTTATATTTGTTTTCCTTAGTATTTTATCCCTAGTGTATTTATCCCCTTTATTTGTATTTTTTGTATTTTTATTGTGATTTTCTAATTTTCTTAGTAATTACCTTATATTTTTATATTTTCCAATTAATTTCATTTTGTATTTCAAACAATTAAAACAAACACTGATATTTTCAAACCAATTTCAATCAAAAATTATTTTTGTATTTTTATTTTGGAATTAATTCCTTGGGGCAAAAATCATGTGCTCACAGCCCTAACGTCGCTTCATTGTGGAAGCTGACCCCTCTAATATTTTGTCCATGTCAGCAGCCAAGTCAGTAAGTCCACCAAATAAAATGTCATGTCAGTGTCCATATCATCATTTTTAATAATATCATAGTTATTTTTTTACATTAACGAGACAAAGTAGTATCGTCGTCCACCTCCCCTGCACCTTCATACCTCTCATTGTCTTCACTACAAGATGATTCAATTACTGAAACCACATACCATCAGCTGGAAAAAGCCCTCGCTGCCAAGAAATCAAAGGCCGGAAAAAACTCTCCATGGACGTCGCTGTCACATGAGGCAAGAAGAAGAAGAGGGCAAAGAAGTCAATTAGACTTACAAGATCTATATTTTCAAGGTGCTTAAACATGTTGATCCTGTTATGGGTATAATGATATCTTCGAGAAGCTTGCTCGGAAATTTGTTCTAAAAAAATTTTGCTTGCTTAGGAGATTTTTTTTGTCATTTTTCTATTAAATCTCTTTCTTCCTCACCAAATCACCATGTCAGCTCCTTCATATTAATTTCAACCAGAAAATCCAACAAACAATCTTGCCAAAATAAAATAACATGATTATATTTGAATTTTTAGATTTTGAATTAAATTCATGTGTTCATTACTGTTGGGTCAGATTCAAGTAAGAGATTTGGAAGCCCATTATCAAAAATTTAAAGCCTCATCCTGGGTTGAGATTTTATGCATATGAGGTTGAATTAAACTTTAAGGAGTGATTTGATAACTGTTATAGGACTAAAATTTCGTAAAACCATGTTGAAAATTAATTTTAAACGTGGTTCATCGGCTTCACCATTGTTTAACATTAAGAATTTCATATTTGAAAATTTCTTTTGGAAGTTGTTCTAATATTGAATGGTCATAAGATTGAAAATTATTAGTATCAATCATGTGAGAATTATTTTTTGAAAGATTATGAGGGGAGAATGAAGTGTCTTTGTTTGTGTGAGTTGACTTAAATGGAGAACGGGGTTGCTGTTTGAATGACAAAACACGAAGAAGGAGAAATGAGACGAATAGGGGAGTCAATACCGTTGAGGTTAGTTCTGCCCGTTGAAATTTTTTTGGCAAAATGTTGTGGTTCCTAGCAATTTTGGTATGAGGTGAGGGAGAGAAGATGAAAGAAAGGGTGGAGAGGTGAGAAGTGGGAGGGGGTCATTTATGTTAGGGTTTTAATTTGGCGTGGTCGATGAAATGGTAGCTAACATGGAGTTGACGTGGATAAAATTGATAGAGTCAGTTGTCACAGTGGAAGAACGTTATATTTAGGGGTAATTTTATAAACTTTATGAACAATAGGGACGAGAATGGCCGAAAAGTGTAATGACTGACACAAACAACCAATAAACAATAATTGAGGGACAATTTTGACCCTTTTCCCTTTTCATTTTAAAGGGAGAACTAACAATGTTAAATGGTTAAAAGAATTTATAAATTATAATGAAAGTATTTTTGGATTTTTTAGTAGGTAATTTTTTGCAAAACATGGTTACAGATTTTTTTGATCATTTGTCACGACCCAAATCCACTACATGTCGTAGTGGCACCGGACACCTCTGTCAAGCCAGCCAACTAAATTTTTAACTAACTCTTCTTTTAATACTTCTAAATATCTAAGGTTTTTTCCATTTCATTTCATATAAATAAGGGATTTTTATTTCAATTTAAAATCAAACAATAACATTTAATAGAAAGTTCACTAAAACCATCCCAAAAACTCGGTGTCACAAGTGCATGAGCAACTACTGATAAAGACATAAAATATAACACAACATCCGTCCGGTATACAATGGATAGGAAAGAAATACAGTTACTAGAAGAGACTTTAAAGAGCTGTGGGCCCGCCTCGCATACTGCAACTCACCTCATCCCTTGTCGTCTATGCTGCTACACCCAGTAGGCCGCTAATATACCATGAACCAGTGAAACAAAAATGCACAGAAGTGTAGTATGAGAACGTAATCAATGTGTACTCAGCGAGTGTCCCGCCTAATCCCAAAGGGGTAGAGACAAGATAGTCAACTTTGACACACTCTAATGGTCTAACGATTAGTTGTCCTAAATATGCATATCAAATAGTAGATTTATTTTCTAACATGATTTCTATTCACGTGGAGGAAACAAATAAACATATGAGTCTTTCACAGGAAATTTTTCCAAGGATTCTTTACATTATTATCAAGATGATCTAGATCTAGAGGGAGACATGTAATGACTTAAACAAGTCTAGACAGCAATACAAGCATGCGCAAATCATACCGAGGCGACGGCCTGATCCAACAGAAATAAATGTGCACGGATCGACGGTGTGCCTATAGATGCATCTATTAATCTGTCGAGGCGTTTGGCCAGTTCCAAAATAAACACACATAGACCGATAAACAGTCAGGAAATCAACGTGGGGCAAATATCCAGGAAAAGTCCATTCTCTTTTATTAATTTGAGAAAATGAAACTTAAGTGTTTCAGAAATTCCAATTATCAATTTAATATGTTTTAAAGAATCTAAGTCATCAAGGATTTCACAATTTATCCACATATAACATGTTTTTGGGTCCTAAACTACCCGAACAATAGCATATAGTAGCTACGCACGGACTCTCATCACCTCGTGCGCACATAGCCCCCACATCTAGGAGCACATAATCAATTTAACTCACCTATGGGGTGATTTTCCCCTCACAGAATTAGAAAGGAGACTCACCTCGCTCCGAAGACTCGAAATCGACATTCTACATCATTCCGAAGGCTTGAACTAACGCACAATGCACCAAAACTATCCAAGTAAGGGCAAACTAATGAGAATATACTCAAATACTCGCTAACAATTCAAATTATACAATTTCCCAATTTCACTTTGTGAAATGGTCAAAATGCCTGCAGGCCCATGTGCCCGGATTGTAATGACCCGACCCGTCGTTATGGGAGTTACCACCCCCATTTTCCCCATTTTAAGCTTTCATATGTTTCATTATATGTGTTTGTAGAATTTGAAGTAAATCGGGTATAAATCGGTTAGAAATAAGGCAATAAACCTCTTTATGGGAATGTTAGCTTGGAAAAGTTAATTGAATGTTGACCTGTGAGTTAGAAGGCTCGGAATAGATTTCTGATGATTCGACTAGTTTCGGGGGATAATTTATGACTTAGGAGAACAATCGGAACTGAATTCGGAGGTCCGGTGTAGATTTAGGCTTGAATTGGCTAAGGTTGAATTTTGGTGAATTCCGGATGGTAGGTGAGATTTTGATCCCGGGGTCGGAATAAAATTCTTAGAGTTGAGTAGCTACGTTCCGTGATTTTAGATATGCGTGCAAAATTTCAGATCATTCGGACGTGTTTAGGTTGGATTTTTTATCAAATGCAAGTTTCAAAAGTTTTAGTGAAACTTAGGTTTGAATCCATGAGAGTTCGATGATTTTGATGTTTATGATGATGTTTTTATATTGCGAGCATGTTTGAATGAAGAACTATAACATATCTGTGCATTTGGTTGTGGTCCCGAGGGTCTCGGGGTGAATTCGAATGGCCAACGGCCAAGTTTTGGATGCAAAAGTGCAGCAGAAAAATTGCAGAGCAGATTTGCTCTATGCGATCGCGAGCATGCGGCTGCGATCGCGTATAGGGGATTTGAGGAGCCCAGAAATTGCACTATGAGATCGCGTGAAGTGGTCTGCAATCACATAGGCTTAGGTAATTATTCAGTGCGATCGCGTATAGGAGATTGCGATCGCGTAAAAGGGAAAGAATGTTCATTACGATTGCGTAGGGGTCCCTGTGATCGTGTAGAATGTATTTTGGGCCTGGAAAATTTACTCTATGCGATCGCAGGAGAGGCATTGCAATCGCAAAGAAGAAGGCGTCAATGACAGAACAATTAAGTTAAAATATCATACGCGAACCCTTATATTTTACACCATTGTTACTCCGAAAAGAGAGGTTTTTGAGTGATTTGGAGAGAGTTTTCAACAGGTATTGCTTGGAGGTAAGTCTCTTGACTAGAAAACGTGATTTTATGCAATAATCAACACAAAAATTCATGGAATTGGGTAGAAAGTTTGAAGAAATAGGGTTTAATTCTAGAAAATGAATTTTTGAAAGTTGAAAGGCCACTCGAACTCCGTTTTCGATAAATTTTATATGTACGGACTTGTGGCGAGAAGAGGAATCTGTTGGTATGATTTTTGGAATTTTTTGAGAAGTGGGCCCGGGGCTCGGGTTTTACCAACTTTGTGAATTATTGAACTTTTCAAGTATTTTTTATTGGGTTATGTTTCTTTGACCTATATTTATGTATTCGCTGTGGTTTTGACTAGATTCGACGCACGAGGAGGTAAATTTGAAAGGAAAAGGCATTGCGGACGAGTCTACAGCCGGTTAGAGGTGAGTAGTTGGTATATATGATGGCCTTGAGGGTTTGAAACCTCGGCTTATCACATTGTGACGCTATTTAGGGCGTGACTCGCACCCCATGGCAGGTGTGGGATTGGTTATGACTGGGGATTGTGACTTGGTCCATCCTGAATGAGAATAATACTATATTGGCGATTGAAACGCACTTTGTGTTGAATATATATGGGCTTTATGCCATGTTTGGGGCCTTGTGCCGACCTGTAGTATCCTTAGGGGATAAGTATCATTGTGATAGTATGTTTTACAAAATCATTGATCTCAGTCCTAGGTTTATTCACTGTTATGAAATTCTAAGTCACATTTTCTTGAAAAATTAAGAAACTAAAGTGTTTTCCTTATTAACGAATTAGAAAACTGGAAATAAGTAAATTGAAACTGTTATGTGACTCATATGCATATTGTGGACTGAGTATGGATCAGGCTGCACGTTTTAGCGAATGATATGAATATATTGCTCTTGGGCTGAGGAGCCCTTCCGGAGTCTGTACACACCCCTAGTGAGCGTCGTAGACAATAAATGGATCGGGATACGTGCCGTAGCAGACATGTGCATTGCATTGCATTCATGCATTGTTAATTACTTGTACTATATGTGATTATTGTTGTTGTTAGTTCATAGTAGGTATCAGACTCTTAGACATAACTTTACTTTGTGGCATTTCGTGGATTTCTTGCTTTTAGCTATTTTATATGCTTTTTACTCACTGATTACTTAGTACGCACCTCTACACCCTGAACCTTTGTGTTCAGAATCAGGTACGCCGGAGGTTTAATCGAGTAGTTCAATTTTATTCAGAGTTATCCGAGTTGCTGAGGTAGCTGCTGGCGTTCGTAGGACCTGGCTTCTCTTCTTATTTCAGTTTATCCATATATATATACTTTCAGACTTGAGTATTTCATTTAGATATTCATATTATTATCCAGTTTTTGCTTAGAGGCTCTAGACTAGTGACCCCAGATCTTTGGGAGTGTTATTATCAGTTTTTGCACTTCTCAGTATTATCATTCTACTATTATTATTGAATTATTATTATAAACTCTTATATTCTCCCTAAATTGTCTTTTTGGGACTTGTTAAATAAGAAACGGTTGTTGGTCTAGCTTGCCTAGCTTTAAGGTTAGGCACCATCACGATCGGGTTTGGGTCGTGACAAGTTTGTATTAGAGCCTAGGTTACTAGGCCTCGCGAGTTATCAGCCAGTTTAGTAGGCTCTCGTAGATCGGTACGTAGACGTCCGTATCTATCCTCGGGAGGCTACGGAACTTTTAGGAAACACTTCACTTTCTTACATTCATATCGTGCGGTTTGTATTGTCGTGAAACTAAATTTTTCCATATTCTATTCTCTCGCTGATGGCGAGAACCCGTTCTAACGGACGTGGTGGACGACCACAAGTGGCACCCAAAGGTCTTGGTCGTGGTAGAGGCAGAGCAGCAAGGACAACACCTGCTGACCCACTAGTTGACCAGACTCAGGGTTAGATCCCAGCACTAGTAGATTAGATTCAGGATCAGGTTCCGGCCGCAGGCATTCCAGCAGCCCAGGTTCAGGCACCGGTAGTGCCTGTTGAGATACCGGGTCTTTAAAAGACCTTAGCACAGATCCTATCAGTGTGTACTGGCTTAGCCCAGGTGGTTGTGGCTTCTACTATAGCAGCTTCTTCTCAGGCAGGGGGAGAAAATCAGACCCCTAATTGCTCGCACACCAGAGCCGGTAGTTCAAGGCTTACAGGTACCTGAGGTAACTCCAGCTCAACCAGTTCAGCTGGCTGCACCAGTCACACCAGCCCCAACTCATGTGGTCCCAGCTATGCCTGATGATGACCCACGTCGGTTGGAGAGGTTCGGTAGACTTCAACTCCGATATTCAGTGGTGTTGAGGGCGAGGATGCCCAGGGTTTTCTGGATAAGTGACAGTGTATGCTTCGTATTGCGGGACTGGAGTCTAGCGGTGTTGCTTTTACTACCTTCCAGTTCACAGGGCCTGCATTTAATTGGTGGGAGGACTTTGATAGGCGTAGGCCTGTTGGGGTAGTGCCTCTCATATGGCAGCAGTTCTCCATGGTATTTCTGGAGAAATATCTACCCCGGTCTCATAAGAAGGAGCTACATCATCAGTTTGAGTGGTTGAAACAGGGAGATATGATAGTGACTCAGTACGAGTTGAGGTTTACACAGCTAGCTCGGCATGTTATGTGCATGATCCTGACAGATCGTGAGAGGATTAGGAGATTTGTAGATGGTCTCAGTTATCCTATCTGCATATTAATGACTAGAGAGAGGGCTTCAGCAGTTACTTTGAGGAGGTGGTTGATGCGGCTCATCCGATTGAGGCAGACCGCTGCCGAGAGCGTGAAGAGAGAGAGAGGCTAAGAGGCCTCGGGGTACAGGTAGTTATAGTGGTGCTCCGTCTAGGGGCCAGTCTCAGCACAACAGAGGTCATTCCTTCATATCTCCTCAGTCAGTCCGTTCAGAGTCTAGTGGGGCTTCGTCAGACCGTGGTTGTCAGGGTCATCGGGGTCATCATGGTCATCGGCAGAGCCAGCCTGCACTGAGCGCCCTTCCAGCTCAAAGCTCTACTCCTGCTCCTTCAACTTAGGGTTCATCTGCAGCGAATGGTTCCTAGCAGTCCCTTTTCTCCAGCTTCAATCTGTTGCTTTGAGTGTGGTGAGTTGGGTCATATTAGGAGGCAGTGTCCCCAATTACTCCGTAAATAGTCTCAGCAGAGGGATCAGCCCTCATCTTCTACTCTGGTTTCTTCAGGACCCACTCAGTCAGCTAGGAGTAGTGGTCAGGTAGCCAGAGGTCGCCCTAGGGGTGAGGACCGTACTAGCGGAGGTCAGGCGCGTTTTTATGCTTTTACAGATATGAGGGATGCTAGCGCATCAGATGCAGTTATCATAGGTATTATCTCAGTCTACCACAGGGATGCTTCTGTCTTATTTGATCCTGGATCTACCTATTCTTATGTATCTTCATATTTTGCACATCATTTGGGTATGACCCGTGGTATTCTTGCCTTGCCCGTGCATGTGTCTACCCTAGTGGGTGATACAATAATTGTGGATCATGTATATCGATCCTATCTTGTTACTATTGGGGGTCTGGAGACCCAAGTTGACTTGTTATTATTGGGCATGGTGGATTTCGACGTGATTCTAGGTATGGATTGGTTCTCTCCTCACCATACTATTCTAAACTGTCATGCCAAGATAGTTACATTAGCTATTCCAGGTAATCCGAGGATCGAGTGGCGAGGCGTGACTGATTATGTATCTGACAGGGTGGTTTCCTTCCTAAAATCTCAACGAATGATTGGGAAGGGTTACTTATCTTATTTGGCTTTCGTTAGCGATATTGAGGCTGAGGCTTCCAGTTTTGATTCGGTCCCCGTTGTGAGGGATTTCTCGGAAGTATTTCCAGCAAACCTGCTGGGCATGTCGCCGGATAGGCACATCTATTTTGGTATTGACTTGGTGCCGGGCACTCAGCCCATTTCTGTCACGCCCAAAATCAGGGAACATGACCGGTGCCTGACCGGGTTGCCCCAGTCAAGCGGACCTGGGTGCTTTTCATTCCCACGCGTTACCCCTGTGTTGATTGTTTCTCATTAACCAAATATCTTACTAAACATGAATGATTTCACATTTAACAAATAAAACCATACGAGTGATTCATTAACAAGTTTGCAGTTTTTACAACGCCCGACATAACATAATGTATACATAAGACTGGAGTCCCACAGTTTACATGTCTACAGAGCCTCTAGGATACAAAAAAAAGGGAATACAATACTTGCCGGTAACAAGGCTCCGGTTACACCTTGCAAAACCAAAATGAAATCTAAACAAAAGTGGCATGAACCACACAGGGCCCCAAGGAAGAAAGGGGCTCACCAAAACGGGCAGGTGGAAGGAGAAGGATACTACTGTCGATGAGCTGAAGTGCCTGCTACTGATCCACCTACAATCATAACACGAATGTAGCGTCCCCGGCAAAAGGGACGTCGGTACACTTGAATTGTACTGGCATGTATGGACAAACTTTGTCCCAAGTAAACTCAAGCCATTGAATTACATCAACAATTAATTAAGCCAACCAACCATGTTTCCATATTTTCCTCATTTCAAATAATTCTCAACACAAAGCACTTTCTACGATCAACCAATTTAACAATAACCAATCAATCACGTAAAGCACAAGTAGTCAAACAAAGGGGCAATCGGTGCCCCACAGGTTGCAAACTCTCCTGCTGTCTCCTTTCACAATTTCACATTATTGATTTTTATATCAATTTTCAATAGCGATTTCGATCGCTTTCCATCCTTATTACCCCCGACCACCCTTATTACCTCGGCCACCCTTATCACCCCAACCCACACCTTATTTCTTCATGTTGCGGCGCGCAACCCGATCCCACCGTACAGTTTTAAAACACAACAAGTACAAACAGCAGATAAGGCATTTCACACAATTTCAACAAGTTCAAATAAGAAACTTATAGGTTGGTTCATGTTCACAATTACTTCTCAAGACAATATCACAATCAAGTTACAAATGTTCCAAAAATCAAGAGTATTCATACCGTATTGTTCGATGACTTACCAATCCTCAAGTGTTTCGTTTCTTTTCCACAAAGTACCATATATGCCATTATAGCCATTATTCACAATTCTTTTACCAAATTAAACTCTCATTTCACATCCCTCATAGCTCAATAACAAACTTTCAATATCCAACAACAACATCAAGAATTTCACACAATTTGTCAATTTAACACGAACCAAACAAACTTCACACATATAGGCGATTTCACAAGAATCAAAATTAGCCATACATACCTGGTGATGAGTTTTCTTCCTACTTTATGCTTACCCAAGATATCCTACTCTTGCCAACCTTGTTCTTGAAGACTCTTACTTCTACTCACTTCTTTTTACTAGAAATCAAGTTCAATAACCATGCATGAGTGTAAAAATTCTATTTTCAAAAGCTATTATATGCAAACCTCTCTTTACCCAATTTAAAACTGAAAATCAAAGAAAATAGTTAGGGTTTTTACCTTGAAAAGATTGGGGAAGTTGAATCCTTGCCCTAGAATACCTTGTTAAGTGGTTGGAACAATCTTTGAAGATGAAGAACTTCTCTCTCTAAAACCCCTCTATTCTCTCTCTAAATTTTGGTAAGATGATATGAGAAAATGAGGGTGAAAGGTGTTATATTAAAGAAGAGATCGGGTAAAAATGTTACAAAAATCTGGGCCGGGGTCAATTCTGCGGTGCACTTTCCGACCGCAAAATCAACATGCGGTCCACATAGTGACCGCAGAATGGCCTCAAAATTACTCAAGTTCTGTTACAGAATGCGACCAATATGCGGTCCACATTCTTGATCTGTGGTCGCAAAGTGCACCGCAGATTCATTACGCGATCGCATATCGACCGCATTTTTGACATGATTTTTTGGGAGACTTTCTGGAAAGCTTTGCGGCAAGAATGCTGTCCGCATAGCAGATTTGCGGTCGCATTCTTGACCGCAAAATTGACACTTTTCGGAAAAATTAATTCTCTACATTTTTGAAACTTAAATCACTACCAAGGGTCCGAACCGCGGCGAACAAGCTCGCCGCGAAGAATTCTACGCATTCCTAACACATTATTCGGACCATGACACTATAGCTACTAGGTTTTATGCACAAAAATTTTACGGGGCCTTACATCCTCCCCCCCTTAAGATCATTCGTCCTCGAATGAGGATTTTGAAATAAATGAGTTGGTTTTGAAAGACATGATATGAAACCATCAAAATTTTGACTAACTCTTATATTTTAGAAAAATTTCGCCAGAGTTTCCTTTGTATTATGGACATATCCACCTGTTAGAGGGCCCCCGAAACACATTACCAAACAACAATACACAAATACAACATTTCCCACAACTGGTATACACTTTCTTACCTCAACGAATACACATATTCTATCACATTGTTACAATTGCACAAAAATTAGTCACTTCAATGAATTCTTACCTTATTTAACCATTTTAACACCATGTACACTCAACAAACCATTACCAATCTACACTTACTATTAGTTGTTTATTTAACACGTAAATCTTTATAAGGCTTTCATTTATCAAGAACGGTTCAAGTGACCCAAGGTAACAACACATTTAACTCATTACAAAATGAATGGGACTTTACTAATACTAAGAGGGAAACAACTTAGACAAGATGACAGAGTTACTAGGAGTAGGAGGGTCACCTAATTTCTTCTAGGCTTGATCGAACAAATGGGGGTACTTTTCCTTCATCTCTTTTTCCGCTTCCCATGTGGCCTCCTCAACTTGTTGACTTCGCCACAATACTTTAACAGAGGCAACTTCCTTATTTCTCAACTTACGGACTTGCCTATCAAGAATGGCAACCGGAACTTCTTCATATGACAAATCTTCATTAACCTCTATAGCTTCGACTGGCATGATGGTGGATGGATCTCCAATCACTTTCTTCAACATGGACACATGGAATACCGGGTGCACCGATGACATCTCAGGAGGCAACTCTAGCCTATAAGCAACTTGACCAATCCTTTGAACGATCCGATATGGCCCGACATACCTAGGACTCAATTTCCCTTTCTTTCCGAATCGCATGACTCCCTTCATATAGGAGATACCCTTAAGAACACCCAATCATCGACTTGAAACTCCAAATCCCTTCGGCGAACGTCTGTATAGGATTTTTGACGACTCTGTGCTGTTTTCATTCTTTCCTGAATAACCTTGACCTTTTCCATAGCTTCGTACACCATATCCGGCCCTAGCAATTCCGCTTCACCTACCTCAAACCACCCGATTGGCGACCTACATCTTCTCCCGTACAATGCCTCAAATGGGGCCATCTGAATGCTAGCATGATAGCTATTATTGTAAGCAAATTCTATCAGTGGCAAGTGTTCATCCCAATTACCTTTAAAATCTAAGACACAAGCCCGTAACATATCTTCAAGCGTCCGAATGGTCCGCTCGGCCTTGCCGTCGGTCTGCGGATGGAAAGCTGTGCTGAGATTCACCTGAGTTCCCAAACCTTGCTGAAACTTCTTCCAAAAGTTAGCTGTGAACTGAGCCCCGCAATCCGAGATAATAGAAAGTGGAGTGCCATGAAGTCTTACTATCTCCTTGATGTACAATCTTGCATATTGCTCCGCAGTATCAGTGGACTTGACAGGCAGGAAGTGAGCTGATTTGGTGAGTCGATCCACTATCACCCATATTGAGTCAAACTTACGCCGAGTGCGAGGTAACCCTACCACGAAATCCATATTGATCATCTCCCATTTCCACCTTGGTATTTCTATAAGCTGAGTTAATCCACCGGGCTGTTGATGTTCGGCCTTCACTTGTTGACAGTTCGGACATTTAGCTACAAAGCTTGCTACATCCCTTTTCATACCGTTCCACCAATAAATCTCCTTAAGGTCATGATACATTTTCATGGAACCTGGGTGTACCGAATACCTGGAAATATGAGCCTCTGCCATTACCCTTTCCCGAAGCTCGTCCACATCCGGAACACATAGCCTATCTTGACGCCGCAATACACCATCTTTGCTGCTGAGTACAAATGCTGAGGTCTTGTTATTCATGACTGCTTCCTTTACCCAAACCAATGCTGGATCCATGAACTGTTTTTCCTTGATTTCTGCAACCAATGATGATTCTGCTCCATTATGCACCAAAATATCCCCCTCGTCTGACGCCGAGATACGAACCCCCAAACTGGCTAATTGTTAAACCTCTCGAGCCAGGGGTCTCCGATCCACACCCAAATGAGCCAAACTACCCATGGATTTTCGACTAAGAGCGTCGGCTACCACATTTGCCTTTCCTGGATGGTACAATATGTTCATATCATAGTCCTTGAGCAATTCTAACCACCGCCGCTGTCTCAGGATTTAGCTCCTTCTGCTTGAACAAATACTGGAGGCTCTTGTGGTCCGAAAACACATCTACATGAACTCCATAAAGATAGTGCCGCCATATTTTCAAAGCAAACACAACAGCTGCAAGCTCCAAATCATGCGTCGGATAATTCTTCTCGTGATTCTTGAGTTGCCTGGAAGCGTAAGATATGACTTTCCCGTGCTGCATCAATACACATCCCAAACCAACCCCGGAGGCATCACAATAAACCACAAATCCCTCTGTGCCTTCTGGCAAGGCCAATACTGGTGCCGAGGTCAATCTTGACTTCAATTCCTGGAAACTTTTCTCACATGCTTCGGACCACTGGAACTTAACTGCCTTCTGCGTCAGTTTTGTCAATGGGGAAGCGAGGGTTGAGAATCCCTCTACAAACCTCCGATAGTACCCTGCCAAACCCGAGAAGCAACGTATCTATGTCGGGGTCGTGGGTCTAGGCCAATCTTTCACTGCTGCAATCTTTTGAGGATCCACCTGAATTCCCTCACTGGAAATAACATGCCCTAGAAAGGCTACGGACTCCAAGCAAAACTCATATTTTGAGAACTTGGCATACAATTGATGCTGATGAAGGGTCTGCAATGCTGCTCTTAGGTGAATGGCATGATCTTCCCTGCTCCGACAGTGGATGAGGATGTCGTCAATGAATACAATTACAAAGGAATCTAGGAATGGCTTGAAACCCCGATTCATAAGGTCCATGAAAGCTGCTGGGGCATTGGTTAGCCCAAAAGACATGACCAAAAACTCGAAGTGACCATAACGAGTTCTGAAGGCGGTCTTAGGAATATCCTGCTCCCTGATTTTTAACTGGTGGTACCCAGACAGTAAATCAATCTTTGAGAAGAACTTCGCTCCCTGCAATTGGTCAAACAGATCATCCACTCGAGGCAAAGGATATTTATTCTTGATGGTGACTTTGTTGAGCTACCGATAATTAATACACATTCGAAGTGACCCATCCTTCTTTCTGACAAAGAGAACCGGAGCACCCCATGGTGACACACTTGGTCGTATGAACCCTTTCTCTAATAAATCTCTCAGCTGCTCCTTTAATTCCCTTAACTCTACTGGTGCCATTCTGTATAGTGGAATGGATATTGGCTAAGTATCTGGCAATACATCAATCCCAAAATCAATCTCCCTATTCGGCGGAATGCCTGGAAGCTCATCCGGAAACACTTCAGGAAATTCATTCACAATTGGCACGGACTCGAGGGTAGGCACCTCTGAGGTGGTGTCCGTTACCCGAACCAGGTGATAGATACACCCTTTCTTAATCATCTTCAAAGCCTTAAGGTAGGAAATAAACCTACCTCTTGGTACTACACCATTTCCTCTCTATTCAATAACTGGCTCGTTAGGGAACTCGAGCCTCATAACTCTCGTCCGACAGTCAAGCTTGGCAAAGCATGAATAGAGCCAATCCATCCCCATAATTACATCAAAATCTACCATCCCAAGTCAATAAGATCGGTTGTGGTATCACGACCACCAACCGTAACAACACAATTCCTATAGACTCGTGAGGCTGTAATAGAATCACCAATTGGAGTCGACACATAGAACGGCTCATGAAGTTGTTCGGGTTCTATCCCAAAACTTGAAGCAATGAATGGAGTAACATAAGACAAGGAGGACCCGGGATCAATAAGGGCATAGCAATTAATAGTCTGAACAGACAGGATACCTGTAACAACATCTGGAGAAGCCTTGGCATTTTGGCGGCCACTCAATGCATAGAATCGGCTAGGTCCACCCCTACCCTGAGCTCCACCCCTAGCTGCACCACGCCCTGCTGATGCTGGAGTACGCGCTGATGATGTAGCAGCTGAAGAACCGGATGACTGAGCAGATCCCCTACCTATACCCTGATGGGGCATGACAGTCTCGTTGAATGTGACCTCTCACCCCGCACCCGAAGCATACTGGAAGGTCAAGGTAGCAAGTCTTTGTATGAAATCTCCCACACTTGGGGCATGTAGGTCTCCCCTGCTGCTGGGACCTCACCCCAGGACGACCAGACTGACGAGACCTCCTGCTGTCTGAACCGGGTCTCGAATGACTGCCCTGCTGATGACTGTGCACAGATGGCGGTGCACTCGCGGAGGACCGAGCATATGACTGGGATGGCCCTGATGACCCTCTCCCTGGAAGTGATCTCCCTGAATGACCCATTGACCGGGCCCTGCTCCTACTTTCTCTTTCTGCACGAATCTTCAATTTCCTGGCCTCTGTGGCCTGAGCAAACCCCACGATCCTCCCATAGTTCATATCTGAGTGCAAAGCTGCCGTGGCGGCCTCATTCACTACCAAAGGGCTAAGGCCCTGAACAAACCGTCGAACCCGGGCATCCATGGTCGACACTAAATGAGGAGCGTACTTGGACAACCTTACGAACTCCATGTGATATTCCAAAACACTCATACTGCCCTGTTTGAGGACCTCGAACTCCGTGGCATGTGCTGCCATCACCTCGGTAGGCAAAAAGTGGTCCATAAATGCATCTACAAACTCATCCCATCTGGCCGGAGGGCTCCCTTCTTCACGGGAATCCTCCCACATTTCGAACCATGAACATGCCGCTCCCTTCAGCCTGTAAGAAGCTAACTCTACTCCCTCTATATTTGTAGCCTTCATCACTCTGAGTATCTTGTATATCTCATCAAGGAAGTCCTATGGGTCAGCCTCCAGATTGGTACCTCAGAATTATGGAGGGGCCAACCGCAAGAACTGGTGGACTCTGGAGCCGGAGGAATCTCCTTGTCCGCTGGAGGATGCAGGGGCATCATGGGATCTCTGGGCCTGGGCGGCCACTAACTGTGTTAACATATGAATGGCTCCCCCAAGATCCTCATTAGAGATACCAGAGCCCGATGCGGGAACTATATCTGAGTCAGGAACACTGGCAGGAGGAATGGTGGCATCCTCTGCCGCAGCTGGAATAGGGACACTTGGGTTTTGAACGGATGGGCCAGGCAAATTCGGGACTGGTGGGTCATTCTCTCCCACGGCATCGGGTACATGATTAACAGCTGCACTTGGCCGGCATTGGCCCTAAGGCCGAGTCTAGCCTTCTTCTTAGGTGCCATATTCTGAAAATTTAGGAACAAGGCGCGAATTAGACACAGATATTTCCACATTGCACTTTACCGCACGATATAGATTAACAAAGAAATAGGTAAATTCCTAAATGCCCGTGTAGCCCCCTACTTATATGATGTGGTCGACAACACACCTATAAGAAGGGCACTACTAGACACGGCTCCGAGACATCCTAGGACACTTTAAAAACCATAGGCTCTGATACCAAGTTTGTCACGCCCCAAATCGGGGAACATGACCGGTGCCTGACCGGGTTGCCCCAGTCAAGCGGACCTGGGTGCTTTTCATTCCCACGCGTTACCCCTGTGTTGATTGTTTCTCATTAACCAAATATCTTACTAAACATGAATGATTTCACATTTAACAAATAAAACCATACGAGTGATTCATTAACAAGTTTGCAGTTTTTACAATGCCCGACATAACATAATGTATACATAAGACTGGAGTCCCACAGTTTACATGTCTACAGAGCCTCTAGGATACAAAAAAAGGGAATACAATACTTGCCGGTAACAAGGCTCCGGCTATACCTTGCAAAACCAAAATGAAATCTAAACAAAAGTGGCATGAACCACACAGGGCCCCAAGGAAGAAAGGGGCTCACCAAAACGGGCGGTGGAAGGAGAAGGATACTACTGCCGATGAGTTGAAGTGCCTGCTACTGATCCACCTACAATCATAACACGAATGTAGCGTCCCCGGCAAAAGGGACGTCGGTACACTTGAATTGTACTGGCATGTATGGACAAACTTTGTCCCAAGTAAACTCAAGCCATTGAATTACATCAACAATTAATTAAGCCAGCCAACCATGTTTCCACATTTTCCTCATTTCAAATAATTCTCAACACAAAGCACTTTCTACGATCAACCAATTTAATAATAACCAATCAATCACGTAAAGCACAAGTAGTCAAACAAAGGGGCAATCAGTGCCCCACAGGTTGCAAACTCTCATGCTGTCTCATTTCACAATTTCACATTATTGATTTTTATATCAATTTTCAATAGCGATTTCGATTGCTTTCCATCCTTATTACCCCCTGACCACCCTTATTACCTCGGCCACCCTTATCACCCCAACCCACACCTTATTTCTTCATGTTGCGGCGCGCAACCCGATCCCACCGTACAGTTTTAAAACACAACAAGTACAAACAACAGATAAGGCATTTCACACAATTTCAACAAGTTCAAATAAGCAACTTATAGGTTGGTTCATGTTCACAATTACTTCTCAATCCAATATCAAAATCAAGTTACAAATGTTCCAAAAATCAAGAGTATTCATACCGTATTGTTCGATGACTTACCAATCCTCAAGTGTTTCGTTTCTTTTCCACAAAGTGCCATATATGCTATTATAGCCATTATTCACAATTCTTTTACCAAATAAAACTCTCATTTTACATCCCTCATAGCTCAATAACAAACTTTCAATATCCAACAACAACATCAAGAATTTCACACAATTTGTCAATTTAACACGAACCAAACAAACTTCACACATATAGGCGATTTCACAAGAATCAAAATTAGCCATACATACCTGGTGATGAGTTTTCTTCCTACTTTATGCTTACCCAAGATATCCTACTCTTGCCAACCTTGTTCTTGAAGACTCTTACTTCTATTCACTTCTTTTTACTAGAAATCAAGTTCAATAATCATGCATGAGAGTAAAAATTCTATTTTCAAAAGCTATTATATGCAAACCTCTCTTTACCCAATTTAAAACTGAAAATAAAAGAAAATAGTTAGGGTTTTTACCTTGAAAAGATTGGGGAAGTTGAATCCTTGCCCTAGAATCCCTTGGAATTAAGTGGTTGGAACAATCTTTGAAGATGAAGAACTTCTCTCTCTAAAACCCCTCTATTCTCTCTCTAAATTTTGGTAAGATGATATGAGAAAATGAGGGTGAAAGGTGTTATATTAAAGAAGAGATCGGGTAAAAATGTTACAAAAATCTGGGCCGGGGTCAATTCTGCGGTGCACTTTCCGACCGCAAAATCAACATGCGGTCCACATAGTGACCGCAGAATGGCCTCAAAATTACTCAAGTTCTGTTACAGAATGCGACCAATATGCGGTCCACATTCTTGATCTGTGGTCGCAAAGTGCACCGCAGATTCATTACGCGATCGCATATCGACCGCATTTTTGACATGATTTTTTGGGAGACTTTCTGGAAAGCTTTGCGGCAAGAATGCTGTCCGCATAGCAGATTTGCGGTCGCATTCTTGACCGCAAAATTGACACTTTTCGGAAAAATTAATTCTCTACATTTTTGAAACTTAAATCACTACCAAGGGTCCGAACTGCGGCGAGCAAGCTCCCCGCGAAGAATTCTGCGCATTTCTAACACATTATTCGGACCATGACACTATAGCTACTAGGTTTTATGCACAAAACTTTTACGGGGCCTTACAATTTCTATCCCTCCCTACCGCATGGCATTAGCTGAGTTAAAAGAGTTGAAGAAACAGCTTCAGGAACTCCTGGATAAGGGGTTCATTCACCCGAGTGTGTCACCTTGGGGTGCACCGGTGTTATTTGTAAAGAAGAAGAATGGCACAGTGAGAATGTGCATTGACTACAAACAGTTAAACAAGGTGACAGTAAAGAATAAGTACCCACTACCTCATATTGAGGACTTGTTTGATCTGCTTCAAGGAGCAAGTGTATTCTCTAAGATTGACCTTCAATCGAGTTATCACCTTTTGAAGATTAGGGATTCAGACATTTTGAAGACGGCTTTCAGAATGTGATATGGGCACTATGAATTTTTGGTAATGTCATTTGGGCTGACTAATGCCCCAGCCGCATTCATGCACTTAATGAACAGTGTATTCTGGCCGTATCTGGATTCTTTTGTGATCATATTTATTGATGATATCCTGGTGTACTTGCGCATCCAGGAGGAGCACGCGCAACACTTGAGGGTGGTATTGCGGAGATTGAGAGAGGAAAAACTTTATGCGAATTTTTCTAAGTGTGACTTCTTGCTTAATACTGTGACTTTTCTGGGACATATAGTTTCCAGCAATGGTATTCAGGTTGACCACAGAAAGTCGAGGCGGTGCAAAATTGGCCCAGACTGTCTTCATCTACGAAGATTCGGAGTTTCCTCGATTTGGCAGGCTATTACCGTAGGTTTGTTCAGGATTATTTGTCTATTGCTTCACCTTTGACGAAGTTGACATAGAAGAATGATCCATTTGTGTGGTCTGATGAATAGGAGGAGAGCTTCAAGAAGCTCAAGTCGGCCTTAACCACAGCTCCGGTACTTGTATTGCCATTAGCTTCAAGGTCTTATACGGTGTATTGCGATGCTTCAAGAGTTGGGATCGATTGTGTATTGATACAGGAGGGTAGAGTTATTGCATATGCTTCTCACCAGTTAAAGCCTCATGAGAAGAACTACCCTATCGACTTAGAATTAGCTGCTATTGTTCATGCGTTAAAGATTTGGAGGCATTATCTGTATGGCGTGTCTTGTGAGATATATATATACCACCGCAGTCTTCAGCACTTGTTTAAGCAGAAAGATCTCAATTTGAGGCAGCGACGATGGCTTGAATTACTCAAGGACTATGACATTACTATCTTGTATCATCCCGGGAAGGCCAATGTGGTGGCCGATGCTTTAAGCCGGGAGACTATTAGTATGGGCAGCTTGGTGTACATTCCAGTTGGGGAGAGGCCCCTTGTCATTGTTGTTCAGGCTCTAGCTAACAAGATGGTGAGGTTGGATATTTCTGAGCCCAGCCGGGTAATGGCTTGTGTGGTATCTCGGTCTTCCTTGTATGACCGTATTCGAGAGAGTCAGTATGATGATCCGCATTCGCTTGTCCTGGAGGAAAGTGTCTAGCACGATGATGCCAGAGATGTGACCATCGGAGATAATGGTGTGTTACATATGAAGGGTTGTATTTGTGTGCCCAATGTAGATGGGCTTTGGGAGTTGATATTAGAGGAGGCCCACAGCTCGTGGTATTCGATTCATCCAGGCGTCGCGAAGATGTACCACGATTTGAGATAGAATTTCTGGTGGAGAAGGATGAAAAAGGATATTGTGAATTATGTTTCTTGATGTCTTAATTGTCAACAAGTCAAATATGAGCACCAGAGACCCGACGGAGTATTCCAGCGCATGGATATTCCCGAGTGGAAATAGGATAGGATTACTATGGATTTCGTGAGTGGTGTTCCCCATACCTTGAAGAAGTTTGATTCAGTTTGGGTGATCATGGATCGACTGACCAAGTCCGCGCATTTCATTCCTGTGTTCACTACCTATTCATCGGAGTGGTTATCAGAGATTTTTATCCGAGCGATTGTGCGGTTGCATGGGGTTCTAGTTTCTATTATATCTGATAGAGGTACCCAATTCACTTCTCAGTTCTGGAGGACATTTCAGTAAGAGTTGGGTTCATAGGTAGAGTTGAGCACATTTCACCCACAGACGGATGGGCAGTCCAAGCGTACAATTCAGATATTAGAGGACATGTTGCGTTCATGCGTTATTGATTTTGGAGGTTCTTGGGCTGATTACTTGCCTCTTGCAGAGTTTGCTTATAACAACAGCTATCAATCCAGCATTCAGATGGTGCCGTATGAAGCCTTATATGAGAGACAGTGTAGGTCTCCAATTGGTTGGTTTGAGCCCGACGAGGCTAGATTATTGAAGACAGAGTTAGTCCAGGATGCCTTAGACAAGGTGAAGGTGATTCAGGAGAGACTTCGCACAACTCAGTCATATTAGAAGAGTTATGCGGATCGGAATGTCCGAGATGTGTCTTATTCAGTGGGCGAGAAGGTGTTGCTGAAAGTTTCGCCCATGAAAGGCGTTATGAGTTTTGGTAAGAAAGGAAAATTGAGCCCAAGGTTCATTGGACCTTTTGAGGTACTTAAGAAGATTGGGGAAGTGGCCTATATGCTTGCTTTTCCACCTAGCTTGTCGGGAGTTCATCCGGTGTTCCATGTTTCTATGCTCCGAAAATACGTTGGAGACTCGTCTCATGTATTAGACTTCAGCATGATACAGTTGGAAGAGGACTTAACCTATGATGTGGAGCCGGTAGCCATTTTGGGTCGACGTGTTCGAATGTTGAGATCCAAAGACATAGCTTCGGTAAAGGTGCAGTGGAGAAGTCGACCCGTGGAGGAAACAACTTGGGATACCGAGCAGGAGATGCGGAGCAAATATCCACACTTATTTGAGACTCCGGGTTTGTTTCTTGACCCGCTCGAGGATGAGCATTTGTTTAAGTTGGGAAGAATGTAACGACCCAACCCGTTGTTACGGGAGTTACCGCTCCTTTTCCCCGTTTTATGATTTCATATGTTTCATTATATCAGTTTGGAGAATTTGAAGTAAATCGGGTAGAATTCGGTTAGAAATGAGGCAATAAACCTCTTTATGGGAAGGTTAGCTTGGAAAAGTCAATCGAATGTTGACTTATGAGTTATAATGCTCGGAATATATTTATGATGATTTGACTAGTTTCGGGGGATAATTTATGACTTAGGAGAACAATCGGAACTGAATTCGGAGGTCCGGTGTAGATTTAGGCTTGAATTGGCTAAGGTTGAATTTTGGTGAATTCCGGATGGTAGGTGAGATTTTGATCCCGGGGTCGGAATAAAATTCTTAGAGTTGCAGTAGCTCCGTTAGGTTATTTTGGATATGCGTGCAAAACTTTAGATCATTCGGAGGAGTTTAGATCGGGTTTTTGATCAAATGCAAGTTTCGGAAGTTTTAGTGAAACTTAGGTTTGAATCCATGAGAATTCGATGATTTTGATGTTTATGATGATGTTGTTATGTTGAGAGCAAGTGTGAATGAAGTAATATAACATATCTGTACATTTGGTTGAGGTCCTGAGGGTCTCGGGGTGAATTCGGATAGCCAACTGGCAAGTTTTGGATGCAAAAGTGCAGCAGAAAAATTGTAGAGCAGATTTGCACTATGCGATCGCGAGCATAGGATTGCAATCGCATAGAAGGGATTTGAGGAGCCCAGAAATTTCTATATATGATCGCGTGAAGTGGTCTGCGATCGCATAGGCTTAGGTAATTGTTTTGTGCGATTGCATATAGGAGATTGCGATCGCGTAGAAGGGGAAAAATGTTCACTGCAATCGCGTAGGGGTCCCTGCAATCGCGTAGAAAGAATTTTGGACCTGGAAAATTTACTATATGCGATTGCAGGAGAGGCATTGCAATCGTATACAAGAAGGAATCAGTGATAGAACAGTTAAGATAAAATATCAGACGCGAACCCTTATATTTTACACAATTTTTACTCCGCCAAAAGAGGTTCTTGAGCGATTTGGAGAGAGTTTTCAACGGGTATTGCTTGGAGGTAAGTCTCTTGACTAGAAAACGTGATTTTATGCAAGAATCAACACAAAAATTCATGAAATTGGGTAGAAAGTGTGAGCGAACTCCGTTTTCGATAAATTTTATATGTACAGATTTGTGGCGAGACGAGGAATCCGTTGGTGTGATTTTAGTAATTTTTTGAGAAGTGGGCCCAGGGCTTGGGGTTACCAACTTCATGAATTATTGTACTTTTTGAGTATTTTTTATTGGGTTATGTTTTTTTGACCCATATTTATATATTCGCTGTGGTTTTGACTAGATTCGACGCACGAGGAGGTCAATATGAAAGGAAAAGGCATGGCGAACGAGTCCACGGCCGGTTAGAGGTGAGTAGCTGGTACATATGATGGCCTGAGGGTTTGAAACCCAGGCTTATTACATTGTTACACTATTTAGGGCGTGACTCGCACCCCATGGCAGGTGTGGGATTGGTTATGACTGGAGATTGTGACTTGGTCATCCCGAACGAGAATAATACTATATTGGCGATTGAAACGCACTCTATGTTGAATATATATGGTCTTTATGCCATGTTTGGGGCCTTGTGCCGATGTGTAGTATCCTTAGGGGATAGATATCATTATGATAGCATGCTTTGTAAAATCATTGTCACGACCCTGATTTCCCACCATCGGGAGTCGTGATGGCGCATACTAATAGGAGCTAGGCAAACCAACTCTTGATTACTTTTCCATTGGTTACAACTCACATTTTAAAACACTTAATATAATTCTGTGATTACAACGGAATAAATAAATTTTAGCGGAAGACTTAACAAATTTTACAAGATACGATACATAAACCCAAACATGATACACTACCCAAGAACTGATGTCACAATACTCACAAACTTCTAAGAATAATACACATAACCGTCTGAAAGAAATATAAACGGTTTATCTCGAATATATGAGATAACAGACAAAAATTAAAGATAGAGGAGACAGCTGGTCATGCGGATGCCTGCACGACTACCTAGAAGTCTCGGTGATTAGAATATCAACAATCGCACAATTGTCGTTGCTGTTGTCCGAAACCTGTATCTGTGCAAAAAGAGCGCAGAGTGTAGCATCAGCAACACCAACCCCATGTGCTGGTAAGTGCATGGCCTATCCCGGCAAAGTAGTAACAAGGCTAGGACCAGACACCCACATAAACCTGTGCAGTTAATAATATATATGCATATATGGCAAAATAAGAGGAAATATTATTGAATATTTATAGGAAAAGAATATACTCTGGAGTAGCATACAAAAATATAATATCAGAAATAATATGAACAATGGAATAAAATTCACTTTCATGTCTCAATTCATTTTCATTTCGTATCTTGTGGTAGGCGTACCACTCGCTCCCAATTTAATAATAGGCTACCGACATCTATGGCCAATGCCAACAATCATATAACTTTGTGGTCGACGTGCCACACGATCCCATTTCTTTATATATAGGTGGTCGGTGTGCCACGCGATCCCATTTCATTATATATATATATATATATATAAGTGGTCGGCGTGCCACACGATCCCATTTCTTAATATATTACCGGCAACAAACCAATAATCATATATATATATATATATATATATATAGTATGTATATATATACATATATATATATATCTATATATATATATATATGTATATATATATATATATATATATATATATATATATATATATATATATATTAAGAGCATGGAACCAATAATCCTTTAATCCAATAACATTTATATTATCAATGTGAAACCAATAATCTTTAGATCAACCATATTTATATTGCTGGCGTGAAACCAATAATCTTTAGATCAATCATATTTATATTACCGATGTGGAACCAATAATCTTTAGATCAACCATATTTATATATTACCAATATTAAACAAATAATAATTCCTTTTATACCATCACATAAAATTATCACAAGTTTAATATGTTAAAGACTCACTGTCATACTTGACCCCCAATGTATAGATACTCGTCACCATGCCTATACATCGGACTCCACACAAAACAATTAGCACATAAACTCAAATCATATTCCCTCAAGCTAGGATAGATCAAACACTTACCTCGAAAGTCTATGGCCAATTCAATCCTTAGCAATGCATTTTCCTTTCTGTATTCGACTCCAATTCAATCGTATCTATACACAATCGATTTAATATTATCAATACTACTTAACAAACTAGTTCAACTGGCTAAATATAATTTTTACAACATTCTACCCGGAATAGTGAAAATTGACCTCGGGCCCACGTGGTCGAAACACGAGGTTTGAACCAAAATAATTTCACCCATCCTTCCACGAGTTCAAATATACAATTTATTCTAATATCGGACCTCAAATTGAGGTCAAAATCCCATTTTTTTTGTAAAATCTAAGTTCTACCTAAAACCTCCATTTTACCCATGAAAAGCCTTGAATTTAAGATGAAAACATGATAGATGATGTTAAAGATTGAAGAAATTGAGTAAAAGTTGACTTACCAATGATTTGGAGAAAAAGGAGTTCGTGAAAAAACGCCAATGGATGTTTTGGGTTGTGAAAATGTGACAAATGAAGCTGGAAATTGTGATTTATAGGTCTCTATGTTTGCATTTGCGAACAGGGGTTCGCAATTGTGAACCCTGACCAACCATGGGATTTGTGAAATAAGCTTCACATTTGTGAAGCTAGGCGAAAACTGGGAGGTTCGCATTTGCGAACACAATCTTCTCATTTACGAAGATGGGCTGCCTAATGAACACTTCGCATTTGCGAGCTTTTCTTCGCATTTGCGAACTTTGGGCTAAAGGGGAGGTGTTTGCATTTGCGAGCTTTTCTTCGCATTTGCGAAGTCTGAGGGAATTCGGCAGGCATCGCATTTGCGATGTATTCTTCGCATTTGCGAATCCTGAAGGTCAGGCGTGACAGCAACTTCCTAACATGAAAAACTTGAACTCGTGGCCTATCCAAAATTCACCTGAGCCCTCGAGGCTCCAAGCCAAATATGTACACTGACTCAAAAACATCATACGAATGCGCGCGATCAAATCGCCAAAATAACATCAAAATCAAAGATTGAGCCTTAAAACTCAAGAATCTTTCAAATTTTCATAAACTTTTAAATTTCCAATTTAAGGCCGAAACACGTCAAACGACGTCCGTTTTCAACCAAACTTTACAGGAAGCGCTTAACCAATATTTATGACTTGTACCGGGCATCGAAACTAGAATAGGAGCCCAATACCATTACTTTTTAATCAAATTTCAGTTTTATTTTCCTTAAATATATTCTGAAAATAATTTAACAGAAAAATTCTTTTACCGGGGTTCTAGACCTTGGAATTTGACTCCGGGCACATGCCCGAGTCCCATATTTTCCTACGGAACTTCCGGGACCGTCCGAGCTCGAGTCCGGATCCGTTTACCAAAAATATTGACCAAAGTCAACTATATCAATATTAATAGTTCTTCAAATTTTTCACATAATTCATATATTTGAACATAACAATTTTTTGGCTTCGCGCTGGACTGCGCATGCAAATCGAGGCAACTATAAATGAGGTTTCTAAGGCCTCAGAAGCTCAAAATGATTGAGAACTTTGGGTCATCACATTCTCCACCTCTAAAATAATTGTTCGTCTTCGAACGGACAAAAGAAAGAAGTACCTAAGTAAGGGAATAGATGAGGATATCGGCTCCGCATGTCAGTCTCAGACTCCCAGGTCGATGCCTCAGAAGGCTGACCTCTCCACTCACAGAAGGAAAACTCTTTGACGTCAACTGCGAACCTGTCAGTCTAGAATAGCTACCGGCTCCTCCTCATAAGATAGATCCTTGTCCAATTGGACAGTGCTGAAATCTAACACATGCGATGGATCGCCGTGATATTTTTGGAGCATGGATACATGAAACACTAGATGCACAACTGACAAGCTAGGTGGCAAGGCAAGCTTATACGCCACCTCTCCCACATGATCAAGAATCTCGAATGGGCCAATAAACCTAGGGCTAAGTTTGCCCTTCTTTCCAAATCTCATCACGCCCTTCATAGGCGACACTCGGAGCAATGCTCACTCCCCAACCATGAATGCTATATATCGAACCTTGCGATCTGCATAGCTCTTCTTCCTGGACTAAGCTGTGCGAAGTCTATCTTGAATGATCTTGACCTTATCTAAGGCCTCCTGAACTAGATCTGTACTCAACAACCGAGCTTTTCCCGGTTCAAACCATCCAACCGGAGAACGACACCGCCTACCATACAAGGCTTCATAAGGAGCCATCCGAATGCTCGATTGATAGCTATTATTATAAGCAAACTCTGCCAAACGCAGGAATTCGATCCCAGGAACCTCCAAAATCAATAACACACACTCGAAGCATATCCTCCAATATCTGAATTGTTCTTTTGGACTGACTGTCCGTCTGGCGATGAAAGGCTGTACTTAGCTGGACTTGGGTGCCCAACTCTCATTGAACCGCCTTCCAAAAATGTGAGGTAAACTGCGTACCTCGATCTGAAATGATAGAGATAGGCACACCATGAAGGCGAACAATCTCCCTGATATAAATCCCAGCTAATCTCTCGGATATAGGTAGTGGCAACCGGAATAAAATGAGCTGACTTGGTCAGCCTATCAACAATAACCCAAATAGCATCAAACTTCTTCTGAGTCATCGGAAGACCAGAAACAAAGTCCATAGTGATCCGCTCCCACTTCCATTCAGGAAGCTCAATTTTTCTGAAATAAACGACCAGGTCTCTGATGCTCATATTTAACCTGTTGACAATTCAAACATCATGACACATATGCCATAATATCCTTTTTTCATTCTACGCCACCAATAATGTTGTCGCAGATCCTGATATATCTCTACTGCGCCTAGATGAATAGAATACCACAAACTATGAGCTTTCTCTACAATCAATTCTCGAAGTCTTTCAACATTCGGCACAAAAATTCGCCTTTGCAATCTCAAAACTCTATCAGCATCTAAGGTGATCTGCTTGGCACCTCCTCACTGAGCCGTGTCTTCAAGGATACATAAACGAGGGTCATCAAATTGTTGATCACGAATACACTCCATTCATGAAGAACGAGTGACCATGCATGCTAACACTCGACTAGGCTCAGAAATATCCATCCTAAAAAATCGATTGGCTAAGGACTGAACATCCAAAGCAAGCGGCCTCTGATTGACTGGAATATAAGCAAGATTGCCCATACTGGCTGACTTCCTACTCAAAGCGTCGGCCACCACGTTTGCCTTTCCTGGATGATATAGAATGGTGACATCATAATCTTTCAGCAATTCTAGCCACCTTCTCTGCCTCAAATTCAACTCCTTCTGTTTAAACAGATATTGAAGACTCTTATGATCAGTGTATACTACACATGACACTCCATACAAATAATGTCTCCGGATATTTAACTCGTGAACAATCGCCGCCAATCCAGATCATGAACTGGATAGTTCTTTTCATGAATCTTCAATTGCCTTGAAGCATAGGCAATAACCTTGCCATCCTGCATCAACACTGCACCAAGCCCAATACGGGAAGCATCACAATAAACAATATTAGGTCCCATATCTGTGGGATAAAACCTATACCGATGTTGTGGTCAAGGCTGTCTTGAGCTTCTGAAAGCTCGCCTCACATTCATCTGACCATTCGAACTGAACACCTTTCTGCGTCAATCTGGTCATTAGGGTTGCAATAGATGAAAACTCATCCACGAATTGCCGATATTAACCTGCTAATCCCAAGAAACTCTGAATCTCTATGGCTGATGTCGGTGTAGGTCAGTTCTTGACTGCCCCAATCTTCTTTGGATCAACCTGAATACCTGTTGCCATCACAATATGACCCAGGAAACTTAGCCAAAATTCACACTTTGAAAATTTTACATATAGCTGGATTTTTTTCAGAGTCTGTAGAGCCTCTCTGAGATGTTGCGCATCCTCCTATTGACTGCGAGAGTATATTAATATGTCATCAATAAAGACTATTACAAACAAGTCTAAATAAGGCTAGAACACTCGATTCATCGATTTCATAAAATTTGCTGGGCATTTGTCAACCCAAAAGACATGACCAGGAATTTATAATGTCCGTACCGAGTGAGGAATATTGTCTTAGGGACATCAGATGTCCTAATATTTAGCTGATGATAGCCAGATCTCAATTCTATTTTCGAAAAGACATTGGCACCTCGAAGCTGATCAAATAAATCATCAATTCGTGGGAGTAGATATTTATTTTTGATAGTAACCTTGTTCAACTACCGATAATCATTGCACATTCTCATCGAACTGTCTTTCTTCTTTATAAATAATACCGGCGCACCCCACGGTGAAACACTGGTCTAATGAAACCCTTTTCAAGTAAATCCTGCAACTGCTCCTTCAATTCCTTTAACTCTGGCAGAGCCATGCGATATGGGAGAATAGAAATGGGCTGAGTGCCTGGAGCCAAGTCAATGCAAAAATCAATATCCATGTCGGGTGGCATACCCGACAAGTCTGAAGGAAAAACTTCAGGAATCTCGCGAATCACGGGCACAGAATCAATAGAGGGAACCTCAGCACTGGAATCATGGACATAAGCTAGATAGACCAAACACTCTTTTTCAACCATACATCGAGCCTTAACATAAGAAATAACATTGCGGCTAGTATGACCAGAAATTCCTTTCCACTCTATACGAGGCAAATTTGGCAGAGCTAAGGTCATAGACTTGGCATGGTAATCCAAGATAGCATGATATGGAGATAGCCAGTCCATACCTAATATAATATCGAAGTCCATTATATTTAAGAGCAATAAATCAGCACGGGTCTCAAGACCCTCAATCACCACAATACATGACCGATGAACTCGATCAACCACAATAGAATCACCTACTGGGGTAGACACATGAACAGGAACACCTAGTGGATCACTAGGTTGAACCAAGTACGGTGCAAAATAGGAAGACACGTACGAATATGTAGACCCAGGGTCAAATAATGTCGATGCCTCTCTATCACAAATCAAAATAATACTTGTAATAATAGCATCTGAGGACTTAACCTATGGCTTGGTAGGAAGTGCATAACATTGGGGCTAGGCCCCACCTCCCTGAACTATATCTCTAGGATGATCAATCACTGGTTGTCCTCTACCTCTGCTGGTCAAAGATCCACCCATACGGTCCTTACCTCCACCTTTATGGTCCCTACCTCCACCTCTAGCATGCTGGATGGGCTGTGGATTGCCTGCTGCATGGATCATGAGGTGAGGACCCTGCTGCTGAGAGCTGTCAAAAGCTCAAGGGCAATACCTAGCAATGTGCCTAAGGTCGCCACACGAGTAACAAGCCATTGGCTGATGAGAATAACGGAGTGGTGGTGCGCTTATAGGCTGCTGATCAGAGTAATTTGGTTGAGAATCATGACCACTGGAAGTACCGTGAGAAACCTGAAGAGCTGACTGAAAAGGCCTAAGCGGATGGCCTCTACCATGAGAATCTCTACCTCCAGACGAGGTACCACTGATTCTGCCTGAATTACGTGGCCTCTTATCCGACCTATGACCTACTCCATGTGACAGATCCATCTCGATCTGGCGGACTGTATTGGCCGCTTCCTGAAAATTGATTTCAGTCCCTGTTCCCATAGCCATCTGCAGACAAATTGGCTGACTTAAGCCATCAATAAATCTTCTCACCTTTTCTCTATCTGTGGGAAGTATGACAATGGCATGACGAGCTAGGTTAATGAACCTAGTCACGTATTGTATGACAAACATGGAACCCTCAAAAAGAAGCTCAAATTGCCTGCGCAGAGCCTCCCTCTAAGTTGCTGGAAGGAACTTTTCCAAGAACAATTCTACAAATTAGCCCCAAGTCAAAGATGGCGACCTTGCGGGTTTACATAAGCAATAATCCCTCCACCAAGTCTTGGCAGATGCAGATAATCGGAAAGTGGCAAAATTAACACCATTAGTCTCCATAATACCCATAGTACGGAGAACCTCATGGCAGTTATATAGAAAGTCCCGGGGATCCTCTAAAGGGGTGTCACTGTATATGGTAGTGAATAGCTTGGTAAACCTGTCCAATCTCTATAAAGAATCAATAGACATAGATGCACCATCACTAGCCTGAGTCACTATGCCAGGCTGAACTACCTCAGCTGGCCGAATCACAGGAACCTGAACCTGGGGAATTACTGGCTCGGAGTGCACGTAGAAGGATTCTGATTACCTTTTTTAGCCTAAGAAGTGGCTTGTGCTACTGGCAGTAAACCTGCTCTAGTGATACAGTCCATAAAGCCTGCTATCTGGACTAAAGCATCCTGAAGATCCAAGGTGAACATAACCCCTCCTGGGACCTGAGCTGGGCCCACTGGAACTGCTGGGGTTGGAACCTCTTCCTCGATATGAACTTGAGGTTCTGCCACTAGTTCTGCTGCTCGGGGTTGAGCTCTACCCCTACCTCGGCCTCTAGGGCGGCCTCGACCTCGGCCTCTGCCCCTAGCGGGAGCTGCTACTGCTGGGGCCTCGGGCTGCTGGTCAGTAGATAAGGAAGCGTGTGTTCTTGCCATCTGTGGAAGAACAGAGTAGAAATTCAATTAGCATTTGAAGGATCAAAGTCGCACGACAGGAAAGAATAAAGGTGAAAATTTTCCCAACTCTGTAGTCTCTGGGATAAATAAAGACATCTCTGTGCTGATTCTTCAGACTCTACTAAGGTTGTTCGTGAGTTGTGAGACCTATGTAACCTAGAGCTCTGATACCAACTTGTCACGACCCAAATTTCCCACCATCGGGAGTCATGATGGCGCCTACTAATAGGAGCTAGGCAAGCCAACTATTGATTACTTTTCCAATGGTTTCAACTCTCATTTTAAAACATTTAATCTAATTTTATGATTACAACGGAATAAATAAATTTTAGCGGAAGACTTAACAAATTTTACAAGATACGATACAGAAACCCAAACATGATACACTACCTAAGAACTGATGTCACAATACTCACAAACTTCTAAGAATAATACACATAACCGTCTAAAAGAAATATAAATTGTTTATCTCGAATACATGAGATAACAGACTGAAAAGTAAAGATAGAGGAGACAACGGGTCCTGTGGACGCTTGAAAGACAACCTCGAAGTCTCGGTGATAGGAATATCAACAATCGCACTACTGTCGTTGCTGCTGTCCGAAACCTACATCTGCGCAAAAAGAGTGCAGAGTGTAGCATCAGCACAACCGACCCCATGTGCTGGTAAGTGCCTAGCCTATCCCAGCGAAGTAGTGACAAGGTTAGGGCCATACACCCACATAAACCTGTGCAGTTAATAATATATATGCATATACGGCAAAATAACAGGAAACATTATTGAACATTTATAAGGAAAAGAACATGTTCTGGAGTAGGAGCCAAAAATATAATATCAGAAATAATATGAACAATGGAATGAAATTCACTTTCATGTCTCAATTCATTTTCATTTCGTATCTTGTGGTAGGCGTACCACTCGCTCCCAATTTAATAATAGGCTACCGGCATCTATGGCCAATGCCAACAATCATATAACTTTGTGGTCGGCGTGCCACACGATCCCATTTATTTATATATAGGTGGTCGGTGTGCCACATGATCCCATTTCATTATATATATAAGTGGTCGGTGTGCCACACGATCCCATTTTTCTTAATATATTACCGGTATAAAACCAATAATCTTCTATCAACAACATATATATATTAGCAGCATGGAACCAACAATCCTTTAATCCAATAATATTTATATTACCAGTGTAAAACCAATAATCTTTAGATCAACCATATTTATATTACCAGCAGGAACCAATAATATTTAGATCAACCATATTTATATTACCGGTGTGGAACCAATAATCTTTAGATCAACCATATTTATATATTATCGGTAGTAACTAATAATAATTCCTTTCATACCATCACATAAAATTATCACAAGTTTAATCCGTTAAAGACTCACGGTCATACTCGACCCCCAACGTATAGATACTCGTCACCATGCCTATACGTCGGACTCTACACCTAACAATTAGCACATAAACTCAACTCCTATTCCCTCAAGCTAAGATAGATCAAACACTTACCTCAAAAGTCTATGGCAAATTCAATCATTAGCAATGCATTTTCCTTTCGAGTTTGGCTCCAATTCAATCATATCTATACACAATTGATTTAATATTATCAATACTACTTAACAAACTAGTTCAACTGGCTAAATATAATTTTTACAATATTTTGCCCAGAATAGTGAAAATCGACCCCGGGCCCACGTGGTCGAAACATGAGATTCGAACCAAAATTAATTCATTCATCCTTCCACGAGTTCAAATATATAATTTGTTCCAAAATTGGACCTCAAATTGAGGTCAAAATCCCAATTTTTTGTAAAAACCTAAGTTCTACCCAAAACCCCAATTTTACCCATGAAAAACCTTGAATTTAAGATGAAAACATGATAGATGATATTAAAGATTGAAGAAATTGAGTAAAAGTTGACTTACTAATGATTTGGAGAAAAGGGAGTTCGTGAAAAATCGCCAATGGATGTTTTGGGTTGTGAAAATGTGAAAAATAAAGCTGAAAATCGTAATTTACAGGTCTTTGTATTCGCATTTGCGAACATGGGTTCACAATTGTGAACCCCGACCAACCATGGGATTTGCGAAATAAGCTTTGAATTTGCGAAGCTAGGCCAAAACTGGGAGGTTCGTATTTGCGAACAAAATCTTTGCATTTGTGAAGATGGGCTGCCCAGGGAACACTTCGCATTTGCGAGCTTTTCTTCGCATTTGCGAGCTCTGGGCTAAACGGGAGGTGTTCCCATTTGCGAGCTTTTCTTCGCATTTGCGAAGCTTGAGGGAATTGGGCAGGCATCGCATTTGCGATGTATTCTTCGCATTTGCGAAGCCTGCAGGTCAGGCATGACAGCAACTTCCTAACATGAAAAAATTGAACTCGTGGCCTATCCAAAATTCACCCGAGCCCTTGGGGCTCCAAGCCAAAAATGTACACTGACTCAAAAAAATCATATGAACTTGCTCGCGCGATCAAATCGCCAAAATAACATCAAAATCAATGAACTGAGCCTTAAAACTCAAGAATATTTCAAATTTTCATAAACTTTCAAATTTCCAATTTAAGGCCGAAACAAGTCAAACGACGTCCGTTTTTAACCAAACTTTATAGGAAGCGCTTAACCAATATTTATGACTTGTACCGGGTACCGGAACCAAAATACGAGCCTGATACCATTATTGTTTAATCAAATTTCAGTTTCATTTTCCTTAAATATTTTCAGAAAATAATTTAATAGAAAAATTCTTTTACCGGGGTTCTAGACCTCGGATTTTGATGTCGGGCATACGCCCGCGTTCCATATTTTTCTACGGATTTTCTGAAACCATCAAATTGTTATGTTGAAATATATGAATTATGTGACTCATATGGATATTGTGGACTGAGTATGGATGGGGCTGCACGCTGCACCAAATGATATGAATATATTGCGCTTGGGCTGAAGAAGTCCCTCCGGAGTGTGTACACACCCCCAGTGAGCGCCGTTGACGTTAACGGATCGAGCTACGCGCTGTAGCATACATATGCATTGCATTGCTTTGCATTCATGCATTGTTAATTACTTGTACTATCCGTGGTTGCTGTTGTTGTTAGTTCGTAGTAGGTATCGGACTGTTAGACATAGCTTTACTTTGTGGCATTTCGTGGATTTCTTGCTTTCAGCTATTTTATATGCTTTTACTCACTGAGTACTTATTACTTACCCCTACTCCCTGCACCTTTGTGTGCAGATTCAGGTACGCCGAAGGTTTAGCTGAGTAGTTCAATTTTATTCCGAGTTATCCGAGTTGCTGAGGTAGCTGCTGGCGTTCGCAGTACCTGGATTCTCACCTTATTTCTGTTTATATATATATATATATATATATACTTTCAGACTTGAGTATTTCGTTCAGATATTCCTATTATTATCCAGTTTTTGCTTAGAGGCTCTAGACTCGTGACCCCAGATCTTTGGGAGTGTTATTATCAGTTTTCGGACTTCTCAGTTTTATCATTCTACTATTATTATTGGATTATTATTATAAAGTCTTATATTCTCCCTAAATTGTCTTTTTGGGACTTGTTATTAAATAAGAAACAATTGCCTAGCTTTAGGGTTGGGCGCCATCATGACCGGGTTTGGGTCGTAATACGGATTCTAAAAATTATTGAAGATAAGTATTACCCATAACTCATATGGTGTATATCCTGAAAATCGTCCAATTTCGTCCATGAAGCAACCCTCAAATCAAGGATTTACCATTTCAACTTTGGGGCTCAAAATCCCAATTTCTACCATCCAAACAGGGATAAAAATAGAAACCAGCATAAATAACCATGGAGAAACATCAAAATAAAGATCATATATTTACCTCCTTGATGAGACGAGAACAATGCCGCAAAAATAACCTCAATCGAAGCACTGGAACTCAAGATATGCCCAAAATACTAAACTTCCCGGTTTTAAACATTGTCCAGGCCCATTTTCCGCTTTTGCGGACAATTTTCGCATATGCGGGACCGCTGTTGCGGTTCTATTTCCATTTTTGCGGTTCCACATCCGTGGTCAAATTCCGCTTTTGCGGTTCTGACAGACACCAGCTTCTCCTGATGCGGAAATGAGCATAACTCCCTCATACAATGTCCAAACTCGATGATTCTTTTTTTTATGGCTCCAAAATTTTGATACGGATCTAATGTTTCAAACAAAACTGAATTTGGAGCCCATTTACTTAATATGGTACCCCTCTTTAAGCCCAAATATACGACATTGAAATGTCAAATAAGAGCGTGATCACAACCTGAAACACACCCGAGGCCCCCGGGGCCCAACCAACCATACCAACTAGTCCCAAAATACATTACGGACTTGCTCGAGGTCTCAAATCACATTACAAATGCTAAAATCATGAATCACCTCCAATACAAGCTTGATGAACTTTGAAGTTTCCAATTTCTATTTCCGATGGAGAAACCTATCAAATCACGTCCGGTTGACTTCAAATTTTGCACCCAAGTCCAAAATTACATAACCAAGCTATAGAAACTTTTGGAATTCCATTCCGACCTTCGGATCAAAATCTTACCTATCAATCAGAATTTGCCAAAATACTAACTTTGCCAATTCAAGCTTAATTCTACACACGTCACCACAAAAATATTTCGGACAAACTCTTAAGTCCCAAATTACCTAACGAAGCTATTCGAACCATAAAATTCGCATTTCGAGCCTGATATCAAAATTTCAATTCCGGTCAAGCTTCTTAAAAATCTTCGAATTCCTACCTTTAGCCAAACGACTCCAAAATGACCTACGAACCTCCGAATTCACTTCCGATCGCGCTCCCAAATCCAGAATCACTATACGGAGCAACGCCCAGTCTCGAAATTCCAGACGGACATCAATAACGCTAAAATTCACTTCAAGCCAAACTTATGGAATTTCTTCAAAAATGCCAACTTCCACAATAGGCGCGAAAATGCTCTCGGGTTAACCAAAACCCAATCCGGGCATACGTCCAAGTCCGAAATCATCATACGAACCTGCTGGAACCTTCGGATCCCGATTCCGAGGTCGTTTACTAAAAATTCTAATCCTAGTTCATTCTTTCAACTTTAAGCTTCCGAAATGAGAATTCTCTTCCCAAATCAACCTGAATTTCTCGAAATCAAATTCTAACCGTGCGTACAAGTCATAATACCTGAAATGAAGTTGTTTGCAGCCTCCGACTGCTGAATGGAGTGCTAGTACTCAAAACAACCGGTCGGGTCGTTATAAATGCTCTTGCTGTAATGTCCAAAAATAAAGTACTCCAATAATTTTATTTATTCCAATTTATGAGATATTATTTGTTTAGTCAATCTTAAAAAGAATAATAATTTTTTATATTAATAATTTTATTTTAAACTTCTTAATTTATCCTTAATGAGGTGATTTATAGTCACATAATTTTTTATTGAATTATTATATATCACAAGTTTCAAAAATCTTTTTATTTTCTCTAAACTTACTAAAAACAAACATCATTTAAATTTTTCAAAAACTTTATGGGACCAAAGCTAATTTTCAAAAACACCATGAAAATGAGGGGACGGCCAGACCTATCTATACAATATATAACAATCATTCACTATAAAAATTAAGTTTTTTATCTGAACTAATTTGATATATCATATTTTACCTCTATATAATAGTAATTCTTTACATGTAACAATAACATCCATCTTTATAACCGTATATTTTGGTAAAATTATTCCTCTATAACAACTATGTAAAATCTCTAGGATTGTCCACTATTTAAAAATGTAAAATCTGCTAGCAGTATTTTTTTTTCACCTACCACCATAGTATCATACTTACTCTGTGATGCATGTTTTAGTAGAGTAAATTCTATCATAAAAATTATCAAATAGATAATCAAGAAGATAATAGCGACATTTATATGAATCATCGATATATTTTTTAACTTTCTCTTGAAGGGCAAAACATTAAGAAGACTTAAATAAAATAAAATAAAAATTTTATTATTCCATCTCCTGAGTGAGTACCATTGAAAATAATGACTTGTTGAGATCACCCACCTTGATATTCGTAGATTTTTCAACTTTAGTCATTTGAATTCTACTTAAAATTGATGTTGAGAATTATAGTAGAAATAAAAATGAAAAAAAAACTTTAGTTTGATGCAGAGATGTCTCGTTCTCTTTAAGGAGATTCAAGCCCACTGAAGTAAAATTTTCACTGGTCCAACAATAATCTTCTTGACTTATCTCCCTAAGCTATAATATCCCGGTCACGTTGTATGAATCAAACAAACTCTAGACAAGTTGTTCAGTCAAAAACTCCATCAAAATATATGCCCTTCTTTCAATAAAAGTAAAACTCTCTTCTTCTTCCTCTTTCACAACTTTAACCTTAATCTTTTTAAGTACTCAATAACCTTTTTGCACACCATAATATAGAAGAAAAACTTCAATTTATAGGTGTAGGAATTATTTTTGGATTAATTTGTAAGAAAGTGTTGTAATAAGTTATAAATTATAGAGAACGTAAAATAATGGGTGGATCAGTGTGTAATTAGTGGGAGAACATGGAAGAGTAGTACAAAAATATATACTATATTAAAAGCATGAATACCCTTAGTGAAATGTCGTTCGTCTTATTTACCCTCTATGTCACGATCCCAAAACCCGGTCGTGATGGCGCCCAGCACATTGCTAGGCCAGCTGTGCTGGGCCAGCTCGACCAACCTATCAGCTCTCACTTTACCCTTTTTAAGCATAAACAATGATAGTATAACGAAATAACATCCAACACATCGGGATTAGACATCCCAAAACCAATATAAACCTCCCACCGAATTAGGAATCATAAGTCATGAGCCTCTACCAGAATATAGAGTTGTGATAGTGTATACAACTATGTCAACTAGTGCAGAATAGTCTAGGAAAGTAAAGATAGACTGGAGAGTCAGATCCTGCGGACGCTAGCAGCTACCTTGACTGTCCAAGTCAAGCTCTCCGAGCAGCTATAGACTCAGCTCTGCTGTGATGTACCTGAATCTGCACACAAGGTGCAGGGAGTAGTGTGAGTACTTCCTGCTCAGTGGTAATAAGCAAGGGTAAGACAGCGAAGGTAAGAAGACCCAATACAACACTAAGCACGGCTATACAACATTATCAAGTATCAGTTATCAACATGAGCAATATCAGAACCAGCAATATCAGCTATCAAAATAACAGGTATAGTTAAATGCAATGCAATGCATGAGTATGACCGCTACGGCGCGTAACCCAATCCATTTGGGTACTCGTGCTTACTTTGGGGGTTCAGACTCCGGAGGGGCTCCTACAGCCCAAGCACAATATCATGATATGCTGCGGCACGTAGCCCGATCCACTACTAGTCAGCTATAATGCAATGCAAGCCTCACAGGCACAGAAATAGTGTTTGAAATCTCTTTTTATCATTTCAGTAGAAAACTGTGTTTTAGAAATTCCAAAGTTTGGAAAACCATTTTAGACAGTAATAGCTCAGGACTGGTATCAAAATAACATGCCAATATCATTGAAACAATAGCAACGATCCTCGCGGGATCCCAATAACTGGCTCATAGCCCAAGGATATTCACAACTATCCAAGTAGGAGGTTTACCGGCTCAATAATAGCCAACAACACAGTATAGTATTATCAGGTCGGACTAAGCCATAGTCCCCAATCACATTCGACCCCGCACTCACAGGAGAGTACGTGTCTCGCCTCAATACAGCGTCACATAGTGATATACCGAGGTTTCGAACCCGCTGGTCATCACCCACACCCATTACTCACCTCGACTCGGCTCAAAGACTAGTCCGCAATGCCCTTGCCATGAGAATCGGCCTCCACGGGTGCAGAATCTAATCAAAATCAATAGAAATGCATCAAAATAGGCTAAAGGGACATAACCTAATCGAAACAACTCGAATTACACCAAAAACCACAAAGTTGCCAAAATCCGACTCCGAGCCCATATCTCAAAAAATTATGAAACTCACATTTTCAGAATCCTCGTCTCTCCACGAGTCCGTACATACAAAGAACTCCCAATTCGGACCACAAATGGTCCTTCAAATCCCCATTTTAAGATTTTTGCTCAAAGCCCTAATTTTCTTGATTTCTTCCCCAAATTCAGAGAATCATTGGAAGATTCTTTGATAAAATCATGTATTTAACTCATAAAACTTACCTTCAATTGATTCCCAATGAAATCCCTTCAAAACCCTCGAAAAATGGTGAAAATGAGCTGGGGTTCGCAGATGAAATATTTTAAAACATTCTGCCCAGGCATATTATTCATCACGATCGCGGAGATCAAAATTTTTGGCCCAAACTTTACCCTTCGTGATCGCGGGAAAAGCTTCGCGATCGCGGTGAACAAATTCTGATTCCTTCGGACATGCTTCAGTATAATGGTCATAACTGTTTGCACACAACTCCGAATGATAAATGGTTTGATGTTATGGAAACTAGACTCATAGGGCTATAATTTTCTTTTGTTGCTCATTTCCTGAATCTTTATATATTTCTAGATATAAGCTTCCCAATTTATACCTGTGTATTAGAGATCCCTCTCGGACACCCTATAGTGTAACGTCCCTAACGTTTGACACAGATGTCGAAATCAAGATTTATTTAGCTTTATGAAAACTAGACACAATGATCTACAACTTTTAATTTTGAATCACCTTATAATTCCTTGTATATAAAAAGATATAAGCTTTCGAAGTAGGATCAATGCAACAGAAATTTCCTTCTTCGCGATCGCTGATCATTTCACGCGATCGCGATTCATCAATTTTTTCGCACATTTTACTCACTGCGATCGCGACCCATTATCCGCGATCGCGTAGAACACTAATACAGACATAAACCCGCAGTTAAAAATGGCCTAGAAATGGTCCGAAACCACCCCGAAACTCACCCGAGGCCCCCGGGACCTCAACCAAAAGCACCAACACGTCCTATAACCTTAGTCAAACTTGTTCCAATCATCAAAACTCTATCGTTAACATCAAAATCGTCAGTTTTCAACAAATTCAAGCTTAAGTTTAACTTTAACTTTCAAAATTTACATTCGATCCGAAACCCAACCAAATGACGTCCGAATGACTTGAAATTTTGCGGAGAATCCAAAATCACCTAACGAAGCTACTGAAGCTTCCGAAATTCCATTTCGACTCCCGGATCAAAATCTCACCTATTGATCGGATTTCGCCAAAATTCCAACTTAGCCAATTCAAGCCTATTTCTACATCGGAGTTCCAAATTCAATTTCGATCGCTCCCCTAGGTCACAAATCACCTCCCGGAACTAACCAAATCATTAGAATTCGATTCCGAGCCCTCTAACCACATAGTTAACTCCGGGTTGACTTTTCATACACAAGCTTCACTCAAAAAGGCTATATGCCTCATTTTCAATCAGAATCACTCCTAATTTACCCGATAGACTCTTACTCAGATATATCGACATGAAACACATAATTGAAGGGGTAACGGGGTGATAACTCTCGTGACGACGGGCCAGGGTCGTCACACTCTAAAAATAGAGTTTACATTAGACAAAAAGCCTTTTAGTTATTTTTTTAATATTTAAGATTTTTAAACCAACTATAATCTTTAATATTAAATCTATTTCCTTATTTAATTATGTAAGAATTCTAAATATTTAAGAATTTGAAATCGACTAAACTTTTCCATATTAAACTTTTATTATTCCAACTATGCACAAACACGCTTTGGCTTAAGTATTCTCATACCAAATAGAAAGTTTTTAGTCTGTCTTCTTGAAGGTCGTTTCCATTTGAAATGCTTGGATTAAAATAAATTAAAATTAAAGAATTTATTTAATAACCAATAAAAGAAAGGTAGACATTATTTTCCAATGGAAAGGAACATATTTACTCCATAATAGTATGAAGGTTTACGTTTATTTTTTTAAATATAATAATCAAGTAACATGATGTCTTATATTTTGAATCCAAACAGCCGATATATTATTTTTAATTGTTAACGATTATGTAAAGTCAATCAAGATATTATTACAGTTTAAAAACGTGCATACCAAAATTTATTTTCAACTGTTTTCTTATTCATCTGTTAATTAAAGGCATAATAGCCTAATTGGGACTTGTACTTCACCCATTTTGTCATGCCGGTCCCCGAACTTATATATTTGCCAATTAAACACTTATACTCATTCAAAATATGAATAATAAACGCTTATCCAACGTGGCTTTTCCTATGTGTCATATGTGGCTGCAGTGCGTGATTCACACGCTTGTAAGGGGCGTGAACACAGTAAAAAAAAAAGCCCTAACGGTAATAATTTAGCCTATTTAACATCCATCTTCTTCCTTGGACCTTATTCTCCATTGTTGAATATTGTAGAAGCCAAATTTATCAAATCTGATGCCTTCTTCTTTCTTTGTTAGCTTCAACAGTCAAAAATAGAATTTTAATTTTATGTGAATCTTCTTTGCCCATCAATTTTTGCAATCTCCTTTTGTTTTGAAAGTGAATTTTTTTCTGCTTCTCCTATAACAAATACGCCATTGTCGCCCCTTCTCCTTCAAAAATGAGGATGCAACCTTTGTGTTATTGTGGAGTTGCTGCAGATCTTCACATTTCACGCACACCCACCAATGATGGAAGGAGGTTCCTGGGCTGCCGAAGATATAAGATTGGTGAAGGTTGTGGCTTTTTCTTATGGGTTGATCCTGCGATTGAGGAAGAACATTACAAGACTCTTCTTGTGGCTCTTATTAAGAAGAGTGATCGATGTCATTGTCAAAGAAGACAAGGAAGATCGAAGCTTGTAGACACGTAATTTTTGACCATACCCGAAATTTCACCTGTTTTAGCGTAGAATAATTAATTTAGGTCTCATATAGTTATTTACACTAATTTTAACTCTTTTACATTATTTTTATCATAAGATTGAAAAATACATAAAATAGTTTCATGCTATTACATAATATATTTTAATTAATTGAAATTAATTTGGTTTTAATTCAAAGCATTGGGTTATTTACTTAAAAGATTGTTAAAAATTAAAGAAGTGCAAGTTTTTGGCCTAATTTTGCACATTTTAGAAGCCCAAATCAGCAACCCAATATACCTGACCCGCCCCATTCCCTTTCAAATCTCAACCATCCATCCATTTTGATCCGACGGCCCAGATTTCATCTCCACACTATTCACCTTCTCCCTCATAAGACACACAATGGTCACAAACAAACCCTAGCACAAAAAAGAGCCGCCCACCCCTCATCATCTTCCACAACATAACAAAAACTACCCTAGCTGAAATATACCCAGCGGCCAGACCTCTAACCAGCCGCCAGCCACCCTCTTTTTTAGGAAGAAGACAGCCGCCGCCATTCAACCCAGCCGCCCTTCATCTCCTCCTTGCCGGACCGCCAGTCGCTGTCGACCACTCTTACTCTCGCCACAAAACGAACCAACAGCAACCAAGCGACAACCACCCCCTCACCTCCGTCAAAACTCGCCGGAAAATACAACAAAAGTCGCTGCCGTTAGCGACCTCATTCGCCGGAAAACGCAGACAACCCACCTTCGTCACCATCTCCTCTCCAGCCATCAAACTTGCAAAAATCAGTCGAAAACCACCGATCCAAAGAGCTTCAAGTTTGCGTCGAGATCACCAGTTGATTTTTCCATTCGGCGTCACCGGTCGTGGTTCCTGTTCCGGGTTCATTGTTTCCTTTGCTGTCTCTGTTTGTTTTACTTCAAATCTCGGATCGAGTTTCCTTATTTCTGGAATCAATTTCAGATCAGTAACAGGAGGGGTATTGCTTTACATCGAGGTTCAATTTCTCTTTCTCCCTGCAATTTTTTATATACTTTCTGCCTTTTTCTAAAATTTGTTGTTTGTTGAATGACTTTATGAAATGATATCATGGTTGATAATCATTTGCATATTAGTTTATTCTAAATTGAGTAGTTGTTATGTTTGAATCAGTGTTTCTTCAATTTAGACCATAAAAAATGAACTTGTTTGAGTTGTTGGGTTTAGTCATGATAATTAAAATCAAAAGAGATATCAACGTGAAATAAGAGAGAGATTTGGGCATAAGAATATTTTAATTACTGCTATAGCTTTATTTTATTCCCTATGGTTGAATAGTTGGGTTTGAACGAGAAGAATCAGTATTGGGTTTAAGTTGACAATAAGAGAACCTAGATTCTAAGTAGTTATTTATCTCTAATTTATTTTGTTTTTTTACCTTTAGGAGCATGTTTAGGCCGTTATAACTTGGGTAGGCAAGCTTTTTAGGATTTCCGTTGATTTGAGGTGAGAGGTCGTTCCCGTAGTTATATTTATCCGGGGAATGCCCCAAAGGTATTTGTACATATTATTATCCGGGGTATGCCCCGAAGAATTATGTGAATATTTCGAAGGCCTTCACAAGCATGGTAAAAAGTCTAGTATAGGTTAGCTTAGAATTTTCCTTTCTTTTACTTTTCATTTTCCTTTATTAGGTGGGGACGACCTCGAGCCTCATGTGTATTTATTTTGCTTTTGTGTGTTTGACCTCAATTTGAATGTTTTGAAAGCCAACTTGATCGAGTACGCAACCGTGACCTTCACGGGACTTGGGGAATGCCTAACACCTTCTCCCCAAGTCAAATGAACCCCCTTACCCGAATCTCTGGTGCAGACTTAGTTTTGAAGTCTAAAGTGTTTTAAAGGAAAATCATTTTTAAAAACGGTGGCCTGGCACACCGAAATCAATATCAGGTGGCGACTCTGAGTTATTTCCTTTTAAACACAAATTTTTGTCACTTTCAAAATTGAAAACCCTTTTCAAGCTTTTTTACAAAATCTTTATATTTACTTAAGAGGGTTTAGTAGAAAGGTTTGGTTTTGGTAAAAAAAAAGGGGTGTGACATCTCTGGCGACTCTGCTGGGGAAATTGCGGGTTCGAGCTAGTATTTGATCTTGTTGGCTTTTAGGATATTAGGTTGAGGTTTTTATGTGTTTTGTTCGCTTTATTTTGTTTTTATTTTGTTTATATATTTTATTATTTGCTAGTTGCTTATTTATTTACATTTTGTTTCCTTTATGTGTCTATTGCCTTATAACTGTGATCATATGCATTACCCGGGTCTTCTTTCTGCAACAAGTCTTCCAGAGTACGTTTGAGCGTACACGGCCCTTTTGTGAGTCATCCGTGTCTTTAGGGGGGTGGCGTGGGAGCGTGGAGTGGGCGGATAGCTAGAGCAGCCGCCATCGACCACGTGCCGCCCGAATTGCCTTGTTAGTGAACCCCAAACTTAGGTCAGCCTTTAGGTCATTTTTGCATTATGTCATTTAGACCTAGCAGGGCTCGGTCCTAGGTACCGTATCCCTTTGTAGGAAGCTTGTCCAAATTTGGTCAAAATGGGCTCGTGGCCCAAAATGACATGTAATCATCCTATGTGCTAAATGTCGCATCTTTGAGGGTAAAAAGGTTATTTGGCGGACCGATGTTCGGGAAAGAAGGGTGAAAAAAGGAAGAAAATAGGGTCCGGATGCATTTTCCTTTCACAACTTTTCAAGAAAAATCCAAAAAAAAAAAAAAAGAAGAAAACGAAAATTCAAAAAGTTTTACACTTTTCCATTATTTTCCAAAATTAAAAAAAATTGAAAATGAAAAATCCAAAAAGATTTTACAATTTTTCATTATCTTCCAAAAATTCAAAAAAAATTGAAAATGAAAAATCCAAAAAGATTTTACACTTTTTTATTATTTTCCAAAAAATTCAAAAAAATTTAAAATGAAAAATCCAAAAGATTTTACATTTTTCCATCTTTTTTTCAAAAAGATAAAATATAGCTTTTTACAAATTAATTGCATTTTTCCGAACTACGCGAACCTGATTCTCGTCTCTCGGGGCGAGATACGTAGGCAACCCACATAGGGTCCGGTCTTCCTAGTAAGTCTTAGGTTCTTGGCTTTGCGGGGTCTTAGCCAAATCTTGCATGTCTAGCCACTTTTGGCCACGTCGGCCATTCTTGCAAAATGGGGTCATTTTTGCGAAAGTGGTTCAATAAACCTGTCTTAGGATTTTGATTTCACAATTAGGTATCATATCAATTTAAGGTCTTTCCTTTTCGAGTTTGCATGTTTAGCCACTTTTGGCCACATCGGCCATTCTTGCAAAATTGGGTTAATTTTCGCAAAAGTGGTTCAATTACTCATATATTAGGATTTTAAGTCTACAACTAGGAGTCATATTTCTTTAGGGTCCGTCCTTTTTGAGTTTGCATCTTTAGCCACTTTTGGCCATATCGGCCACTTTTGCAAAATGAGTTATTTCTTCAAATTAATTTTTTGGGCCATGATCAATGAGAGTTAAATCCATATAAGCATTAGTATGGTAGTTTCATATAAGAGTAGTCACATTTGTTAAGTTTGCACTAATAGCCATCATTGGCCATATGGGTTAATTTTTAAAAATAGCTCAATCGTGTCTTGCATGTGTCCAATAGAAGGTGTCGTGGTGTCGCTTAATGTCTTGAGTCACTGATTCACTTGATCTTACTTTTTTCATTTAGGTATGGAGCAATTTGCTAAAGTTTGAGCATGATATATCGCAGGACCATTCTAGTCAAAGACCATTGCATGCACGAGCTGCTTGAAGAAATTTTTTAAATTTTTTTTAGTCTATTTTATGATTGTCTTTTAATTTTTAGTCTTTTACAGTAGTATCAAATCTGTCAGTCTAGTTAAGATTGTCGAGTCTTCTGTTATAGTACTTTCTGTTTTGTATTTGAAAAACCAAAAAATTTATAAATGAAAAAAAAATACAAAAAGATTTTATTCTTATTTTATTTTATTTTATTTTATTTTATCCATTACTTTTCAAGAACTACGCTTGATCTGGTTCATGAGGGGCATGATACGTAGGCAACCTACATAGGGTTCGATCGAATCATTTTTCTGAAAACTAAAAAAAAAAAAAGAAAAAAAAAGAATGAATTGTGCATGTGAGGAAGGAGAGGAAAGAAAAGAGTGGCAATTAAAGAGAAAATGAAAGGAAGTAAAATGAACAATCCAGGAAGTGCTAGAAATGAAAGAAAGAGAAGGTTGAAGTGAACAAATTGGGATAATGCCAAATGACCTTCGTACCCTCGAAGCCATTCTAGAACCATTAACTATGACTAGGGGGCATTGCACGCAATATGATATTTTTGTCTGATAAATGCTCTAACGCTAACGTGTTGGCTTTGTTTTGCTCCTCTTTGTTACTTTCATTGTTGCCATAACAGAGGGTGGTTAGTTTGTGGCACTTCAGCGATTCATTCGTACAACACAAGGTCAAAGGGCAAGGTACCCATGGCTAGCAAAGATTTGGACACAAGAGTTGTTAACCCATCGAGGGAGGTTGGAGTTGGAGTTTGAATTGAAAGATGAGGTCCAAAGGTTGAACAACAGACTGCAGAAATCTATCATGCCTGGATTAAGAAAATCATGCCTCCATTCCACCACTATCACAAGTCCAGGTTCCTGGTACCATTGATCTTTCCCCACAACACACACCAGGCTTCACCCCTTACCACAATTACCCCTGGCGTTTCCTCTCAAACTTTCCATGCTCCACAAGTTAAAACAACCGCATTCCCAGCTCCAGATACCCAAACATTGCACGGAATTCTTTACCTGCACATGATGATGCAAGCTTTGTTGGAAAGATGCATGGTGACATGGAGTATGAAAGTCCTCTGGGGAAGTTGCTGACTGAAGTTAATGATATTGAAATTGGTGAAGGTCTCGGTAATTTTGATGTGCAATCTAGGGGCTAATATTTTGAGCTTGGTAATTGGAAAGACACTCCTTTCTTGGTTGGCCAGGGAGGAGTTTTGGTGGTTTATTTTATTGTCATTTCTGCTTGTCCGGGTTATTTCGGGGTTGTAATCCGGATATTATCTTGTGGCTCAAACTCTTCTACTTCTCATTTTTTCTAGTTTGTTTAGATGTAGTAACTCGTCTAATGTTCCTTAGGATTGTTCCAAGGTTGCAACCCATGTCTGTTTTGCTTGCTTTGTCCAAACCCCGTTCACCATCTGTCTAATGCAATCTCATGTTTTGTGTTAGTTTTGGTCAGTTTTTGTTTAGGTTACTTTTTCTCTTATAGTTCTTTTCATCCTAACTCAAGTGACATGACATGCACGCATAATTCTGAGCCTGGTCTTGAAAGCTAGTCTGATCATGAAGCAATGGCACATATTGAACATGACAAAATAGACATTTGAGGAAACAAGTAAAGATTCATGCATTCTGAGATAAACTAAAGCTTGAATTGAGTGAAACTGAGGCAGTAAGTCTGCAAAATCAAGAGTTTGATAAGAAGCATACAACAAGGAAATGTTTCTCAAGCAGTATGCGGTAAATGTGTCAGCGCTGAAATGCATTCTTCCACATCAAGGTAAGGTTGAATCAAGTTTGCTCTAAATTGGCAAAGATCATTCATTGGGACAAAGGTATTGCCTGTTGGCACTTTCTATTTGTGATGATGCCATCAATAGATATTGTGTATGATTTCTCTGCTTATCTTCAATTGCACGCTTGTAGTTGGCATTCTCAAAGTTTGGTATGACGAAGGCTTTTATTCTGCTACCCAAACACTTTTATCCTTTGCTACCCATTTTGAGCCCTAATTTTTTGTTTCATACCCCTCTTTTGGAATCGAAAATAGAGTCAGGACTTAGAAAATAAAAAAAGAAAAAGAGAAAAAGAAGAAAAAAAAGGAAATGAGAAAAAAAAAAGACAAAAAAAAGAAAAAAAAAGAAATAGTAACAAAAAGTAGTCTTTTGAACTACGTTCGACCTGATTCTTGTCACCACAAGATACGTAGGCAGCCTTACGGTTCGGTAATACCAAATAAAATATTTCATAATCCCCCGAAATCAATACTGGGGCAGATTTTCTAAGAAATCCCATCAAAGAAAAAATCCAAAAAAATTCCCCAAACTTCATGAAACTGGGGCAGAAGTTTTAATTTTGCCAAAAGGCCTGATTCCAAAAGTTGTAATTTTGAACCCTTTTATCTTGAATTATTTTGAGCCATCATGCTACCCTTTCTTTCTAACCCTGTCCAAAAGCCTACATTACGGTCCAAAGAAAGACCTTCCGACCAATCATTAAGGATGACATATCAAGTGTTGGTGAAAGTATGATCTCCCTGCATTATGGGTAATACCTTCGTTCTCAGAACGATGAGAAAAAATGATAAAATGAGAGAGTCTTATCGGTGAAAACCCTCAGGGGCACCGTAAGGCGACGGTGAGTCAAGAAAAGAGTGAACTGAGGGAGGCTTGATAGTGAAAACCCTTCAGGGCACTACAGGTCGATTGAGGATTGTGGATCAAATGGGACAATTGAAGTGCTGAAGCCCAGTTTCACAGCGAAGAGGTGCAATGAGAGTTGAATATTAGACTTGCTTGAGAGATTATGACACTTAGTCCAAAGGTACATGACATGGTCATTAGAGTTGGTATCTACTTTTGATAAGTTTCTACTTAGTAATTTTCTTGTTAAGTATCATCTCTTTCCCTCGTCCCTTATTTTATTCCTCTCGTTTTGTTTGAATCCCTTCTTGAGTCTGTTTGGTCAGAACAAGTGAGAAATGACTTTAAAATTTGCCACCAGCTTTCCAATTGCACAAAGCGGAGTTTGGCCATGCACATCCCAATTGACATGGTTTTGAAGTATGGTGATAATTGAGGTTCAGGCAGTTGAATGGATCTTGAATTTTGAGAAAATACAAAGATTCAGCAACTCTCAAAATAAAAACACAATGCAACAAGTGAATGTGAGAGATTCAGGTCAGAGTTTTTGTGGTCTAATTCCGATCAAAGGGTCAAACAACTCCTTGCTAGCCCGAAGCAGCAAATCGGAATGAAACATGGCAATGGCAGAAGCAGACACTCAACAACGATGCCACAAACTAACCACCACATTTTCAAATTAACAAGATTTCATTTGTCTGAAGCAGGGGCAAGAAATATTTAAGTCCACATAGAACTCTTATGGAAAAAGCATGGTTCAGGCAGCAAATTATATCCAGAATCCTCCAAGATGTGAGCGCGGCTCAGGTAAGTTAATTTTTAAGTTTTCAGGACCCTCCTGGATAATGGGATTTAGTTTTAAGTTTTCAGGACCCTCCTGGATAATGGGATTTTAATTTTAAGTTTTCAGGACCCTCCTGGATAATGGGATTTTAATTTTTAGTTTTCAGGACCCTCCTGGATAATGGGATTTTAATTTTTAGTTTTCAGGACCCTCCTGGATAATGGGATTTTAATTTTAAGTTTTCAGGACCCTCCTGGATAATGGGATTTTAATTTTAAGTTTTCAGGACCCTCCTGGATAATGGGATTTAATTTTAAGTTTTCAGGACCCTCCTGGATAATGGGATTTAATTTTTAGTTTTCAGGACCCTCCTGGATAATGAGATTTTAATTTTTAGTTTTCAGGACCCTCCTGGATAATGGGATTTTAATTTTTAGTTTTCAGGACCCTCCTGGATAATGGGATTTTAATTTTAAGTTTTTAGGACCCTCCTAGATAATGGGATTTTAATTTTAAGTTTTCGGGACCCTCCTGGATAATGGGATTTTAATTTTAAGTTTTCAGGACCCTCCTGGATAATGGGATTTAATTTTAAGTTTTCAGGACCCTCCTGGATAATGGGACTTAGTTTTAAGTTTTCAGGACCCTCCTCGTTAATGGGATTTAATTTTAAGTTTTCAGGACCCTCCTGGATAATGGGATTTAATTTTAAGTTTTTTCAGGACCCTCATGGATAATGGGATTTAATTTTAAGTTTTCAGGCCCCTCCTGGATAATGGGATTTAATTTTAAGTTTTGAGGACCCTCCTGGATAATGGGATTTAATTTTAAGTTTTCAGGACCCTCATGGATAATGGGATTTAATTTTAGAATTTTCAGGACCCTCCTGGATAATGGGATTTAGTTTTAGAATTTTCAGGACCCTCCTAGATAATGGAATTTAGTTTTAGAATTTTCAGGACCCTCCTAGATAATGGGATTTAATTTTGAATTTTCAGGACCCTCCTGGATAATGTGATTTAATTTTAAGTTTTCAAGACCCTCCTGGATAATGGGATTTAGTTTTAAGTTTTCAGGACCCTCATGGATAATGGGATTTAGTTTTAAGTTTTCAGGACCCTCCTGGATAATGATTTAATTTTAAGTTTTCAGGACCCTCCTGGATAATGGGATTTAATTTTAAGTTTTCGGGACCCTCCTGGATAATGGGATTTAATTTTAAGTTTTCAGGACCCTCCTGGATAATGGGATTTATTTTTAAGTTTTCGGGACCCTCCTGGATAATGGGATTTAATTTTAAGTTTTCGGGACCCTCCTGGATAATGGGATTTAATTTTAAGTTTTCAGGACCCTCCTGGATAATGGGATTTAGTTTTAAGTTTTCGGGACCCTCCTGGATAATGGGATTTAGTTTTAAGTTTTCGGGACCCTCCTGGATAATGGGATTTAATTTTAAGTTTTCAGGACCCTCCTGGATAATGGGATTTAATTTTAAGTTTTCAGGACCCTCCTGGATAATGGGATTTAGTTTTAAGTTTTTAGGACCCTCCTGGATAATGGGATTTAGTTTTAAGTTTTCTGGACCCTCCTGGATAATGGGATTTAATTTTAAGTTTTCAGGACCCTCCTGGATAATGGGATTTAATTTTAAGTTTTCAGGACCCTCCTAGATAATGGGATTTAGTTTTAAGTTTTCAGGACCCTCCTGGATAATGGGATTTATTTTTAAGTTTTCGGGACCCTCCTGGATAATGGGATTTAATTTTAGAATTTTCAGGACCCTCCTGGATAATGGGATTTAATTTTAAGTTTTCAGGACCCTCTTGGATAATGGGATTTAATTTTAGAATTTTCAGGACCCTCCTGGATAATGGGATTTAATTTTAAGTTTTCAGGACCCTCCTGGATAATGGGATCTAACTTTCAAATTTTGAGAGCTTTGTAGGTAGCATAGTCCAATTAACATTGACATTTATGCCCGAATCCCAAACTGGGGCAGAAAAATTTTCTTTTGTTTTGTCTGTTTTGCTGTAATGTCAGGCGCCCACCTGGAGAACGAGGAAATCATTTCAGAAATCAGTTCATGCTGAAGTAGCAGAAGCTCGCGGCAAGAATGCGAGTCAATAATCCGAGGTGATCAACATAAGGAATTTCAATCAAGAATAGAAAAGAAAAACAAAAAAAAAGGAAAAAGAAAAAAGAAAAAAAGAGAAAAGGGAGGTGAGTCCAAAATGCAGAGGCCGAGACAAGAGGTGGATCGCTAAAGACATGACTAAAGTCACAAGCATTGGATGTCCAGTTTTGATTCGAAAAGAAGAAGAAAACGAGCTAACACCTACATCTAGCGAGCATCAAGGTTCAGATCTGAAGTCTGCATGAAGAACCATTCAAGAATCAAGATCAAGCTTCAGAAGACTTATAGATAGGAATCTTGTAACTCATAGTTAATAGGTTTAGTTAGCCTTTTTCATTTTCTGATTTTGATGTAATAACAGGACCGTGACTGGAACCTCGACGGCACTCGACTCGACTCTCCACCTCGGTACACTCCATCATCTTCTTCACTTCTGAACTACACGTGGCCTGATTCCTCTATAGCCGAGGATATGTAGGCAGCTCAGATACCAGAGCTCGGTCACATTCTCTTTTCTTCTAGTTGGTCATTTAAATAAGGGTCAGGTCAAAAATCCTGTCTAGTCGTTCTTTGTCTGAAAATACTTTGTATTTTCAGTCAAAGAGGGGCAGCTGTAGACACGTAATTTTTGACCATACCCGAAATTTCACCCGTTTTAGCGTAGAATAATTAATTTAGGTCTCATATAGTTATTTACACTAATTTTAACTCTTTTACATTATTTTTATCATAAGATTGAAAAATACATAAAATAGTTTCATGCTATTACATAATATATTTTAATTAATTGAAATTAATTTGGTTTTAATTCAAAGCATTGGGTTATTTACTTAAAAGATTGTTAAAAATTAAAGAAGTGCAAGTTTTTGGCCTAATTTTGCACATTTTAGAAGCCCAAATAAGCAACCCAATATACCTCACCCGCCCCATTCCCTTTCAAATCTCAACCATCCATCCATTTTGATCAGACGGCCCAGATTTCATCTCCACACTATTCACCTTCTCCCTCATAAGACGCACAATGGTCACAAACAAACCCTAGCACAAAAAAGAGCCGCCCACCCCTCATCATCTTCCACAACATAACAAAAACTACCCTAGCTGAAATATACCAAGCGGCCAGACCTCTAACCAGCCGCCAGCCACCCTCTTCTTTAGGAAGAAGACAGCCGCCGCCGTTCAACCCAGCCACCCTTCATCTCCTCCTTGCCGGACCGCCAGTCGCTGCTGACCACTCTTACTCTCGCCACAAAACGAACCAACAGCAACCAAGCGACAACCACCCCCTCACCTCCGTCGAAACTCGCCGGAAAATACAACAAAAGTCGCTGCCGTTAGCGACCTCATTCGCCGGAAAACGCAGACAACCCACCTTCGTCACCATCTCCTCTCTAGCCATCAAACTCGCAAAAATCAGTCGAAAACCACCGATCCAAAGAGCTTCAAGTTTGTGTCGAGATCACCAGTTGATTTTTCCATTCGGCGTCACCGGTCGTGGTTCCTGTTCCGGGTTCATTGTTTCCTTTGCTGTCTCTGTTTGTTTTACTTCAAATCTCGGATCGAGTTTCCTTATTTTTGGAATCAATTTCAGATCAGTAACAGGAGTGGTATTGCTTTACATCGAGGTTCAATTTCTCTTTCTCCCTGCAATTTTTTATATACTTTCTGCCTTTTTCTAAAATTTGTTGTTTGTTGAATGACTTTATGAAATGATATCATGGTTGATAATCATTTGCATATTAGTTTATTCTAAATTGAGTAGTTGTTATGTTTGAATCAGTGTTTCTTCAATTTAGACCATAAAAAATGAACTTGTTTGAGTTGTTGGGTTTAGTCATGATAATTAAAATCAAAAGAGATATCAACGTGAAATAAGAGAGAGATTTGGGCATAAGAATATTTTAATTACTGCTATAGCTTTATTTTATTCCCTATGGTTGAATAGTTGGGTTTGAGCGAGAAGAATCAGTATTGGGTTTAAGTTGACAATAAGAGAACCTAGATTCTAAGTAGTTATTTATCTCTAATTTATTTTGTTTTTTTACCTTTAGGAGCATGTTTAGGCCGTTATAACTTGGGTAGGCAAGCTTTTTAGGATTTCCGTTGATTTGAGGTGAGAGGTCGTTCCCGTAGTTATATTTATCCGGGGAATGCCCCGAAGGTATTTGTACATATTATTATCCGGGGTATGCCCCGAAGAATTATGTGAATATTTCGAAGGCCTTCACAAGCATGGTAAAAAGTCTAGTATAGGTTAGCTTAGAATTTTCCTTTCTTTTACTTTTCATTTTCCTTTATTAGGTGGGGACGACCTCGAGCCTCATGTGTATTTATTTTGCTTTTGTGTGTTTGACCTCAATTTGAATGTTTTGAAAGCCAACTTGATCGAGTACGCAACCGTGACCTTCACGGGACTTGGGGAATGCCTAACACCTTCTCCCCGAGTCAAATGAACCCCCTTACCCGAATCTCTGGTGCAGACTTAGTTTTGAAGTCTAAAGTGTTTTAAAGGAAAATCATTTTTAAAAACGGTGGCCTGGCACACCGAAATCAATGTCAGGTGGCGACTCTGAGTTATTTCCTTTTAAGCACAAATTTTTGTCACTTTCAAAATTGAAAACCCTTTTCAAGTTTTTTTACAAAATCTTTATATTTATTTAAGAGGGTTTAGTAGAAAGGTTTGGTTTGGTTAAAAAAAAAAGGGGTGTGACAAAGCTGAGAGTTGATGCTATTATAGTTGTGATTGTACTTGTTCTAATGTTAGCTATTATGTTATTTGTTTAGGATTGATAGTGCACTTTATTATTTTCTAGGTTTAGGCTACATATTTTGTGTTGATGTAAAATATTGTTCATGAAATATATTGACAAAGGCTCCATTACAGCAACAAGTACTAATATAATGGCATGTGTTATAGGCAGTTAATAAAACATCCAAAATAAGGGAGTTGGTTTACAAAATATTATCAATGATAGGCAATCAACAAAAACATACATAATGAAGCTTTACAAAATATTGTCTTGTGACGACCCAAAGGGTCATCACTTATTTTATTAATTATTTCGAGCTTCTGAGGCCTTGAAAATCTCATTCTATGTTGCCTCGATTTACGTGCACGATCCGGGCATGTAGCCGGAAAGTTTTTGTGATAGAAAATATGAATTCTATGAGGAATTTGGAGAAAAATGATATTAATATTGATATGGTTGACTGCGGTCAATATTTTTGGTAAACGGACCCGGACCCGAGAACGGATGGTCCCGGAAGGTCCGTAGGAAAATATGGGACTTGGACATGCGTCCGGAGTCGAATTCTGAGGCCTAGAGACCAAGTTATGAATTTTTCTGTAAAATTGTTTTCGATGTAATTATTAAAGAAAAATGAATTAATTGACCTTGGTATCGGGCTCGTATTTTGGTTCAGACGCCCGGTACAAGTCTTAAATATTATATATGTGCTTTCTGCAAAGTTTGGTGACATTCGGATGTCGTTTGATATGTTTTGGACCTTGAGTTCCAAGTTTGAATGTTTTGAAAACCAAAAGTATGAAAATCATGAACTTGAGGCTTGATTTGATGAAAACGATGTGATATTGGCAATGTGATCGCACGAGCAAGTTTGTAATGAGTTTTCGATGTTGTGTACATGTTTGGTTTGGAGCCCGGGGTGCTCGGGTAAAGATTTGATGGACCGTTGGATCAATTTCTGAATTTTTAAACACTGTTGGTTTTTCACCCAGCTGTTGGCTTCGCAATTGCGAAGACTTTCTCGCAATTGCGAGATGTCCCCAGGCTGGCCTTGGTTCACAATTGCGAACCAATCTTCGCAAATGCGAAGATGGCAGGGGAGTGAAAGGGTTCACAAATGCGAACAATACCTCGCAAATGCGAGGCCTTCAGTAAAAGGCCTAGCTTCGCAAATGCGACAAAAATGTCGCAAATGCGAAGGCCCTTGTTCCAACCTTGTTCGCAAATGCGAACAAAAGTTCGCAAATGCGAACTTTCCATCCTTAGCTTATTTTTCAAACCCTAGAAATTGGTCGGGGTTCGAAATTGCGAACCCATGTTCGCAAATGCGAACACAGAGACCTGAAAATCACGATTTCCAGCTTCACTTTTCACATTTCACAACCCAAAAACACCCATTGGCGATTTTTCACGAACTCCCTCTTCTTCAAAGCAATTGTAAGTCACATTTTACTTAATTCTTTCAATTCCTAACAATATTAAACATGTTTTTCAATAGAAATCAAAGGTTTTCATGGTACAATTTCTTATTTTTGGTAGAATATAGGGTTTTGTCATGAATTGGGTAATTGGACCTCGAATTGAGGTCCGATTTTGAAACAAATCATATACTTGAACTCGTGGGGGGATAGGTAACCGGATTTTGGTCCGAACCCCGAGTTCCAACAATGTGGGCCCGGGGTCGAAATTCACTATTCCGGGCAGAATGTTGAAAAAGTTGAAATTGGCCTTATGAATTAGTTTGTTGAGTTGTATTGATGATATTAAATCAATTGTGTATAGATATGATTGGATTGGATCCAAATTTGAAAGGAAAAGGCATTTCCATAGATTGAATTGTTCGTAAACTTTCGAGGTAAGTGTTTGTTCTATCCTAACTTGAAGGAATAGGAATTTAGCTGTGTATGAATTGTTGATTAAGAGTTACTGGTGTCACCCCGGTAACGGAGATAAATTGTTGAATTATTATCAATTATTGGATCAAACCGGTAATTATAAATATTGTCGACGCAGAAATTATTGGTTAAATGCCGGTAATATATATATTTATGAATTGGGATCGTGTGGCGTGCCGACCACTTATATGATAAGAAATGGGATCGTGTGGCATGCCGACCACAGAGTGATTTGAAATCTTGGCATTGGCCATAGTTGCCGGTAGCCTATTGATATATTTGGGAGCGGGTGGTACCCCTACCACAAGGTATAATTTATTGATATATATTTGGGAGCGGGTGGTATGCCTACCACAAGATATAACTTACTGTTACAGATGGGAGCGGGTGATACGCCTACCACGAGATATGAAATGAAAAAAGAATTGAGATATGAAAGTAAGATTTATTCTGTTAACTAGATTACTGATAATAGGTGAATTTGACTATAATTATACCCTAAATAATCACACTTTATTATGAGAACAATGTTGTTAAAAGGACAAAATGCTTTGATTAGTGTTTGATTGTGTTTTACAGGTACATGTGATGCATGGGATACTTTAAAAAGCCATTTTGAAGCCATAAGTTGATGAAAAGGCCAAGAGAAGAGCTAAAGTGAAGAGGGCTGGACGAAGCAGTGAAGAAACAGAAGCACTGTTCATCCGCGGTCCACTCGCGGTCGCGGATGAACCGCGAGAAACGAAGCCCTCTGAATCTTGACTGTTCGCGGTCCGCTCGCGGCCGCGAACAAACCGCGAAGGTCCCAGCGGAAGTTATCCTAATTGGACTCTAATTTGTTTTCTTAGCTCTAAAACCTCTATATAAACTCCTAGTTTGCCCCATAGAGGCATGTACTTTATTTTTCTTCAATACTTTTGCAAGGTTTTAGTAGGAGAGATTCCTCTCAAACTCTTTCTTTTATTTTATATCAAGCAATTCTTTATGATTTCAATTATTATTCTTTTTGTTTCTTCAAGCATGAGTAGCTAAATTCTTTTCTAAGGTTTTGATGGAACCTATTGATTGATGAACTTATCGTTTATGTGATTACAAATTGTGAATTAGATTTCTATTTGTTCAACTTCATTCTTATTGTAGTTAATTGGTAGAGCTCCCAATTAGCGGTGCCTATTTAGTGTGCATAACTTGGAAAAGAGTGCATATTTAGGTTTATTGTTGAACAACACCACACCTAGGTTATTAGAGGAATCTATAATTTTAGGCGTAAAGACGGGATTAGGAATAACGAAGTCTTGGGTGCAATCTAAAGTGAACTATTCAAATTAAAGCTAGCTAGGGTAGCTCGGGAGAGTGCACTAGTAAATTATTGTAATTGCTCGGGAGAGGGTTACGATACACATAGCGTTCATGATTGATAGAATATATTAACAATTTGTATGAGCATAACGATAAGGGATTCCATCAATAGGGAAATCAACACCTTAGTCTTTCTCTATATTATTTTATTCAACATTCAATTCTTTCTTTTAAAGCATTCTTTAATTCTTGCAAACTAGCTATTCGAAAATCATACACAAAGATATTCTAAATTTTGGGAACTTGATTTGTAAGTACTCTTGGGTTGTGAAAGTTGTGATTGATAGGTTAATTCTCTGTGGGATCGATCTTGGACTTATTAAACCAAGTTATATTGACAAACGACCGTTGCTTGGACGTGAATCAATTTTGGCGCCGTTGCCGGGGAATTAACGGAATTATCAATTGCCATTGCCGAACTTCAAGATTCTTGTGTATTCAGGTTCTTTCTACACTCTACATTGAATATTTTGACGTTTGTTGATTTGGGTATTCAGGTGCATGCCTAGAAAATCTGCAAGGATTGGAGAACTAATTGAAGGACTCTCAGACCCCGAGCAAACCTTCCGGGCACGTAACAAAGCCATCAAACAAATTCAACAATCTCAACAACCAATCAAACTAGACTTCGACATGGGTGACATGAACGCTCAAAACCAACAAGCCGGGCTAAACATGCAAGAGGCACAGGAGGCACAAGAAGGTGCATTGTTCGACTGGGCACAACCCACAGCGGATAATTTGGCAACTGCCATCGTTGTGCCAGCGATTCAAGCTGAGTCTTTCCAAATTACCAACAACATGCTTCACTTGTTGCAAAACAAGGGATTATTCTCTGGGTCTCAGGTTGAAGATCCACAGCAGCACCTCAAAAACTTTCTATCAATATGCAAAACACAAAGGCAACCGAATGTAACTCCGAAAGCTATCAGATTACTACTTTTTCCATTCTCAGTTACAGGAGCAGCACAGATATGGCTAAACTCACTCCCAATAAACTCCATTGCAACTTGGGATGAGTTAGTAAAACAATTCCACAACAAGTTCCATCCACCCAATAAAACAGCTCAACAAATTGATGAGATCGTGAGCTTCAAACAAAAACCATTGGAAACACTACATGAAACTTGGGGGAGATTCAAAGGCATGCTTGTTATGTGTCCTCACCATGGGATTCCTGAGCAGATGTTGGGTCAAAGGTTCTACATGGGGCTTTCAGATAGTATGAAGAATATTGTAGATGCTTCAGCAGGTGGGGCTTTTCCGAGCAAGACTTGGAGAGAGGGCCAAAATTTGCTAGACAAAATGGCTCAAAATTCCGGGTGGACGTCCAGGAATGCTCCTATCACACCAGTAGTACACTCTGTACCTCTGGATCCATCCAACACTCTAGAGGAGAACATGGCAACTTTATTGACACAGATGAGCATCCTAACAAAGAAGGTGGAAGAATCAGGGGTTAAGCAGCAAGTTCACATTGTAGATACTACCAATGGTGGTTTATGCACATCTTGCATTAGCCAACCCATAGGTAATCCATGGGCTGCGGACCAAGAACATCATCATCAGCATGAAGATATGAACTATGTGGCTAACTATGGAGGACAGCGACAAGGTAATCAAAACTGGGGCCAACAGGCTCCAATGCAATACAGACCTCCCCAACCACAATTCAATGCAGCAGGTATGAGGCCACCACACAACATGGCTCCATATCCTAGACCTCAGAATTTCGGCAATCAGCAGCAGGGATATTATCCACCTCCACCACAGCATAGGGGTAGACATGACGATGGGTTTGCAGAATTGAAAGCTATGATGCAACAGGTAATCGGGTCAAATGCCAAAACCAATGAGAGAATAGATGCACATGACGCAGCAATCAAAAATATGGAAGTGCAGATGGGGCAGATTGCTATGTCACTAAACAATCGGCCTCAAGGGAAATTACCTGCAGACACTCAAACGAACCCAAAGGACCAAATCCCAAAGCAAATAATGGCAGTGACTCTGAGAAGCGGTAGAGATCTTGATGCTGAGAATGAAAGTGAAAATATTGACAGACAGGCTGAGACACCTGCGCCATTGCATATTGAACTGGATGAATCCACAGGATTGACAAAAGCCACAGTCCAGCCAATTGCTGATAATAAAGAAGCACAACAGGGATCGGAAAAAGTAGCCGAACAGGTAAAGCAGCAGGTTGAAGAAAAAGAGATAGAAAAAGAAAAATCCCAAGTCACTGGGAAGAAGAGGCCTCCACCACCATTCCCCCAAAGGTTGGCCAAACACCCGAAAGAGGAGCAATACAAAAAGTTCTTCGAGATGCTCAAGCAAATCCAGGTAAACATTCCATTAATTGAAGCTTTAAAAGAAATGCCTGGTTCTGCTAAGATGATGAAGGATTTAATGTCACGGAAATTTGATTTCCAAGACTTGGCCACAGTTACACTCACACAGACTTGTAGTGCAGTGGTTTCCAGACCCATTGCTGAGAAGCTATCTGATCCAGGTAGTTTCACCATCCCATGCACTATAGGGAATTATGCCTTCACTAAGGCTTTATGCGATTTGGGGGCAAGCATTAATCTCATGCCCTTAGTTATCTATAAGAGGTTAGGCATTGGGAGGGCCAGACCCACCTCTATGCTTTTACAGCTTGCTGACAGGACGGTTAAGCGTCCATTTGGTATTATAGATGATGTGCTAATCCAGGTTGGGAAGTTCGTGTTTCCCGCCGATTTTGTTATTCTTGATTGCAGGGTCGACGAAGAAATTCCCCTAATCCTGGGAAGACCATTCCTAGCTACTGGAAGAGCTATAATTGACTGTGAAACCGGGGAACTCAAGATGAGGTTGAACGATGAGGAGATCATCTTCAATGTGCAAAAATCCATGAGGCGCCCTAGCGAGTTCGCAAATTGCTCTCTAGTTGATGCGGTCGATGTAATAGTGGAAACCGACGATGCAGAATTGACTATTGAAGACCCACTGCAAGCATGCCCGATGAACATGGAAGAAGTAAATGGTGAAAGTCTGGCCGAATGGGTATTATCCTTGGAAGGCAAGGGATTTTGGAAGCGAGAGATCGAATTCGAACCCCTACACCTAGAAAAGAGAGAAAACCCACCAGCAAAGCCATCCATAGAAGAGCCACCGAAGCTTGAACTTAAACCACTACCATCACACCTCAGGTATGAGTATTTAGGCCCTAACTCCACTTTACCTGTTATTATCTCATCTAGTTTGTTAGATGTGCAGGCTCAAAAGCTTATACAGGTACTAAAAGAATGCAAGACTGCCATTGGGTGGACCATAGCAGACATAAAGGGGATCAGCCTTGCATACTGCATGCACAAGATTCTCCGAGAAGAGGGCACAAACCTTCCAGGAAACGCAAAAGAAGGCTGAACCCGAATATGAAGGATAGGGTGAAAAAGAAAGTGATAAAGTGGCTAGACACGGGGTAGATCCCAGGTAAGTTGTCTCACCCTTCTGTGCTATACATGTATTATTATGCCATGAGGACATGGCATATTTTTAAGTGTGGGGTGGGAAACTTATCTTGTACATGATGTATATATTAGTGTAGTAAGTAATATAAAATAATAAAAATACAAAAAAAAATCAGAAAATTTTAAAAATCCAAAAATATGAGTAGAGGACTCTTCCTGATGACGGACTATTTAGGACAAGTACTCTTGAGGGAAGTAGTCCACGTAGGAATTTTTCTTTCTTTTATTTTCTTTTTATAGGTAATGTATCATTCCCCCTTGGTTTTTCTTTTGACCACGGTTCTTTTCCAAGGGTTTTTATTTGAACCGGGTTAGGTAGATTTTTCTTTTCTTAGGATTAGAGGTAAAAGGGCAACATGTAACCCCGAATATGCACATTAGCAAAAGCGTAAATTGAACTTGAGAATGTATCTTCTAAACTTGATTGTAGAATCTCAATATGCCTTAAATTGCACAATAAAGCTTGCTTGAACATTGAAAGGATTTTGTAGATAAACCGGATTCCAAATGAGTTGCATGCCATGTGTGTGTGAAGTTGCTACTTACATTGTATGTTGTATATGATTCCTAGAACTTGCCCTGTGTGTTTGCAAAGCGAAATAGAAGTTGTTTGGTTGTAGAAAGGATAGAGGCATTTCTTTGTGTAACCCCATATATCAATAGACATGAATTCACCCGTACATTATATCTTAGTTAACCCCTTTGAGCTTCAAGCCTATTTCTTTGATAACCCTTGAATGTTCTTCAAATTATTATATTTGTTCTACTTTACCTCCTAGAAGCACTTGTATTGTAATGAATATGCAAAAGTTTAAGTGTGGGGTGAAGGGAAATTGAAAAGGGAAAATCAAGAATAAATAATAGAAAATAGTAAGCTGGCCAAAATAATATAAATGTGTTGCAAAGCAATGAGAAAAAGAGCGATATCAATGTATATATGAAAATCACAAAGGCCAGTTACACCTACAAAAGAAAATTGGGGATTAAAAGTCAATAAAGGTGAATAAATGTTTTCGGGAGACATAAGGGAGAAAACTAAAAGGGAAAGTGGTGAAAGAGAAAAGAAAAGTGCTTAGGGAGGTTAGTCACTACATCCAAAAGTATCCTACCCGTCCCATAGCCTACATTACAACCCTTAAAGACCTCTTGATCTATGATTGGATAACTCGATTAGTGGAGTATTACACTAGGGGCAAGCTTATGGTGTGTCTGTACGCATATAAATGTTCTTTGTTGAGAGTGAGTGAATTTTCCTGATATCTATAAGTTCCATGTATTTGAATTATTAATGTGTGGGAACTTCTCTCAATAACTTTTGTGAGGGCATGTAATTCAAGAGGAAGAAGGTAAATTTGCAAGATTTTGGTAATAAGTAGAGTAAGTAATAACGTGCGGGCATGAGAATTTACAGTTAAGTAAAGAGTATACATATCTTAGGTTGTTCATGTATAATAAGCTTTTGTGACATATTTTGGGGGAGACAAAAAATTTTTTTGGCCTAAGGTGTGATTAAAGGTTGCTCGAGGACGAGCAAAGGTTTAAGTGTGGGGTATTGATAATAGGTGAATTTGACTATAATTATACCCTAAATAATCACACTTTATTATGAGAACAATGTTGTTAAAAGGACAAAATGCTTTGATTAGTGTTTGATTGTGTTTTACAGGTACATGTGATGCATGGGATACTTTAAAAAGCCATTTTGAAGCCATAAGTTGATGAAAAGGCCAAGAGAAGAGCTAAAGTGAAGAGGGCTGGACGAAGCAGTGAAGAAACAGAAGCACTGTTCATCCGCGGTCCACTCGCGGTCGCGGATGAACCGCGAGAAACGAAGCCCTCTGAATCTTGACTGTTCGCGGTCCGCTCGCGGCCGCGAACAAACCGCGAAGGTCCCAGCGGAAGTTATCCTAATTGGACTCTAATTTGTTTTCTTAGCTCTAAAACCTCTATATAAACTCCTAGTTTGCCCCATAGAGGCATGTACTTTATTTTTCTTCAATACTTTTGCAAGGTTTTAGTAGGAGAGATTCCTCTCAAACTCTTTCTTTTATTTTATATCAAGCAATTCTTTATGATTTCAATTATTATTCTTTTTGTTTCTTCAAGCATGAGTAGCTAAATTCTTTTCTAAGGTTTTGATGGAACCTATTGATTGATGAACTTATCGTTTATGTGATTACAAATTGTGAATTAGATTTCTATTTGTTCAACTTCATTCTTATTGTAGTTAATTGGTAGAGCTCCCAATTAGCGGTGCCTATTTAGTGTGCATAACTTGGAAAAGAGTGCATATTTAGGTTTATTGTTGAACAACACCACACCTAGGTTATTAGAGGAATCTATAATTTTAGGCGTAAAGACGGGATTAGGAATAACGAAGTCTTGGGTGCAATCTAAAGTGAACTATTCAAATTAAAGCTAGCTAGGGTAGCTCGGGAGAGTGCACTAGTAAATTATTGTAATTGCTCGGGAGAGGGTTACGATACACATAGCGTTCATGATTGATAGAATATATTAACAATTTGTATGAGCATAACGATAAGGGATTCCATCAATAGGGGAAATCAACACCTTAGTCTTTCTCTATATTATTTTATTCAACATTCAATTCTTTCTTTTAAAGCATTCTTTAATTCTTGCAAACTAGCTATTCGAAAATCATACACAAAGATATTCTAAATTTTGGGAACTTGATTTGTAAGTACTCTTGGGTTGTGAAAGTTGTGATTGATAGGTTAATTCTCTGTGGGATCGATCTTGGACTTATTAAACCAAGTTATATTGACAAACGACCGTTGCTTGGACGTGAATCAATTACTCTGGATATTATGAGTTATTGACTGTTATTTCAGAACAGAGTCTTTCCTTATAAATGTTTTGTATATGTATATATATTGCAACTATACAAGTTTATGCGGGTGACTGGCCTTAGTCTCGTCACTATTTCGCTGGGGTAGGCCAGGCACTTACCAGCACATGGGGTCGGTTGTGCTGATACTACACTCTGCGCTCTTTTTGCGCAGATACACAGCGATAGTAGCGATTGTGGATATTCCGACTACCGAGACTACGAGGTAGCCTTGCAGGCGTCCGCAGGACCCGTTGTCTCTTCTATCTATGTGTTTCATTCTGTTATCTCATGTATTCGAGATAAACAGCTTATATTTTCTTTCAGACGATTGTGTGTATTTTTCTTAGAAGTTCGTGAGTATTATGACACTAGTCTTGGGTAGTGTACCATGTTGGGTTTCTTTATCATATTTGATAAGATTGACTAAATCTTCCGCTAAGTTTAATTATTTCGCTGTAATTTATATGTTTTAAATTTTAAAAGTCTTAATAAGAGTTTGGTAACTAATGGAAATGTAAGTAATATTTGGCTTGCCTAGTGTCACGACGCCAAATCCGGTCATGATGGCGCCCAGCACATTGCTAAGCCAGCCTGACCAATCCATATCAACCACGGAGCTAGAAGCTCTCTTTAACCCATTTAAACAAATTAATTCAAGAAATAACAGCGATACATGTAACGAAAACGGGGAACCAAGTCCCATAATACATCAACTCCCATAGACCAAGGGTCAAGAGTCATGAGCCTCTATTGAACATGAGTGTATAAGGGTTTACAAAATACCAAGTGTGGAAAGAAATGTCAATACAAAATCCAAAGACAGTAGGAAGGGATGTCGGGTCCTGCGGACTCTGCAGCTACCTCGAATATCCACAAACGTCGTCTCGCACAGCTACTGGATCACTGCTGAGAGGTACCTGGATCTGCACACAAGGTGCAGGGAGTAAAATGAGTACTGCCAGACTCAGTGGTAATAAACAAGGGTAAGACAATGCAGATAAGAAATCCGCAATAAAGCACTATGTAAAGCTATAATCAGGCTACCCTGTCATAGAATCAATCTTCACTGTACCTGTTCCAACAAATACCAATAAATAGCATAACAGCTAGCAGATGTAGCTAAATGCAATGCAATGCATGATATGACCGCTACGGCGTGTAGCCGACTCCAATTTTGGGTACCCGTGCTCACTGTGGGGGTTCAGACTTCGGAGGGGCTCCTACGGCCCAAGCACATCTCATAGAGATATTCTCGCGGCGTGCAGTCCGATCCAACATATATCCTGCTGCGGCGCGCAGCCCGATCCACTACTAGTCAGCTAATATGCAGATACAGCCTCGCAGGCTCAAAGATAGTTTTTGAAAACTCTTTTATCATTTTTCAGTTGGAAAACAGTAATGTCAAGTTCCAGAGATTGGAATTGGCATAATAACAAAAATAGCTGCGGACTAGTAGTAAACTAGCATGTCTATATGATAAGACAATGATAACGATCCTCGCGGGATCAAATAACTGGCTCACGGCCCACATGTATACTCAACCGCCCAAGAAGGGGGTTCAACGGCTCAAGAGTGGCCATTAACACAATATATATATATATGCAACCATCCGAGAAGGAGGTTCGACGGCTCAAGAAATAGCCTAATATCATAATACAGTATCAACAAGTCGGACTATGTCATAGTCCCCAATCACAATCGACCCCGCACTCACAAGAGTGTGCGTGTCTCGCCGCTATACAACGTCACAAAGTGGTATACCGGGGTTTCGAACCCGCTGGTCATCACCCACATATATTACTCACCTCAATACAGCGCGACGACTATTCCGCAATGCCCTTGCCACGAGAATCAAGCTCCGCACGCGTAGAATCTGATCAAATACAGTAAAAATACAACAATTTAGGCCAATGGGACGACACCCAATCAATACAACTCAATTTACATCAAAATTCCCAAAGTTGTCAAAACCCGAGCCCCGGGCCCACATTCCGAAAATTTACGAAATTCACATTTCTGGAACCCTCGTCTCAATACGAGTCTAAGCATATCAATTTTACCAAAATCGGACTCCATTTGCCCATTCAAAACCTTGATTTTCTAAAGTCCAAGACTAGGGCTAAATCCTCCATAATTACCCCAAATTCCTCCATTTTCATGATATAATTGCATGATATTATCAATACTAATCATAATATGAGTTCATAGTTGATTACCTGATGATTTTCCTTGATTTCCTCCTCAAAATCGCCCAAAATCGCCCTTAAGCCGAGACCCCCAAATGTTAAAATGTTTCTGAAATTTTTCTAACTTCTGATACACTTACTTACAGCGATTTTCGCTTCTGCGGAACATTTTCCGCTTCTACGCTTCCGTATCCGCGACCAAAGGGTCGCTTCTGCGGTTCCAGGCCTAGCCGGCCATTTCCGCTTCTGCGATATACGGACCGCCTCTGCGCGTCCGCTTCTGCGAAGACTCGACCGCTCCTTTAAGTCACAAATCACCTCCCGGAACTATCCGAATCATCAGAATCCGATTCCGAGCACTCTAACTCAATAGTCAACTCTTGGTTGACTTTTCATAATCAAGCTTTCTTCAAACATGCTATTTGTTTCATTTTCAATCCAAATCACTCCTAACTCACCCGATAGACTTTAACACTGATACAAAATCATAAAACATGTATTTACAACATAACGGGGTAGTAATTCACGTGACGACGGGCCGGGTCGTCACATTCTCCCCAACTTAAGCAAACGCTCGCCCTCGAGCGGACCCAAAGTTGTACTAGAAGCCACCCAATAGCTGAATGACCTTACCAAGCATATATTCGGGCGATCATATGTCACCCTATCTCACATAAGTCCGAAAACACCATATAGTCAAAATTTCACAGACCATCTGAACCATAAATCACATTGTACTTTCTGAAATCATATGCCAAATGCAAATCCCATGCCTATACTCACGATACACTCAATCCACTGCAATAACCCATACTCACTACTCCGGGTGAGATCATATGATGTATCGACAACCCAATCACTCGAGACGATAGTCTCTAATCACAACAACTGGCCACAATAACCAAATACTAGCTGAAAACCTCTTTCATTAGATAGAGTCTTAATCCAACACCTCCATATCCTGCCCACGGCAGCTGAAACACGCGATATACCGAACCCATCTCTCAGGTTAACCATTCGTGAATCTATTTCCCTTTTAAAATTGGTACCACAATAGGTTTCGGAGCCAAACCTCGATTTTTATCTTTCTAACAAGCTAAGATCCAATATGCTTGTATTCATTAATGACTCCAACGGTCATTTCGATAATAACACACCACACTGGTGACATGACATATCAACCACCGGCCTAAGCCGCGACGAGCACAACATAGGCTCCAATAGAAACGTCTGCACACACTCGAATCATGACAGTTCAAATCATGACAACTGTCTCCAACAAATAGAGCTGCAATTTAATCCCTCTATGCCATCATAATATAGAACTGAGATCGCGTCTCGTATTATAGAAATAAAGTACCTGAATCCTCCTCGAGAGGTCATAACATCACGCGGCCTTGCCACGATTCATGATTTTATCCAAACATTATTATTCATGAAGCACCCCAATTTACCAAGCTCAAAACGATCAGCCACACACATATTTAGGTCTGAACCCAAGCAATCAATCTCACTCACGGTGAAACAATTAACTTATGCTATCAAATCCTGAAAGAACACAACCGATGTGCCATTCGCCAAGCGATACTCAATACAGACTCTTCCTCAGAAGCCAGGAGGTATTGTATACCAGGTAGCATATAACTAGCTATATTTTCACAATATTCTGTTGCGGCGTGCAACCCGCTCCAATGACATACCCGTGGCGGCGTGCCACCCGATCCAGATACCATACCTGTGGCGGCGTGCCACCCGATCCAAGTAACCCTCGTCAAATGAATACGCGTCGAGTCAAGTTGCTCATCATAATAAACATATATAGCCTCAAGTTTGGCCACATGAAACGCATCTGACAACGTTTCTCAATACTGGAACTAAATCAATGGTAGATATCTCTACACTAACATCCGCCACTAAGGTCCAACTGACAAAGCAATGCCTACCAGCCGTTCGCTGGTCCTGTGTACAACTACTCTGTTGGAGCATACTCTGATGTTCTCTGCTACGCAATTTGTGCCATTTTCCGACATAGCCCATATCACATTAGTCTAGACGACCTGGCTTATGTCAACCAGTCTGAAATAAGGTATCATATCCCAAATTCATCATATCAAGCTAAGAGCTAAACGGTGCTAATACACACGATATACAACTACTGCAGAGGCGGATTACGAGAACTTCCAGACTCTAACACATGTATTACATATGGATCACTATGCCTGATCCCACACTCCACCGTACGATTACATAACACACATCAAGCATCTATTCATACCTCGAAAGCCATTCGGAAATTTTACTATGCCATCAACGACTCAATTATTACAGTCGATCCCACAAGAGAATACCACCATACCACTGGATATCATCAGCTTACATTACCTTGTCCTTTTTGGATCATATTCCCTGCCAAGTTAATAGAATAGCAGTACCGTTTTCTTAAATCATCAGAAAGATCGATTCTTAATTCATCTGCAGCTGTTCGTGCTGCTCAATAATTTTATTGACTTCCCATATATTATGAACTGTTCTCAAAACCTGGAATATACCATTATCAACTTTCCATAACACATCGCGTATACCATACTAAGATAACATGGAAATTCTTATCCCTTTCCTACGCCGCAAACATCGACGCAATCAACTAGTCAAGGACTTTTATGATCTCATATAGAGAAGACTCATTACACATTCCAAGCTTTGCATACCAACAGGAAATACACTCATTTTTCAAACCACATTAAAACACATCATAAACTCTTTCTCCCAATCACATTGCATAAGTTAAACTGCCAGGACTGAGTCCTTATACCCATATTATACTCATATCGGGTTACACGACTGCCAACACTCAAAAGCTTTATTGCACAATATCTACAAGACTCATTACTTCAACCACATACCAGGAATTAGTCGTATTCTTTATCATACCGCTTCGGTTTATTAACAAGTTGTTCCATTTACCCAGTTTCCTTTCCGATTCATCTTTGATTTAATATTAGCCACTACTGTAGCACCATAACACATGAACTCATTCCACACGAGACTCGTACATAAGACCACACGGTCTGAGACATATAGGCCACTGAATACTCTCTCAAATTTCCAGAAGGATCACATCTTACAATACTTTATTATGAAGAACCTCTTGCGATTTGAATTAGTTATCATTACCTTCTAATACGGATTACATAGAATCTCGTCATTCACATAATATAACACAAGTACCGATCTCTTCTAACGAAACCACCATCTTTAGCCACATGCACAATTTTGAGACACCTGACTGTTACAAGTAAAATCTTGAACACCGTAAACAATTCTCGGGCGTCAGTCATCCTTATTCAGCTGTAATTCAACTGTCCTATTGAGTAGAACCACTCGTGTTTTGCTAGAACTCTGACATCGCAGAACATGATTAATCACAGGTACAATTCGCTATCTTTCTTTTCTATACACCGAACATTCCTTACCAACAGTAGTTCAAAACATTCTAGTATTTCTTCACATCTACGAAGCGTCATAACCTTTATCAAAATTTCCCAACATACCTAGAGACAGAGCCAACACAGCACACGACAGTGCAATCAGTTGATCAATAACAACCTCCCCAACTTAGCTCGGAGTCATACATCAAAGCACTTTTAGCAACTCATAGCCTTCTTACTCAAAAGATGCAACAAAGTTCTAGTTAGATTAAACTCAAGTCATTTACAAGCTTCGGCGGAGGTTCGAATCATCAATTCTTGCATTCGTTCACACACAACAGTTACGCCCCTTCTTTAGGTGACCAAATCTTTTCTAAGTCCCAAATTTTCCAAAAATTTCGGCAGAGTTTCCTTTGTAAATTGGCCTATCCACCTGCCAGAGAATCACCAAACCATCCTAGCTATACTTCCACAACTCAACAAGATATCACAATGTATTTCAACAACATTAAATATCCATACTACACGAATTATATCATCACAATTTATACTTGAACCTGCGATGTATCTGCTCGAATCATAACACATATCAATACCTTTCAATTACACATGAGAATCAACCCACCTACCTCGCCTCAATTTAGAATTTCAGCACAATACCTTCCACCGGGATACACATAGCATAATCATTTTAGTCTTCCTGAGTTTAAACTTGTTCCACTTCCAATAAGGCATTTTACCTTCCAATTACGAGATATGATAAATATTCACCACGCCCATAGCTCGGGGCTACACAACGGTTTAGATAAGAGTCGAACAATTAACAACTCATCCATTAGTAAACCTTCCATAATACTCTACAGATCGGCACAAGGCCCCAAACATGGCTACTAGCCCAAGTACATAGATATAAGCCCAGTCTTAGTCACTTTACACAGTAATTTATCAATTGGGAAGGATCAAGTCCAAATCCCCAGTCACAATACCACCACGCTCGTCACATGACGCGTATTCCATCTCAGCACATCACTTTATAGTGCAAATACGGGGTTTCAAACCCTCAATACATTATCTATTGCCACCACTCACAAAATCGGCACCTCAATGCTCAAGTCATAAACAAGGTCCAGCCTCAAGTCATCCTGACTGGCCCAACATGAACTCACCGAGATTATATCTCGCCCCTCGTTCGGGGAAATCACAAGCCATAAGGCAATTACATTACTGAGCGCTCGATGCGTACACAGACGTGTGGAAGGAATTTCAAAGATTATCTCTCAAGCTGAATCAAGTGCGCACGATAAGAATTCCAAGAAATGTGAAGTGTTTCCTAAAGGTTCGCAGCCTCCCGAGGATAAGTACAGGCGTCCCCGTACCGATCCACAAGACTCTACTAAGAGTCAAGTTACTATTCATGAATAGTAAAGGCCAATGAATAGTAAGAGTGTCACGACCCCAAATCCGGTCATGATGGCGCCCAGCACATTGCTAAGCCAGCCTGACCAATCAATATCAACCACGGAGCTAGAAGCTCACTTTAGCCCATTTAGGCATATTAATTCACGAAATAACAGCGAAATATATAACGAAAACGGGGAACCAAGTCCCATAATACATCAACTCCCATGGACCAAGGGTCAAGAGTCATGAGCCTCTACTGAACATGAGTGTATAAGGGTTTACAAAATACCAAGTGCGGAAAGAAATGTCAATACAAAATCCAAAGACAGTAGGAAGGGATGTCGGGTCCTGCGGACTCTGCAGCTACCTCGAATATCCACAAACGTCGCCTCGCACAGCTACTGGATCACTGCTGAGAGGTACCTGGATCTGCACACAAGGTGCAGGGAGTAAAATGAGTACTGCCGGACTCAGTGGTAATAAACAAGGGTAAGACAGCGCAGATAAGAAATCCGCAATAAAGCACTATGTAAAGCTATAATCAGCTACCCTGTCATAGAATCAATCTTCATTGTACCTGTTCCAACAAATACCAACAAATAGCATAACAGCTAGCAGATGTAGCTAAATGCAATGCAATGCATGATATGACCGCTACGGCGCGTAGCCCGACTCCAATTTTGGGTACCCGTGCTCACTGTGGGGGTTCAGACTCCGGAAGGGCTCCTATAGCCCAAGCACATCTCATAGAGATATTCCTGCGGTGTGCAGTCCGATCCAACATATATCCTGCTGCGGCGCGCAGCCCGATCCACTACTAGTCAGCTAATATGCAGATACAGCCTCGCAGACTCAAAGATAGTTTTTGAAAACTCTTTTATCATTTTTCAGTTGGAAAACAGTAATGTCAAGTTCCAGGAGATTGGAATTGGCATAATAACAAAAATAGCTGCGGACTAGTAGTAAACTAGCATGTCTATATGATAAGACAATGATAACGATCCTCGCGGGATCAAATAACTGGCTCACGGCCCACATGTATACTCAACCGCCCAAGAAGGGGGTTCAACGGCTCGAGAGTGGCCATTAACACAATATATATATATATGCAACCATCCGAGAAGGAGGTTCGACGGCTCTAGAATAGCCAATAATATAGTATCAACAGGTCGGACTAATATATAGTCCCCAATCATAATCGACCCCGCACTCACAAGAGAGTACGTGTCTCGCCGCTATACAGCGTCACAAAGTGGTATACCGGGGTTTCGAACCCGCTGGTCATCACCCACATCTATTACTCACCTCAATACAGCGCGACGACTATTCCGCAATGCCCTTGCCACGAGAATCAAGCTCCGCACGCGTAGAATCTGATCAAATACAGTAAAAATACAACAATTTAGGCCAATGGGACGACACCCAATCAATACAACTCAATTTACATCAAAATTCTCAAAGTTGTCAAAACCCGAGCCCCGGGCCCACATTCCGAAAATTTACGAAATTCACATTTCTGGAACCCTCGTCTCAATACGAGTCTAAGCATATCAATTTTACCAAAATCGGACTCCATTTGCCCATTCAAAACCTTGATTTTCTAAAGTCCAAGACTAGGGCTAAATCCTCCATAATTACCCCAAATTCCTCCATTTTCATGATATAATTGCATGATATTATCAATACTAATCATAATATGAGTTCATAGTTGATTACCTGATGATTTTCCTTGATTTCCTCCTCAAAATCGCCCAAAATCGCCCTTAAGCCGAGACCCCCAAATGTTAAAATGTTTCTGAAATTTTTCTAACTTCTGATACACTTACTTACAGCGATTTTCGCTTCTGCGGAACATTTTCCGCTTCTACGCTTCCGTATCCGCGACCAAAGGGTCGCTTCAGCGGTTCCAGGCCTAGCCGGCCATTTCCGCTTCTGCGATATACGGACCGCCTCTGCGCGTCCGCTTCTGCGAAGACTCGACCGCTCCTTTAAGTCACAAATCACCTCCCGGAACTATCCGAATCATCAGAATCCGATTCCGAGCACTCTAACTCAATAGTCAACTCTTGGTTGACTTTTCATAATCAAGCTTTCTTCAAACATGCTATTTGTTTCATTTTCAATCCAAATCACTCCTAACTCACCCGATAGACTTTAACACTGATACAAAATCATAAAACATGTATTTACAACATAACGGGGTAGTAATTCACGTGACGACGGGCCGGGTCGTCACACCTAGCTTCCACTAGTAGGCGCCATCATGACTCCCGATGGTGGGAAATCCGGGTCGTGACATGTCTACCACAGTCAACAAAAATATAGTAACTATCAGTGGAGCACTTCAATTAATGTCTGTTGTGGCTTGACTGCTTGGTGTGGATTGTGGAAGTGGTGTGGCTTGAGCAGTTGTAGTAGACTTTGCCCTTCTGTAACTCTGTTCTTGCAGCTGCCTTTGTGGAACTGTTGGTCGGCCCTTCCACTTTAGTCTAGGTGGTTTGAACCTAATTTTAATGTTGGTAGGAGCAGAACTTATGAGTGTGGAAGGATTGTGTACCCCTCTATCAATAGTTCCGGGCTGCAAAAAAAATAAAAGGTTGTGAGTGAGGGATTTTGTAGTAAACCATTGTGTAAGTTAGTTGAAATATTTACCCTTTGTATAACAGTGCCACTTGAATCAATTAGCACACCATATCCTACTGTCTTTGTTCTTTTAGTCCCTGCATTTGCACCACCTCTTCTTGGCTCATTGGTCTTCCTTTTTGGACCTCCTACAATATTAGTTGATTGTTGTGTGCTTGGTTCAATGATTGGTGGAGTGAAGGATGCACTTCCCATAGTTGAAAGTGTTGTTGTTGCTGTTGCTGCTGCAGTTCCACTTGCTGAAGGTATTGTTGATGCACTTCCAGGTACAGGTATTGTTGATGCAGGTATTGTTGATGCACTTCCAGCTGTTGTAGGTATTGTTGATGCACTTCCAGATGCTGCAGTTCCACTTTCAGCAGTTTTACATCTAAATAAATCCACTTCTAAAACTCCTCGGTCCCTAGCAAACTTATGAAACCACATAAATATGTAGCTCATCTACATCAATTGTAGCTATGTGAGGACAAGTTAGTTCATTTGCATACCTTAGGTCAGGGTCGGATACGAAATTACCACTGTGGTGGATTTGTAGGTTAACTAGGATTGAAGCCATTTTCTTTCCATACCTGCAAAGAAACAAAAAAAAAACAGTGTTATCAATGACTATTTGTTCTCAAAAGTTGTACCTTTACACAACTCCATAAACAAACCAACAAAAAAGACAAATTTTTAAAGTAAAAAGCATCCAAGATTCCTTTTTGGTCCCCACAATGCCTTATAATATTAAAAACAAGACCCAGCAAAAACCCAAGACAAATTCTGATTTGAAAACAAAAACCGAAAACACTAAAGAGAATAACCAAAAAATGCCATTACATGCATGACACTACATTAAAAAAGGCCTTTCACTTTAACATGTAGCAAAACACAACAAAATCCCTATATATTAAGGGATATTAAACAGCAATTACGACCTAACCCAATCTCCCCCCTAAAAAACCCTAAACAGAGCAAAATCCCCATAAAAAGAAGGAAATAAAGAACAATAAACACAAAATATGAAGAATAAATGAAGAAACTTACCCCACAAACTTTGATAACAACTCTACATATGAAAATCCCGGCAGGATCAACGGAGAAGAGAAGAGCGACTCGATACTATCTAAGCCCTAATTTAGCGGGGTAAGTGTGAAATGAGGGAAAGTGTGGGTTTGGGGGGGTAAATAATTTTTAATCCTATTTGGCCATCAGATGTGACTTGGAGCCTATGTGGATATATTTTATTGACGTGGCGTCTACGTGTAGGCGATTGTCAAACACGCACAGGCAACCTCCTTAGATAAGCGTTTATTATTCTTTTAGTATTCACATTTTGAAAAAGTGTTTAATTCGCAAATATGTAAGTTTGGGGACCGGCATGACAAAGTGGGTTAAGTACAGGTGCCATTTAGGCCATTCTGCCTTAATTAAAATTAAGAAAATAATTTAAGAGGAAGAAGTTTAGATTTTTTATACCAAATATTCAAATGTGATAAAATATTAGAATAAATACGGTAATTCTTTTTTTCTAATATCAATAACTTTCAAATCAATAAAATTTTATTTATCATGTCTTTTCTTACTCAAACTATGCAGGATATTATAATATTTAAAATTTTAAAGTCAATTAAGAGTTTATCTTACTAAATTATTGTCTTTAATTTGTAACAATAAATTCGTGACAAATATCAGTATCAGCATTACGATTGTGACAACGCCAATTCACGTTATAAAAGAAAACATCAATCTTCTTTTTAATCAAGTAAAATACAATCAGTTGAACTCAAGTACCATTATTAATTTTTACTTTCCAACTGTAATCTCTTCTTTTGATAAAATATATTGTAATTTTTCTAATAATGGATTATTCTCCATTAGATCCATGTATTCATGTTTGGCTGCACTGAGTACTGATACCCGCTCTGCTTTAAGTTCTCAATCTTTCTATTGGATTTGGAAACTTCCTATCCCTCCTAAGATAGTTTTTTTCCTTTGGCTTATTTGTCATAATAGATACCTACTGCAGAGTACAACAACAACAACAACAACCCAGTATAATCCCACTTAGTGGGGTCTGAGGAGGGTAGTATGTACGCAGACCTTACCCCTACCCTAAGGTAGAGAGGCAGAGTATCTCAATCATATAGGAGTTATTACTTCAAATATTTGTGTTCAATGTCACCAAAATATTGAAACAATAATGCATATATTTCTTTACTGCCCTTGTGTTAAATGTTTCTGGGATTCTTCTAAGATAAAACCTTATTTGATTCCTATAACTTCTTCAAATGAAGAAATTACGCATTGGTTATACCAGTTTACTCATTTAACAAATCTGAAACTACCCTATGATATTCCTGCGAGAACTATTATTTCCTTTGTTTTATGGGAAATTTGGATTGGTCGTAATAAATTTATTTATGATCATAAGCCTAATTTTTTAAATAAAAATACCTTAGTACAGAAAACTGGTGAATTATATTTTTTGACAAATCATTCTAAACATAATATGAGGAAACATAAAATTTCTATTTATAAAATAGCATCCACGTGATTTTATGTGTTACAAATTAAATATTGATGGTTCTTGTAACCCGGATAAGGCTATGGAGTAGGAGGCATTATTCGAGATCATTATTCAAATTGGATCTTAGGATATGCAGCAGCAGTCAATCAAGGAGATTCTACTCAAGTAGAAATGTGACGACCCGGCCTGTCGTCATGGGAATTACCACCCCGTTATTTTGCAGTTATGTGTTTTATGTTTTTATATCAGTGTTAGAGTCTATCGGGTGAGTTAGGAGTGATTTGGATTCCAAATGAGGCATATAGCCTTTTTGAAGGAAGCTTGAATATGGAAAATCAACCTGGAGTTGACTATTTAGTTAGAGGGCTCGGAATCGAATTCTGATGATTTGGTTAGCTCCAGGAGGTGATTTGTGACTTAGGGGAGCGATCGAAATTAAATTTAGAGGTCCGGTGTAGAAATAGGCTTGAATTGGCTAAGATTGAATTTTGGCGAAATCCGAACGGTAGGTGAGATTTTGATCCAGGGGTCAGAATGGAATTTCGACAATTTCTGTAGCTTCGTCATGTGATTTTGGATGTGTCTGCAAATTTTCAAGTCATTCGGGTTAGGAAGTTTTGAAGAAACTTAGGCTTGAATCCGTGTGAAAATGGTGATTTTGATGTTTAGGATGGTGTTTTTATGATTGGAACAAGTTCGTATCGTGTTTTGGAGTATGTTGGTGGTTTACGTTGGGGTCCCGGGGGCCTCGGGGTGAATCCGGACCATCATCCGGCATTTTTGAAACTTGAAAAATCTGCAGAAAAATTGCAGGAACTGTGCAGAAAAATAAGCCTTCGCGTTCACGAGGCAAGGCCTGCGTTCACGTAGGCAGGGTCCAGTGGGCATCGCGTTCGCGAGGATGAAGGTCGCGTTCGCGTTAGAGGAAATAGTGAGGCATCGCTTTCACGTCCCTGGGTGTCGCGTTCACGTAGAAGGAATCTCGGATGGCTGCAGAGATGTGCATCGCGAACGCGTGGGGCGTGTCGCGTTCGCCAAGGGGAAATTTCACTGTGCATCGCGGACGCGGGAGAGGTAACGCGAACGCGTAGAGTAAATGGGTCAGGCAGTGAGTTTAATTACAGAACATAGACCAGTCGCATTTTTAGTGTTAAAACGTCCATTTTTGAGTTCTAGAGAGAGAAACTCATGGGAGATTGCTGGAAAATTATCGGATATTCATCGGAGGTAAGTTTTGTGGCCTAATTACAGTGTTTTATCATGAAATCTTTGGGTATTTCTCTGTAAATGGAATATTAAAGGGGGGTTTTAGCCCTAGGCCTAAAATTACAGAAAATTTCTAATTTGAGTGGGCTAATAGAGTCCGATTTTGGTAAATTTTATATTCTTAGACTCGTGTTGAGATGTGGGTTTCGAATATGTGACTTTCGTAATTTTTCGAGAAGTGTACCAAAAGTCGGGTTTTGGCAACTTTGTGAATTACGGTGTAAATTGAGTTGTTTTGACTGGGTGTCATCCCATTGGCCTAATTTTGATGTGTTTCTACTATATTTGATCAGATTCTACGCGTGCGGAGCCTGATTCTCGTGGCAAGGGCATCGCAGACTAGTCGTCAAGCCGTATTGAGGTGAGTAATAGATGTGGGTGATGACCAGCGGGTTCGAAACCCCGGTAACCACTTTGTGATGATGTATAGCGGTGAGACACGTACTCTCTTATGAGTGCGGGGTTGATTGTGATTTGGGGACTATGGCTTAGTCCGACCTGTTGTTACTGTATTTTGATATTGGCTATTCTTGAGTCGTCGAACCTCCTTCTCGGATGGTTGCCTATTATATAGTGATATTGGCTACTCTTGAGCCGTTGAACCTCCTTCTCGGATGGTTGAGTACATTTATGGGTTGTGATCCAGTTATTGGGATCTTGTGAGGATCGTTGTCATTGTTCTGTGATATTGACATGCTAGTTTTACTAGCAGTCCGTAGCTATTACTGTTATCGTGATATTTCCAATCCTGGAACTTGACATTTACTGTTTTCAACTGAAAAATGATAAAAGAGTTTTGAAAACTACTTTTGAGTCTGCGAGGCTGCATTTGTATATTAGCTGACTGGTAGTGGATCGGGTTGTGCGTCGCAACGTATATTCATGATATTGTGCTTGGGCTGTAGGAGCCCCTCCGGAGTCTGAACCCCCACATTGAGCACGAGTACCCAAATTGGATCGAGCTACGCGCCGTAGCGGTCATTTCATGCATTGCATTGCATTTAGCTACATCTGCTAGCTGTTATACTATGTTGTTGATACTCGTTGGTTCTTTGCTGTTGATATTGAACTGTTACAGGGTATTGATTACAGCTTTACATAGTGCTTTATTGTGGATTTCTTATCTACGATGTCTTACCCCTGTTTATTACCACTGAGTCTGGCAGTACTCATTTTACTCCCTGCACCTTGTGTGCAGATCCAGGTACCTCTCAGCAGTCCTGATTCGGTAGCTGTTCGAGGCAACTTCTGTAGGATAATCGAGGTAGCTGCAGAGTCCGCAGGACCCGATATTCCTTCCTACTGTCTTTTGATTTCATATTTTCTATTTCTTTCCGCACTTGGTATCATGTAAAATACCATTACACTTATGTTATCTGTAGAGGCTCTTGACTCTTAACCCCTCGGTTTTTGGGGAGTCGTACTGTTTTGGGACTTGGTTCCCTGGTTTGGTATTTCTATAAATGTTGACTTATAATTGTTATGCCTGAGTTGGATAAAATGATAGCTCTGTAATTGTTGTCGATTGGTCGGGCTGGCCTAGCAGTGTGCTGGGCGTCATCACGACCGGGTTTGGGGTCGTGACAACTTGGTATCAGAGCCTACGTTTACTAGGCCTCATGAGTCTTGAGCCGGTTAGTAGAGTTGTGTGGATCGGTACGGGGACGCATGTACTAATCCTCGAGAGGCTGCGAACCTTTAGGAAACACTTCACTTTTCTTGAACTCCTGTCGTGCGATCTTGTTGTTCTGAGAACTGAACTTCTATATTCTATTCTCTCGCAGATGGCGAGAACGCGAGCATCAGGACGATGTGGACGACCTCCATTGCCACCTGCCAGAGGCCGTGGGCATGGTCGTGCTAGAGGTAGAGGTAGGGCAGTTGAGGCAGTGCTAGTTGACCCACCCGTTGTACCTGTTCAGGAGCAGCCCCCAGTGGTTGATGCTCCAGTAGCCCCAGTTCAAGCCTAGACTGTATCTATTGCTATTCCTGGTCTTCAGGAGACTCTTGCCCAGATATTATCGGTGTATTACGGTTTGGCTCAGGTAGTATCAGCTACCGCTACTGCAGCGACATCTCAGATAGGGGTGGTCAGCAGACCCCTGCAGCTCGCACACCTAAGCAGGTGGTTCAGGAACTTCAGACGCCAGAGGCAGTCCCCACTCAGGTGGTTGCTACAGTTATTCCTTCAGCTGCACCAGCTCCAGAGCATATGGTTCAGGTTATGCCCGATGACAAGCAGCGTCGTCTAGAGAGGTTTGGTAGACTCCAGCCACCCCATTTCAGTGGCGTTGAGGGAGAGGATGCCCGGGGTTTCTTAGATAAGTGCCAGAGGATGCTACGTACAGCTGGTATTCTTGAGTCCGGCGGAGTTTCATTCACTACTTTTCAGTTTACTCGTCCCGTGTTTGATTGGTGGGAGGAGTTTGAGAGGCGTAGGCCTGCAGGAGCAGCACCTCTCACCTGGCAGCAGTTTTCTACTCTCTTCCTAGAGAAGTATATACCCCAGTCCCGTCGCGAGGAGCTTCGTCGCCAGTTTTAGTGGTTGGTTCAGGGGGACATATCAGTGACCCAGTATGAGCTTAGATTCACACAGTTGGCTAGACATTCCACATGGATGATCCCTACTAATAGGGAGAGGATCAGGAGCTCCATTGATGGCCTCAACTACTCCATCCGCATTCTTATGACCAGAGAGAGAGTTCTATCATCGTCATTTGAGCAGGTTGTGGATATGGCACGCTCCATTGAGGCGAATCGTCGCCGAGAGAGAGGAGCGAGAGGCCAAAAGGCCTTGTGGTTCTGGTAGTTTCAGTGGTGCTCCATCTAGAGGGCATTTCCAGCAGGGCAGAGGTCGCTCATCTAGACCATCTCATTCAAGCCGCCCTGAGCAGAGCGGAGGTTCTTATGGTCGTGGTCGACAGGGATTTCAGCAGGGTCAGTCTTCACTTAGTGCCTTCCCAGCCCAGCGTGCAGCACCTACTACTTCAGCCCAGGGTTCTTCTGCGGCGAGGGGTTCCCTTCAGTCCCCTTCTCCAGCACCAGGTGATTGTTATGACTGTGGTGAGTTTGGCCACATGAGGAGGCGGTGCCCTCGACTCCGTAGGGACAGGGCTCAGCAGAGGGATCAGCCCTCCTCTTCAGTACCATCTCAGGCTAGTAGAGGTGGAGGTCAGTCTTCTCGTGGTCGCCCCAGAGGCGAGGAGAGATCCAGTGGAGGTCAGGCACGATTCCATGCACTTCCCGACAGGCGTGATGCAGTTGCCTCTGATGCAGTGATTACAGGTATCATTTCTGTCTGTCACGGAGATGCCTCTATTCTATTTGATTCGGGGTCCACATATTCATATGTGTCCTCTTATTTTGCATATCATTTGGGTGCGAATCGAGGTAGTCTTGATTTACCTGTTCATGTATCCACCCCCGTGGGTGATATGATTGTTGTGGATCATGTCTATAGATCCTGTGTTATTTTTATTGGGGGTCTAGAGACCCAGGCAGATTTGTTATTGTTAGGGATGGTGGACTTTGATGTGATATTGGGTATGGACTGGTTGTCTCCGTACCATGCTATATTGGACTGTCATGCTAAGACAGTTATGTTGACTATTCCTGGTATTTCTCATATCGAGTGGCGGGGTTCGACTAATTTCTTCCCTAGCCGTGTCATTTCGTTCTTAAAGGCTCAGAAAATGGTTGAAAATGGGTGTTTGTCGTACTTAGAATTTGTGAGAGATGTGGGAGCTGAGTCTTCTAGCATTGATTCTGTACCTGTTGTGAGGGATTTTCTAGATGTATTCCCCTCAGACCTGCCGGGCATGCCCCCGGACAGGGATATTGATTTTGGCATTGACTTGGTGCCGGGCACTCAGCCCATTTCCATTCCTCCTTATCGGATGGCACCAGCTGAGTTGAAGGAATTGAAAGAGCAGCTTCAAGAGCTTCTGGATAAGGGTTTCATTCGCCCTAGTGTGTCCCCGTGGGGTGCACCGGTGTTATTTGTTAAAAAGAAAGATGGTTCCATGCGAATGTGTATTGATTATAGGCAATTGAACAAAGTAACAGTGAAGAACAAGTACCCTCTACCGCGCATTGATGATTTGTTTGATCGGTTACAGGGTGCGAGGGTGTTTTCTAAGATTGATCTTCGTTCATGCTATCATCAGCTAAAGATCAGGGACTCGGATATTATGAAGACTGCATTCAGGACCAGATATGGTCACTATGAGTTTCTTGTGATGTCTTTTGGGCTGACCAACGCCCCAACAACATTCATGCATCTGATGAACAGTGTGTTCGAGCCCTATTTGGATTCATTTGTGATTGTATTCATTGATGACATTCTAGTCTACTCTCGTAGTCAGGAGGAGCATGCTCAGCATTTGAGTATTGTGTTATAGAGATTGAGGGAGGAGAAGCTGTATGCTAAATTCTCCAAGTGCGAGTTTTGGCTCGAGTCAGTAGCATTTCTGGGTCATGTAGTGTCTCGTGATGGTATTCAGGTTGATCCGAAGAAGATAGAGGCGGTGCAGAGTTGGCCTAGACCGTCTTCAGCTACAGAGATCCGGAGCTTTCTTGGCTTGGTGGGATATTATCGCCGGTTTGTTTAGGGATTTTTATTCATTGCTTTTTCTTTGACTAAATTGACTTAGAAGGGTGCACCATTCGTGTGGTCGGATGAGTGCGAGGAGAGCTTTCAGAAGCTCAAGACAGCTTTGACCACAGCTCCAGTGTTAGTATTGCCATCAGCTTTGGGTTCATATATTGTTTATTGTGATGCCTCGAGAGTGGGGATAGGTTGTGTGTTGATGCAGGAAGGTAAGGTGATTGCTTATGTTTCTCGGCAGTTGAAGCCACATGAGAAGAACTATCATGTTCATGATTTGGAGCTAGCTGCCATAGTTCATGCCTTGAAGATTTGGAGGCATTATTTGTACGGCGTGTCCTGTGAGGTGTATACCGATCATCGTAGTCACCAGCACTTGTTCAAACAGAAAGATCTTAATTTGAGACAACGGAGATGGCTTGAGTTGCTTAAGGATTATGACATTACTATTCTATATCATCCGGGGAAGGCCAATGTGGTGGCCGATGCTTTGAGCCGGAAGGCGGTCGGTATGGGGAGCTTGGCATATATTCCAGCTGAGGAGAGATCATTTGCTTATGATGTTCAAGTGCTAGCCAATCGGCTAGTAAGGTTAGACATTTCAGAGCCCAGCAGGGTGTTGGCTTGTGTTGTATCTCGATCGTCTTTATATGATCGTATTCGTGAGCGCCAATATGATGATCCACACTTGGTTGTCCTTAGGGACAGAGTTCAGCATGATGATGCTAGAGATGTCACCATTGATAGTGATGGCGTATTGAGGATGCAGGGCCGGATATGTGTGCCCAATGTTGATGGCCTTCGTGAGTTGATTCTGGAGGAGGCCCATAGCTCGCGGTATTCTATCCATCCAGGAGCCGCGAAGATGTATCAAGACTTGAAACAACACTATTGGTGGAGAAAGATGAAGATGGACATTGTCAGACATGTAGCACGGTGCCTCAACTGTCAGCAGGTTAAGTACGAGCATCAGAGGCCCGGTGGTGTATTTCAGCGCATTGATATTCCTAAGTGGAAGTGGGAGAGGATCATTATGGACTTTGTTACTGGACTCCCTCGGACAGCGAGGAAGTTTGATTATGTTTGGGTGATTGTCGATAGGCTGACTAAGTCAGCTCACTTCATTCCTGTGTGTACTACGTACTCATCGGAGCGGTTAGCTAAGATATTCATTCGGGAGATTGTTAGATTGCATGGAGTACCAGTTTCTATTATATCAGACAGAGGTACACAGTTTACTTCACAGTTCTGGAGGACATTTTAGTGGGAGTTGGGCTCCCAGGTTTAGTTGAGTACTGCATTCCATCCTCAGACGGACGGACAGTCCGAGCGTACTATTCAGATTTTGGAGGATATGTTGAGAGATTGTGTAATTGACTTTGGTGGTTTGTGAGCTGATTACTTGCCTCTCGTAGAGTTTGCCTATAACAACAGCTACCAATCCAGTATTCAGATGGTGCCATATGAGGCTTTATATGGGAGACGGTGCAGATATCCAGTTGGTTGGTTTGAGCCCGGTGAGGCAAGGTTATTGGGGACAGAGTTAGTCTAGGATGCTTTGGATCGGGTGAAGGTTATTCAGGAGAGACTTCGCACAGCTCAGTCGCGCCAGAAGAGTTATGCGGACCGGAAGGTTCGAGATGTGTCTTATTCTATGGGTGAGAAAGTCTTACTGAAGGTTTCGCCGATGAAAGGTGTCATGAGATTTGGGAAGAAGGGAAGCTCATTCCGAGATTTATTGGCCCTTTTGAGATCCTCAGGAGGATTGGAGAGGTGGCGTATATGTTTGCTTTTCCACCTAGTCTATCGGGAGTTCATCCAGTATTTCACGTGTCCATGCTCCGGAAGTATGTTGGCGACCCATCGCATGTATTGGACTTTAGCACTATTCAGCTTGATGATGATTTGACCTATGATTTAGAGCCTATTGCTATATTGGGTCATCAGGTAAGAAGATTGAGGTCCAAGGACATTGCATCAGTTAAGGTTCAGTGGAGAGGTTGTCACACCTCCCTTTTTACTACCCCACTAGAAAAAACATATAAAAATGTGCTTATAGGGTATACCTCAATGTTCAAATACCCGAAACGGATATAATAGCATAGAGGAATGAGTTTTTCCACTTAAAGGACAATCAGTTCAGGATTTTGTTTTAATTAATTAGAGTCGCCACTTGAGAAGATAATGGTGTCCCAAGTCACCGGTTAATCCCGAATCCAAGGAATTTGACTCTTTTAAGAATGTCTGCGAAACAAAGATCTGGATAAGGAACTCTGTTAACCCGGGAGAAGGTGTTAGGCATTCCCGGTTCCATGGTTTTAGCACGGTCGCTCAATTGTCGTTCTTGACTCTTGTTTGACCCAATATAGATTTTGACAATAAATATGTGCTTTTACTTAAATATTTTATGGGATTGCGACATCGCGAAAACATGCCTCGAGTCACACCGCAACCAGTACGCCTGTGACTTTCGGTATATTTCAGCTTTGCCGGGACTTAGGATTTGAGTCGCACCAAGTGCACACTCGTTCATAGGAAAGTACATTAAATCATGCCCTAAAACAATCTAACGGCTTAGAATTATTTTGGGATAAGCTATGAAATTTACTAGTAGCTTTCCCGCCCAATCAAATTCACGACACAGTTTAGGCCCATGTTATATAACAGGCCCATACCAGATTTAAGGCAACAATAACAAAAGAAAAATACAAAATTCATAGTAAAACAGGCACTTAGAATCGAGAATGAAATCAAATTACTTTTATTTATTCAACAGAAAAGGAAAATCGCTATTACAAGATGACTCATGTCAACCTTAAGCCATAACAACTTGTTGCATATGAAAAAAAACCGACTACCTTTTATACTTCATTTTTAAGAACTAACCTATACTAACATTGAAGTCATTTAACTAGGAAATTAAGAGCAAACAGTTTAACTATGTGAAGCATGATTTATAGTTCAATTTCTTACTAATGATTACCAGATTACCAAACTAAGTGACTAATGAAATTTACACTAGATTATATCACTGGATTTTCTGTGATTTGCTCTCATTTATTATCACATACTCAGTTGCAAATGAATTATTGCTTCTTCTAACTGTTTTTCTCTTTTTGAACTTGTTTATATCTAGATGCTGATTCACAAATCTGATTAGCTATGTGATTGTGTTTTATGTTACTGATGTGTGCGTTATTGTTATCGATTCATACTATGGTTATTTAGCTTGTTTTGTGAGTTTTATCTACTTAGCTAGATGATCTACTACTTACTACTATACTACAACTATACTACTACTATTATACTAGCTATTACAACATTTTATGTATGTTTCTCTACTATCTACTGTAATATACTACAGATTCAAACTAAGATTACAGATGTTTAAGAAAACTAGTACATAACAATAGCAAAATAAGCCAGGTCTTCATTTTTATTTCAATCAGCTCGCCATTACAGCTTCAAATGAAAGAGAAATGTACCTGGATTAATAAGAAAATCCAATGAGTCAAGGGGAATTAGGCAGATAAGCAACAGCAACTGACTCGAACAGCACAAGCAACAGTGTAGGATTGAATCTCAACAGAGCAGAAAACCACAGCAATAAATGAAGAAGAAACCCAGCAACAAACGAGCAGAAAACCCCACAAACAGACAACTTAAACTCGAAATTTGCAGGAAAAACTACTTGTTATTGCTATTGTATTGCACTCTGAATTTTTCTATGTCAAGAACCAGCCTAAGAAAGTTGTAGAAGCCCCTCAAATATCATTCAAGGAGTCCCCCCATCAGCCCCTTTTAGGAGGTATATATAGGAATGGGCAAGGGCTGATGACTTGGGGAGAAAGTTTGGGATTAAATCCCACTTCTCCCCTCTTAAAATTACTAAACCTACACTAAGGCCCCAATTTATGTTACCCAAAACCCTTCCAGCATGTGCTGGAAGGTTCTAAAGATTCCCTTTTAAGGCTTTTTACTAACAAGTCCCTAAGGGTTGAAGATTTTTACTGATTTCCCTTTTTAAGGAGACCATTATACCGTTTAATCTCTGCAAAATTACAGAAATCAGGGGTACCAATGACTTCCATAACCCTTTATGTTCTAAACAATTTACCTACTTACCTATTTGGCTTCCATTTATGCCCCTAAGGACACTGCTGAATTACCTGACCTACCTAGGTCAGGTTTCAGCATTTTGAGACTTATTTAACTAATGGCCAGTCCTTGCATTGGTATTTAAGGACTGGCCAGTTCTACTATTTCAAACTTAGCCTTTTTCAATTCATTTTAGGTTAATTGCAGGACCAGCCTGTCTTATTACTATATTTAGCATATTTAAAACTTAGCCAGTCTCAAGTTGAGACTTGGCTTGGGTAATTAAACCCATTTGCTGAACACAAGTTGGGCCCAAGCCTTTGCAGGCTTAGCCTCCTATGATTCAGGGCTCAAAAATGAGCCTGAGCAAGTCTGCATTTGCAGACTTAGCCAATTTTGCCTAATTGATCTATTTAATCTCTTTTAAAACTAATTGCAGGACTAGCCTGCTTTATTAACGCATTTAAACTATTTAATTAATGGCCAGTCTCAAGTTGAGACTTAGCTTGGGCAATTGAAGCCATTTACTGAACTTAGTTGGGCCCAAAGCCTTTGCAGGCTTGGCCACTTAATGTTCAGAGCTCAAAAAGAGCCTGGGCAAATCTGCATTTGCAGACTTAGCCAATTTTGGAAATCCCAGCCTATTGACTGATCAAAGGCTGTGCTAAAGTCTTTGCAAACTTAGCCACTTGCGATTCAGGGCTCAAATGAGCCTTGGTGAGCCTGCATTTGCAAGCTTAACCAGTTTTTGCACAACCAGCCCCTTTTGAGGTGGACTGGTGTGTTTGGACCTTATAGAGTTGATCAACCTTTGGAAAGTTGACCGCTCTTAGGTCAATTATTGCCTAATAACCTATTTTTGTTCATTTTCAGTCTTTACCTATTTCAAAACTAGCAATTTTATGAAACCTAGCACTAAAAGCTATAACCAATTCCCCTAAGGTTAACCAGTGTTAATCAAATAACCATATTTACCAAGAACTAGCAAAGCTTAATCATTCTCAACATTTGTTGTATACAGAAACACATATGATCAAATAATCATGCATTAATCAACTCAAACTCAGAGGAAACAATTGATATGGTTGAATTTTAGTCAATTAACCCATATCATTAGACTACATGTGATACAGTATGAATTCATGTCAATTCAGACCTAATTACTACCAGTTCAAGTCATATGACAGTTTGAAGAACTTCAAAAATCACCAGGGTTCGTGACACAGTAATTTCTAAATAGGCATAAAAGTCTAATGACTAATCTTAGAATCATGTTGAGAGGGGAAACAGTGAAAACATAGAACAATTAAGGCATGATATTCTCTTCTAAATATGAGACATGGGAGACCAGACAGAGACACTTATAGACAGGAAGTGAAAAATGCACAGGGGTGACATAACATGGAGATGAGAGGATAACAGAGTATGCATGATTAGGGAAGCTATACTATAAGAGTCAAAACGGATTCAAAACTATATGATTTAACAAAATGAAGAGGAGAAAAGAAGAGAAGTAACTTTTGACATATCCAAAATAGAACCTGACTTGAAACAAACAAACAGAAGAACAAGTATAAGAGATAAGAAGTAACGGCTAAATATTTAAAGAATCAGAAGATTAATCATGCTTTTGATAGGTCAAGAAAACGAAGTCAAGGCAAAATCTTTGAATTCAGAAGAAAGAATCATGATAGATAGAATAGAGGAAACAAGTAAAAACCAGAAAAAAAACAAAGAGAAACCCTAACATTAACAGGCTTTTCGAATCACAACGATGAGTAACCCAGAGAATGATATGGAAGATGAATAGGTTAAGAAAATGATGTGGTCACAGAGAAACAGACAAGAATATGCAAGATGTGAAACAAGCGAAGATGAATCAGAAAAAGAAAGAGACAAAAGATGAGCAGAAAAATCCTAAAACTAACATGCAAAACAGATAAGAAATATAGAAGAGATATCAAAAGCCAATAGAGAAAAGTGACACAGGAAAGATGAACTACAGAAACATGAGATTAAAACATAACAAACAGAACCATATCATGGACATACGAAATCAGGGAGAACAAGCAAAAAAATGTTAAACAGAAACAAAGAAGAAGCAAGTATAAAACCCTATGACTAACATGCGAAACACACAATCTGAAAAGATATATAGAAGCATGCAAAAAATAGAAAACAAAATAAAATAGAAACACACAAAGCAAGAACAAACAAAATAATAAAAAAAAAACAGATAAGGGACAGGGCACTTAGCTTGCAGGGCATGTCCCCTGAGTTTCCTATTTCTCTCTTTTCACTCCCCTTTTTCAGTCTCTTTCAGACTCTTTTCCTTATTCCCTTGTTTCTTTTTTCATTTTTCGTTTCTTTTTCTCATTTTTTTCTTTCTGGTTTTTCTTTCAGACTTCAAGGTGAAGTATTTTAGGCTTTTAGTTGCAGAGGGGTGTTTGGGAGGGTAAAAGAATGGATCTTGAAAAGGTTTGAGTTTTGGAGTCGCCGGAGTTAGGTTTCTGGCGACCTTTCTTGGGATATTCAAAGGATTCGGGGAAGATTCGAGGGAAACCAAGGCTGGAGGGGTGTAGATCGGACCAAGGCGGTCCGATTGGCGTTGGTTTGGAGTGGTGGTTCATGGTTTGGGTGGTCACCGGTGAAGTTCCGGACGGAGTTCTGGAGAAAGGGTTTATTTTAGGGTTTCAGGCAGTGTTTGAGGTGAAGGAGAAGGGGAAGGAGAAGGAGAAGAGAGAGGAGAGGGGTGGATGATGGCCGGCGACCACCGTGGAGAGTGGTGGCCGCTATGGTCGGCTAGGGTTTCATGAGGTTGAAGAAGACGAAGAAGGAGAGAAGAGAGGAGTAGGGAAGCGGCTAGGGTTAGATTAATTTCGAAAAAATGGTTGGCTGCTTCAGACCAAAGCCTTTTATAGGCTGAGGCGACTAAGGTAATCCAGACCGTTAATCTGGTGAAGATCAACGGTCATTAGCAGCGTTACTAAAACGACGTAGCTTTGTTACCAATAAGACCAAAGGTCTCGCCCTTTGGATCATCTAAACAGACGGCTCAGATCAACTCTCATTTATTTAATTAAAACGACCTCTTTGAGTTTACTTTATAGTTTTACCAGTCGTTGACGTGTTTGTTCATTGGTCAAATACTGACTATGGCGAGACGGGGTCGACAATGTGAATGAACTGGAGATGAATCCACTTCTGGGGTTCGCCCATATTCAGTGGGTATGAAAAAGGTCTAAAGGCCTATTGTCCCTCTTTCCATTGATAATGTGTTTCCTTGAGAGCTGTATGCTCGAAAAGATTTTCCTTCACGCTGCATAGCTCATGCATGGGAAAAATCCAAAATTTCTGACTCACAACTAGACGATCTATGTATGTCTTGCCAGATTTCGAACACGGTGGATATGGCAGTGGCCAAAGAGGATTTCTCTAATGTGCACAAACCGGGGTTCTGTGCTTTTTACGAATATCCCTTTTTGATTGGGTATAGTCTTCCCATATACCCATTGGCGGAGGAACTCTGCAGGTTCTACAATGTGTGTCTGGACCAACTCACCCCGTATACATGGAAGATATGCCGTAAACTAATGACTTATGTTGAGCAGGCCGGACTCAATGTTACGATACATCATGTGCTGTAACTATTCAGTCCTGAGTTCATGAGGGGGACGATGTTGCAGCTAAAAAACTGTGGTACGAAGGGTTTGGTTGTAGCAACGGACGATCATCCCAATCACCAATTTTGGTTGATGTTTTTCTTTATCCGAACTTCAAATTTGGTGGTGGCCCCTGAAGGGTTTCCAAAAGTGTGGAATCCTGAACGTAAGTGTAGTTTCATGCACTCAACGCTTTCAGTTGCTTACGTATGTTCAATCTTTGTGACCTTTCTTGTTTTTCTCTCTTTGCAGCCAGGGTTTCCACGCCCTGATCCGTGCCAGATATAAGGGCATGGGTGAGGAGAGTGATCCCACTTGCGAAAGAGTGCAGGACGTGGGCGGCGTTTACCACAAAGTACGGTCTTCCAAGTATTGGATCAACTTTTGGTTTGGCGATTTTATTTTCTGGCATTGCCTCCTGACATACCCTTCTTTGGTTAATGTTTTGGCAGCCCGGAGTGTCCTACGAAGGAGGAGAGGATGTCACGCTGCAGTTTCCTCGTTGGTGGACTCTGACTATGAGCACATAGCTCAGGAGCGTTTAGATGAGGGCATTCCTAAGGTTACTCAGCCTAAGGGCGAGCATGCGGCCGTTGAGGCATCTAGTGAGGATGTTTCTGACGCCGCTCGTTCCGAGGGAGAGGATACGATCCGTGAGCCATCTGTCGAGGACGTTCCTGAGGAAACTCGGCCCGTAGTCGAGCCGATAGTCAAACCTGTGAATAAGGAGACCCCTTCGCCTTCATATCCTCCTGCCGAAGAGGAGGCTTCCAAAGGCGAAGAGTCGCTGGAGCAGAAAAGTCGTCGACTGCTTCTTGGCAAAGGTATAGCCATGGAGTGCAGGAGGGCAGTTATCCACCATCCTGAGTCGAGGACGGTCTTTATGGACCATGCTATTCGCCAGGAGAGGGCAGACCTTCTGAGGGAGGTCGTAATCGATACTGCTTCCCCACAAATCGAAGAAGAAAATATATCAGCCGCTACCGAGGTGGCTACTGGCGGGGAAGAGATGGATTCTGGGCGAACTACCACGTCCGCAAACGTGCTGCAAGGGGACCATGCTCGAGTGGACATGGCGGTGACTGGGCCTAACCATCGGATTGTGATCCCAACGGGGTATAACCTGTTGCTGGATAGTGAGCAGGCCACGGTGGACATGACATTGATGTGCGCGGCTGCTGAGACTAAGACCTTGAAAGACGTCGGCAACAAGGACTTATCCCGATGAGTAGCCGGCACAGCTTTGCAGGTAAGCTCTGTCGTTATTTCCTATTATTTTACTATAGGCCTTTAGGCTTGCTCTGACTTAGGTTGTGTTCCTTTTTTCAGACCCTCATTTTGGAAGTAGAGAGGGGCCGGCGTGATCAAAGGAGGAATGCCACCCTTAGGAGGGCAATAAAGAAATACAGAGAGGTCCGAAACAAGTATAAAATGTTGACAAACCTCTATGCCTAGGACCCACATTTTCGCGTGTTTTGCGAGGGTTTGGAGCAGGCAGAAACTCAACTACGAGAATGTACAACTCAATTCGACCAGGCGGATACAGATTTAATGGTTGCAGTGGCTCAAAATACTGAGCTGGAGAATCTTCTTCGGCTGAAGGAGGAGGAGTTGGAGATCGGTCGTGGGGCGATGGAGGAGGCTGTTTAATTGTGTGCCAAAGTTGACGCCTTAACCGCCAAGCTCAAGGCCAAAGCAGCTAAAGTTGACGCTCTTCAGTAGGTGACAGCGATCGGACTTGCCGACGATGTGTCCCGCGGGGCGCATGACATGTGGGTGTACGTCGAGGCTAGGCAGACAGTTTTTGAAGAGCTGTGAGCCATTGGTAGGGCTACTGAGACGGAGATCGAGGACTAGCGTCGTCTGGTTAGAGTCAACCGGGAAGCTTACGGGTATAACCCTGATTCCCCGGGCCCGGCGGGATATACTTTTGCAGATGTGAATCAACTTATTCACGGGGTCCTGGATTTCTTTGTTGTTTCAAGCCGAGGGTGGTGATGAGTGTGGTGATGGACCAGCTGGTGAACCGGGATATGGTGGTGACCAGGGTGGTGGTGATGAACAAGGTGGTAGTTAGGCGGTATTTTTGTTTTGATTTTGTAGTCGGAGGGACATAGCTCTTGTAAATAAATGTACATGTAACTTTTGGAGTAAATAGAAATCGTATATATATATATATATATATATATATATATATATATATATATATATATGTGTATGTATATATATTTTTGCTTTCATGTCTTCTTTCTATACCTTTTACTTTGCATACTTGTTGCGTAGTGTCGATTTTTGTTGAGTTAATTTATCGTGGTTAGGCTGAGTCAACTCTGGCCTTAGCCATTTATTTGCTTTAGGACGGTTGTTACCTTTCCCTTGGTTCTGATCGTGTCGGGTTGGATGAATTAAGTCAGTCGCTCTGGTATTGGCCTTAGCCTTTTACGCGTTATGGATGGCCGTAGCCTCTTAGTACATTGTGGACAGCCTTATCCTTTTATGCGTTATAGATGGTCGTAGCCTCTTTGTTTATTGTGGATGGCCTTAGCCTTTTATGTGTTATAGATGGTCGTAGCCTCTTTGTACGTTGTGGACGGCCTTAGCCTTTTATGCATTATAGATGGCCATAGCCTCTTTGTACGTTGTGGATGGCCTTATACTTTTATGCGTTATAGATGGTCGTAGCCTCTTTGTACGCTGTGGACGGCCCTAGCTTTTTATGCGTTATAGATGGCCGTAGCCTCTTTGTACGTTGTGGATGGCCTTAGCCTTTTATGCGTTATAGATGGTTGTAGCCTTTCATACCTTGGAGATGAGCGTAGCCTTTCATACATTGGAGATGGCCGTAGCCTTTCATACATTGGAGATGGCCGTAGCCTTTCATACATTGGAGATGGCCGTAGCCTTTCATACATTGGAGATAGCCATAACCTTTCATACATTGGAGATGGCCGTAGCATTTCATACATTGGAGATGGCTGTAGCCTTTCATACATTGGAGATGGACGTAGCCTTTCATACATTGGAGATGATCGTAGCCTTAGTCCATGTGATACGCCTGTTGTGCTGATTAGAAGAATGACTAGCGTGTCAGATTAGCCTCATAAGCATTTTCGAGCATCTCCTTCGTCACCTCGTTAAAAACCTCTCCGAGAAAACCCGATTGGGACAAAACTCGGATGAGGGAAAAAGAGTACGACTCGGGGGATACTCTTTAGAAATGGAAATACTTGAGGTGAGAGATGTTTCAGTTGTTTTGGAGCATTTTTCCTTCCATGGTCTCTAGTCGAAATGAGACTTTATCTGCTCTTGTGGTGATTTAGTAGGGTCCGTCCCAACTGGTTCCCAATTTTCCTTCGCTAGGGTCTTTGGATGCCAGAGTCTTGGCTTTTAGTACGTAGTCGCCTATTCTGAGTGGTTGGATTTTTGCTTTCTTGTTATAGTATCTTTTGATTTGCTGTTTTTGGGTTACCAGCCTGACGTGGGCCATTTCTCTTCTTTCTTCGGCTTCATCGAGGTCTTGGAGTCGGTTTTCATCATTCTCTGCCCCGCTTGTGTGTGAGTACCTTAAACTCGGATCGCCTACTTCGAATGGTATGACGACGCCAGTTCTGTAAACCAGCAAGTAAGGCATTTCTCCCGTGGACAATTTGGGGGTGGTTTTGTGTGCCCATAACACCTCTGATAGCATCTCGGGCCATATTCCTTTAGCATCTTCGAGCTTCTTCTTCAATATATACAATATGGTATTGTTGGATGACTCTGCCTTGACGTTGGCGGCAGGATCATATGGTGTTGAGAGTATTCTTTTGATGTGCCATTTGTCGAAGAAATCGGTCATTTTCTACCTGATGAACTATCGCCCATTTTCACAAGTGATTTTTTGTGGATGCCGAAACAGCTTCCAAATGAAGGCGATGACCTCTTGCTCGCGAATTTGGGCGTAATCACCTGCTTCTACCCACTTGGAGAAATAGTCAGCTAAAACCAATAAAAAGTGTACATTTCCTCGTCCAGCGGGTATCGGTCTGATTATATTAATTCCCCATTTAATGAAGGGCCAAGGCGAAGTGACCGAATGGAGGGGTTCTCCTGGTTGGTGTATCATGGGGCGAACATTTGACACCTTTCACATCAGCGGACGTACTCCGCAACCTCTTTTTTCATAGTAGGCCAGTAATACTCGGCTCGTACTAGGCAATGTACGAGTGCTTGATTGCCCATATGGGTGCCACAATGGCCTTCGTGTACTTCCTCTAGTACCGGCGTTGCTTGATTAGGGCCTAGGCATTTGGCCAGGGGTCCTCCAAAAGTCCTTTTGTAGAGTTTGTTGTTTATCATGCAGTATCTTGCCGCCTGCATACAGAGCTTTTTTGGCTCCTTCTTGTCGGGCGGCAGAGTTCCATCCTGTAAAATATGATAGAAATTGGTTGTACCGGTTCCAGGTTAAATGTAAGGGGAGTAACTCTGTGTGATCGATTGCCGAGTGGAGGAGAGTGACGATGCTCTCTTTATTTAGGCTTGTGGTGGCCGCAGCCAGTTTAGCCAGACCGTGTGCTTTGACGTTATGCGCTCTAGGAACTTCTTCGAAGCGGCATTCGTCGATCTGTGTCATCAACCTATGGATTTCCGCCTGATACTTCTGCAACCTTTATTCCATGATCTAGTAAGTCCCAATGACTTGATTTACCATGAGTTGAGAGTCGCAGTGCAAAATAAGCCAACGGGCCCCTTATGTGATGGCTAATTTTATACATGCAATAACGGCTTCATATTCTACTTCATTGTTAGTCATCTCAGGGCATCGTATAGATTGGCGAACAATTTCGCCCGTGGGTACTTTGAGGAAGAGTCCTAGTCCCGATCCCAAGGCATTGGCGGCCCCATCTATGTAGAGGGTCCAGAGGTCGGTATTTGGGGCGAAATGCAGGGCCTCCTTTTTCTGCCTCCGGCAATATTTTTGCGCTGAAGTCAGCCATAAAGTCTGCGAGGACTTGTGATTTGATGGTAGTTCTAGGGAGATATGAGATATCATGCTCGCTGAACACTATGGCCCATCTGGCGAGCTAGCCCGATAGCTCGGGCTTGTGTTGGATGCTCCTCAAGGGGAACGTGGTCACTACTTTAATGGGTTGGCATTAGAAATAGAGTCTTAGGTTCCTTGAAGCTATGACCAGTGGAAGAGCCAATTTTTTGAGGTGTGGATACCGTGTCTCGGCTTCCACTAAGGTTTTGCTAATGTAATAGATAGGTGATTACATACCTTTTATTTCGCGAACCAACACCGCACTGATTATGACTTCCGATACGGCCAGATATGTTAGTAAGGATTTGCCTGGTTCCACTTTTGACAGTAGTAGTGGTGATGATAGATACGTTTTCAGCTCTTGCAAGGATTTGACATATTCTTCGTTCCATTGGAATTCGTTGTCTTTTCTTAGGACGTTGAAGAATTTGTGACATCTACCTGAGGATCGCGAGATGAATCGAGAGAGGGAAGCTATCTGACCTATCAAATTTTGGACCTGCTTTTTGTTATTTAGCACTTTGGTTATCGAAGTAATCGCTTTAATTTGGTTAGGGTTGACTTCGATACCTCTTTGGGATACGAGAAACCCTAAAAACTTTCATGACGCCACGCCAAAGGCGCATTTCTTGGGATTCAGTTTCATCCCATACATTTTTTGTATTTTGAAGTCCTCTTGTAAGTGGTTGATGTAATCTTCCTTTTAGCAGACTTCACTAGCATGTCGTCGATATAAACTTCCATGGTTTTGCCGAGCTGTTCTTTGAACATTTTGGTGACTAGTCTTTGATACATAGCCCCTGTATTTTTTAGCCCAAAGGGCATCACTTTGTAACAATAGGTCCCCTGGTGTGTGATAAATGTGGTTTTATCTTGGTCTTCTTCAACCATTAAGATTTGATTATAACCAGAATATACGTCCAAGAAAACTTAGCAGTTCATGTCCGGTGGTGGCGTCGATCAGTTGGTCGATGCGCAGGAGGGGAAAGGAGTTCTTAAGGCACCCCTTATTTAGGGCGGTGAAGTCCACGCACATTCTCCACTTCCCGTTCTTCTTTTTAACCATCACTACGTTGGCGACCCACTGCATGTATTTTGACTCTCTGATAGAACCATTGGCGAGTAATTTGTCTACTTCTTTGAGAACTGCCTCGTTTATTGCAGCATTGAATTTTCTTCTGATTTGTCGCACTGGCGGATGCAGTGGGTCGACGTTTAGTTTATGGGTAGCGATATATGGCGAAATCTCTAGCATATCTTCATGGGAAAGGCGAACAGGTCTGCATGATTAGTTAAAAACTCACGATACTTACTTGGGTCGGTGAGCCCGTGGTTGATGTAGGCCATCTTTTCGGGGTTGCGGCTATCCATCTGAATCGGATTGAGGTCTTTGATTGTCGCTTAGCAGGCCTCCACAATGTCTGGATCCCTGATGGTGTCGATCGTTGGGTCAATTTTAGTCCCCAACATGGCTAATTTCTATTCTTCCGCGCTTGCTCCTCTTAGCTATCGGGTGTGGGCGCAATCTTGTGTTATCTTGTAACATTCTTGCACGGTGTGTGACTCCCCTTTGATGTTGAATATTCCCCATGGGGTAGGGAACTTGACCACCTGATATAAGCTTGAGGGTACTGCTCGCATGGCATGTATCCACGGGCACCCAATGATGACATTGTATGTCGTTTCCTGGTCCATCACGTGAAAGGTTATTTCCAATGTGACTCCTCCTACGAGGACGGGCATAATCACTTTTTCCGGATGTACGTTCCACTGCATTATTAAAACCGATTAGTGTTATGCAATAAGGTATTATCTTGTCCTCAAATCCCATCTGTAAAAGGACTATTAGATGGATGATGCAGGCGCCACTTCCGTCATCGATCATGACTCTCCCGACGTCCGTATCAATAATACATAAAGTAATAACTAAAGAATTGTAATGTGGAAACACAAACTGTTGGCATCAGACTTATCGAAGGTGATACTTCCTTCGAAGTCATTATACCATTCGTGGGAGATAGTTCATTTCAGCCTGTGCGTGTTGGCGAATTTGACATGGTTGATAGCAACATCGGTGCCATCTCCGACGATCATGTTTACTGTCCGTGTCAGGGAAGGTGGCTTTGGTGGTCCGCAAGATTGTTCTCGCCCACGTGCGAAGTTGACTTTTCCTTTATTGCGGAGCAGCTCTTTTAGATATCCTTGGTTTAACATTCTGACCTCCTGTCGCAGGCCTATGCAATCTTTGGTCCTGTGTCCTCGCTCTTGGTGGTATTCACACAGGATGTTTGATTTCCTCATGGCGGGATCTAATTTCATTTTCTGAGGCCATTGTACCTTGGTGCCAAGCTTTTGTAGCGCCTACACTACTCTGAAGGAGAGACACAAAAGTTATGTGATGAAATCAAAGAGGGCGTACCTCTTTCGCTTCTGAGTGGGGCGAGATATCGCTGTAGTGCATCTGCATGTCGAGGAGTCGGATGGGGGGATCTCATGTATGGATGATGTCGTTCCTTATTGGGGCGAGGGGGATGTTCTCGGCGTCCTTCGTGACGTCGATCTTTCCTTGTGTCTGATGGTTGTTAGCCGTTGTGTCGACCTATTGAGATCGTCTTCTTCCGCTCGTACCTCGACGTAGTAGGCATTGTGGATCTTGTCCCATGTTGTGGGAGGATACTTCATAAGACGGTTTATCAGCTTCTTGGTTACTCTGGAGATGTCCCTGCTGAGTCCGTTCTAGAAGGCAGCGACTGCCATGCCTTCTGACATATTTGGTAGACTCATCCTCACCCTGTTAAATCTAGCGAAGAAGTCCCTGAGGCCCTCGCATGTGGTTTTCCTGACGGCGAATATGTCATTCACCCTTTCCTCCGCCTTCTTGGCACCAGCATGCGCGGTGACGAACTTTTCTGCCATTTCTTCGAATGTTGAAATTGCTTTGGCGGGCAGCTGGGAGTACCACGTTAGGGCTCCTCCGGTTAGCGTCTCGCCGAATTCTTCAGCAGCATGGATGGTACCTGCTCTTTTGATAGGTCGTTACCTTTCACGGCGGTACATAATGGATGAGGTGATCTTCGGGATCGGTGGTTCCATCATACACCCTCAGTAAGGGGGCATCTTGAAAGTCTTTGGGATGGAGTAGGGGGCGGCTTCCTCGGAGTATGGTTGTTCCACGAACCTTCCCACGTCGCGTTTTGGTATTAATTTAGGTGCTCCAGGGATCTTATTGACCCTATCCTGGTGCTCTTTCATTTGGTCGCGGAGAGCCTTGTTTTTGCTCTCCATTTCTTCCATTTTTCTCAAGATGGATGCCAGCGTGTCATCATGGATTTGTGTTTTGATGGATTGGTTGTTTGTTCGCACTTCTCCATGTTCGTCCGCTGTAGTAGCGGTACTCATCGTTGGTATTACTTTGATGTGACCCTGTGGTGAGTTTTCCACTAAGCCGCTCAGGGCACTCATCAACCATTCTTCCAGTAATTTCCTAACTGCCGGGGGTGCTTCTTTTGCGGCGGATGTGGAAGCTTCCTTGTCATGCAAGGTTGCTAGATTCCCGGATGGGGAAGGTGAAGTTTCTATCTCTGGTGTGGCGTCGATGGTGGTGTTAGTGACAGCATTATCGCCGACCTCATTAAGAGAGCTCAGGAGGTTGGTTGTGACCCTCATTATAACTTTGGATCTGGTGTTATTTTTGGCCATTTCTAGGTTTTTGTGGGATATGGATGATATGGTGTGATGACCCAAAGGGTCATCACCTGTTTTCCTCATTTGTTCCACGCTTTTGAGGCATTTAAAATCTTATTTTATATTACCTCGATTTACATGCATAGTCCGGGCATGTAGCCGGAAAATATTTGTGTTAGAATATGTGAATTCTATGGAAATGTTGAATAAATTTGATATTAATATTGATATAGTTGACTTCGGTCAACATTTTTGGTAAACGGATCTGGACCTGAGATCGGACGGTCCCGGAAGGTCCGTTGGAAAATATGGGACTCGAACATCGTCCGGAGTCGAATTCTGAGGCCTAGAGCCGAAGATATGAATTTTTCTATTAAATTATTTTTGCTGAAATTATTAAATGAAAATTGATTAAAAGACCATGGTATCGGGCTCGTATTTTGGTTCCGATGCTCGGTACAAGTCTTAAATATTATTTAAGTACTTCCTGCAAAGTTTGACGACATTTGGACGTCGTTTGATGTGTTTTGAACCATGAGTTCCAAATTTGAAAGTTCATGAAGTTTAAAAGAAGAAATTATGAATTTGAGGCATGATTATATGAAAACGATGTTATATTGGCGCTTTTATTGTGTGGGCAAGTTCGTAGTATATTTTTAAGGTTGTGTGCATGTTTGGTTTGGAGCCCGAGGGCTCGGGTGAAGATTTGATAGGCCGTTAGAGCATATTCTGAAAAATAACATAGGTGGTATTTTCCCCAGCTGATATCTTCGCAATTGCGAGAGCTCCCAGAAACAGCCTTAGTTCGCAAAAGCGAACAGTACATCGCAAATGCAAAGAGGCCCTTGAATGGTCTTGGTTCGCAAATGTGAACAATAGATCACAAATGCGATGTTGCCGAGGAAACCCTTAAGTTCGCAATTGCGAACTAAATATCGCAAATGCGAGTCTGTCAGGAAAGACACAGGTTCGCAAATGCGAACCATTCTCTCGCAAATGCGACGCCCGTAGTCAGGACCTGCTATGTTCGCAATTGCGAACAAATGTTCGCAATTCCCATATCTGCAGCTGTGCAATCTGATACTTAAACGATTTTTAAACCCTTTTTCACCATTCTTTCAAAATCCAACACATCACACACGATTTTCCAAGGGCAATATCACTCCAAATCACTTGTAAGTCAATTTTTACTTAACTCTTTCAATTCCTAACATCATTAAACATGTTTTCCATGAGAAATCAAAGAGTTTCATGGTTGAAATTGTTGTTTTTGGGTATAACCTAGGTTTTTGATAAATTATGGAATTGGACCTCGATTTGAGGTCCGATTTCGAAACAAATCATATAATTGAACTTGTGAGGGAATGAGTAGCCGGATTTTGGTCTGAACCCCGAGTTTCGACCACGTGGGATCGGGGGCGTTTTGGAAAATTTTGGGTAAAACTTTGAGAAAACCATTTTTATGCATCCAAACCAATTTATATAGTATTTATTAAAGTAATTGAACCAATTGTGATTAGATTCGAACGAGTTGAAGGTTGAAATTTGAGGTAAAACGATAATTGAAGGTTAATTGGACTTCAAGGCTTTGAGGTAATTGTTTAATCTATCCTAGCTTGTAGGAATAGGATTGAATGTGCTAATTGCTATGTGATCGAGTGCGGTGTATAGGCTATGGTGACGAGCATCTATACACTAGCGTCTAGCATGACCGTGAGTCATTTGTTGACATATGTTGTGAGTTAATGTGAGATGTTTTTAAGTCATGTTCTTGAGCCCTTGCCGGGTTGTGAAGTTGATTATTGTTTCCCTTGCCGGGACTTTACTGTGATGATTATTGTTTCCCTTGCCGGGACTTTACTGTGATGATTATTATTTCTCTTGCCAGGACAGTTCATATTTTTTGTTTCATTCTTTTGCCCTTAACTGTGATTGTTATTTAGGTGAGGAAGAGTGATAATGCACGAAGGGTGATGCCGTGCCATTTTTACCCATGTTCGTACGAATGATCATTTCGTGCCTTGTTTTACTGATTATGCACGAAGAATCATTCTGTGCCATATTTATTATTTATGTACGAAGGGTAATGTCGTGCCTTGTTATTGATTATGCATGAAGGATCATGCCGTGCCTTGTGATATTGATTATGCACGAAGGAAAATTTCGTGTCGTTGTTATTTGAACCATGCACGAAGGATCATGTCGTGCCATGGATGTGAGGATGAGAGTAAAAGCACGAAGGGTGATGCCGCTGCACTTTTATTTGATTATTTGGTGAGGATGAGAGTAAAAGCACGAAGGGTGATGTCGTGCAACCATTTAAATTTCTTGTTTTGGTGATAGTTGTTTTTACTACAATCTGATTCTCTTTACTGATTTATAATGTGTTGCTGATTGTGTTCCCCTAGCATGATACCTCCTTTGTTAGTTGTGTTATTCGATAATTCTGTTATTTTGTGGTATATACATATATAGAACTGCACAGGTTATGTGAGTGTCTGGTCCTAGGCTTGTCACTACTTTGCCGGGATAGGCCAGGCACTTACCAGCACATGGGGTCGGATTGTGCTGATACTACACTTCTGTACGTTTTTGCACAGGTCTAGGTTTTGAGCAGGAGCAGGAGCAGGAGCAGTAAAGTACTAGTGGGATTAGTGTACTTCCGATACCGAGGTAGCTTGTAGGTGTCCGTCGGCCCGGCGTCTCCTCTATTTATTTTTGTTATTGTTGTGGTCTCATTGTTCAAAGACAGACGGTTATTTCATATTTTCGTTCAGACCATTATGTGTAGTTATTCCTTAGTAGTTCGTGAGTTTGTGACTCCACATCTTGGGTAGTGGATTTATGTTAGTTGCTTTACATTATTATTATTCATCTCTTATTCGAAAGACTTTCGCATTTAAAAATTTTGAGTATCATTTCTTGCTATTAAATATGAAAACAAAAATGATGGTATGAACAGGAAATTGGTGAGTGAATTGGCTTGCCTAGCTGCCACTAGTAGGCGTCATCACGATCCTGATGATGGGGGAAATCTGGGTCGTGACATATGGTTAGCTGATCTTCGGGTGTATACTATAAGTTTGATTCTCGAAATCTCCACAGACGACGCCAAATTATTTGACTCAAAAGTTATCGATTACTTTATGAGCTATGGACAATAAAAAATATAGAAAAATGCTAAATCGTAATAAAGTATAACAAACTCCGAAACATGATCTATATCGTTAATATTATGAATATTAGTAAAAATGAAGAAGTTTTGAATATCATCGATGATCACCACTGAGAGGATAATAGAGAGAATATAATCAGAAGTTGTATTAATAGAGAATAATACATCATCCTTTACAACAAGGAAAATCCTTTCTTTATATAGAGGAGGGGTTTTCTCATTAAAAGTACAATTCGTCGAGGGGCCATTGACACCCTTGAAGAAGGAGGGGGAGGGGGAGACTACATGTATTCGTCGACACCACGTCGTTTCTGTCGAAGACATGACTGAGGGTCGTACTTTAAGGGCGTGTGTTAGGGGGAGGGGGGAATGCCCTCGACCTTTGTCTATTAAATTTGATTCGACCTACCCCATACAAATATCCCTGTATATATTTATTCCATTGAACCAATTTTTTTATATATTTGCACATTTTAGTTGTAAACTTATTAATATTACACTTTCTAAATATTTAATTAGTCAAATATCCGTAACTTTTTGAGATTTTACATTGAATGTTTTCTTATATTTTATATGCAAGATTTAAAAATAAATTAATTTTTGATAATTTTTGTACATAATAATAAAAAATAATTAAATATTAAATATATAGATATATAATAACCATTTACTATAAAAATAAAAAATAAATATTAGAACAAACTTGGTGTTTTATAAAGAGAATTAGAAGGAAAAACAAAGGAAAGAGAAAAAATGAAAAGAAAAAGGGCATCTTGTTCGAGGCTGCCTAACTTTTTTAATATTCATTCGAGAGGGGTGCTTTTAACAATTAAAGCAAAATAGTGGAACCCCGACTGTCGGAATCCACGTCACCGGCATTATCAATGCCTAACATGGCGGAGGAAGATGATGAATTTCGGAGCTTAACCGATCCGGATTCTGACCCGGAATCAATCCCTATGTTCTTCGATAGAAATCGACATATTTGCTATTTAGAGATGATGCTGGAACTCATACCTTCGCCTTATCAATCGCAAGAGATCAATCGCCTCACTCTCGCTTACTTCGCCATCTCCGGTCTCGACATCCTACGCGCCCTCGATCACGTAACTTTCTCTTTCTTTTAATTTACCTTGCTTTTAAATATTTACAATTTTTCTAAATTGTAAATATTGTAGTAGAAACTGTTTTGTCTAAATTGTGGCAATTAATATCCGTAGTAGTTAATACTCTCTTTATCCCGAAGTAATGACAGTAGTTTCTTTTCAATCATCTGTTTAAGCAATTTTTATTAATATGATTGCTATATACTTTGTCCGTACTGATTTATTTTACACTTTCTTCTATTTTGGAGTGCCTCTTCGATTAAATATTCAAATCTGTGAATTTGATTTGATTTCTATCAAAATAACTTTTCGAATAGTACATCAAATTTTCTACCTCTAGTAGAATAAATTAGTCAAATTAACGTCTCATGCTTGTCATGTAAAAATGGAGGGGGGAGGGGGAGTATATTTATGTAATTTTGTAATAAAAGAATTCTTTTCATGCTATACGAAAATTAGATGCATTTAGCCTTGTATTATGAACTATTCTTTTTTGGGAAGAGAGAGTACTTGTAAAGTATCTATCCTTTCAGCCTTGACAATTTTTTCTTTGATATATATCTGAAATTAATGTTGCTTCCTAGTAATTTGGAGTTAACTAAACCAGCTATGATGTTCTGTTCGTATGCAGCCTCGAAGTTGCTCCTACTTTTAAGATTTCCTGCAATAAAATATTATGCGGTATAGTCAAATTTGCAGATCCCATCATCCACTGAGTTTTGAACTGTGCACCATTGACCCTCGGGGAACTGTTGGTTGTATATAATAAAAAACACATTTGCAGATGCTTGAAGTGGACAAAACCTAAAACAATACTGTAATTTATCTAATTATGAATGCATATAAGAGTTGGCTAGCCAAAGTAACGTTTTCTTCCATGCCAGATTGACAAAGAAGGGGTGATTAATTGGGTTTTATCGCTGCAAGCTCATCCACGAGATGAAGCTGAATTGAGCAATGGTATGGTTCAGTTAATGTAGAGAAGTGACTTTGATTATTCAAGCAGTCTTTAAACTTGGAGATAGTAGATTTATTGGGGACTTTTGTTTTTGTGCAGGACAATTTTATGGGTTCCATGGTTCTAGGAGTTCTCAATTTCAATCAAATGAAAATGGGGTACAAGAACGGGCTATTGTTAATTGTTGTTGTGGATAAACAAGCTGATTTACAACAATTTGTTCCTATAAATTCACCTATCTTATGGTTTCTACACAGGATGCAATCCCCAATGGCAGTCATTTGGCAAGTACTTACTGCGCGCTATCCATATTGAAGACCCTTGACTATGACTTTTCACTGCTGGATTCCACATCAATCGTCAAATCAATGAAAAATCTTCAGCAACCTGATGGGAGGTACTTTTTGTGACTTTTCTTTCTGTGGATTCTTTGATCTATGATACATTGCGTATCTGAATTGCAGATCTAGTAGAATGTGGAATGGTAGATGTACTCTTTAACTGGTCAACCCCATTGGTTCTTAATTTTGTATCATTTTCTTTTCGTAATCTGTAACTAGTAAATTTGTCCACCAAAGCATGTTGAAAAAAATTCAATAAGACAAATAGGGACCATATTATTCACAGCTCGTACATCAGGAAGATGGTTTAAAACCTTTACAGACAACCACTTTTGGTATTAATAGCGTTCTCACGCAAAAAGTCATTTTCCAAACTTTTTATGTCATAAAAGAAAACAAATATTTGAATTTAAAATCTCAAAGAATATTCATATTTCATAAATTAAAATTTTGAAAAGCTAATACTTTTTTAATAAATCCATAATTAGTTGTACTGTTGTTGACATCGAAATTTTAATGGATCAAGCTAAATCCTAAATTCAAGATGCTACAAGACCTCTTGAAACTCTAGGAGTCTGTCAGTGTTGCTTGGAGGCTATTATACCAAAACCCTAGGTCACTCCTATAAAAGGGGTTTCATAATCCTTTAAAAAATATCTCAAAAAATGGAGACTCACCCGATACTCTCAAAGAGATAAGAGGTGGTCGGATAATTCTTGATAATCAAATACTTCGAGAAGATCCACAACATACTTCATGGATACCAAATAAATCCAAGGAAGTCTTCATCATCCTACGTTCGAGATACACGCTGATCCAGCCCTCGAATCACGGATCCAATTGACCCTCGGCGCAGGGAAGAGAAAGGCAAACAAAAACAAAAACACAAACAACATTAGTTACTCCAACATAAATCGCATAAATAATTATCTAAACATAAGAGTCATAAGTACCATAAATAAACTGGCATGCAATAATATTAAAACAGTAACTACCAGAAATGACTACCATAAGAGAACACAAACCAATACACAAATTCTCTATGGATAGCCCTACCACGCCTCACCCAACCCCGAGAAAGGAGCACGAAAAATCTAGAAGCCCATATCCTACAACCCTGATAATGCCTCTTAGGCCTCCCTATGCCTCGCCTCACACCAACCACCGCTAGCCGCTCACAACACCTCACCGGGGCATCGGGGCTTCTCCTCCGCACATGCCCGAACCACTGGAGCCTCGCCTCTCGCATCTTCTCATCCACTGGGCCACCCCCACCTTCTCCCGAATAACTTCATTCCTAATCTTATCTAACCTAGTGAGCCTGCACATCCACCTAAGCATCCTCATCCCCGCAACCTTTATCCTCTGAACATGAGATTTCTTCACCGGCCAACACTCCATCCCATACAACATGGCAGGTCTAACCACAGCTCTATAAAACTTCCCCTTGAGTTTCTGTGGCACTTTCTTGTCACACAAGACTCCTGATGCAAGCCTCCATTTCGACCAACCCACCCCTATACGGTGAGTGACATCCCTGTCTATCTCTCCGTCCCCCTGAACCACCGATCCAAGATATCTAAAACTATCCCTCTTGGCTATGGCTTGAGATCTAATCTTCACATTCCTTCCCACTTCACTCGGCTCAGCGCTAAACTTGCACTCCAGGTATTCTGTCTTAGACCTGCTTAGTTTAAAATCATTAGACTCGAGAGTCTGTCTCCATACGTCTAGCCTCTAGTTAACACCGACCCTCGTCTCGTCTACCAAGACTATGTCATCAGCAAATAGCATATACCAAGGCACGTCCCCTTGAATATGACGTGTTAAAGCATCCATCACCAAGGCAAACAAGAGAGGGCTAAGCACAAGTCCTTGATGGAGCCCCATAACCACAGGGAAATGGTCTGAGTCGCCATCCGCTGTCCTGACCCTAGACTTAGCTCCATCGTACATGTCCTTGATTACTCTGATGTAGGCTTCCGGCACGCTCTTAGCCTCCGGGCACCTCCATAGCACCTCTCTAGGGACCTTAGTCATACGCCTTCTCCAAGTCGATAAACACCATATGTAGGTCCTTCTTCTTATCCCTGAACTGTTCCACCAATCTCCTGACAAGGTGGATAGCTTCTGTAGTGGACCGACCCGGCATAAAACCGAACTGGTTCACGGAAATAGATGTCGACTCCCTTGCTCTGGCCTCGATCACCCGCTCCCAGACCTTCACGGTGTGGCTTATTAATTTGATGCCCCTATAGTTGTTGCAACACTGGATATCCCCTTTGTTCTTATACAAGGGCACCACTGTACTCCACCTCCACTCCTCCGGCATCCTTTTGGTCCTGAAGATCGCATTGAACAACCTGGTGAGCCACTCCACTCCTGGCTTACCCATGCATTTCCAGAACTTTACCGGGATTTTGTCTGGCCCGGTCGCTCGACCCCTACTCATCCTACAAAGCCCCAACGACCTCTTCCACCCTAATGCGCCTGCGTTACCCTAGGTCTCTATGACGCTCTGAATGCCCCAGCTCCCCTAGCTCTATGTTTTGGTCCCCCTCCTCGTTGAGAAGATCTCGGAAGTACGCCTGCCATCTTTGCTTGACTTGAGACTCCCCCATCAGGACTCTGCCATCCTCATCCTTGATGCACCTAACTTGGTCTAGGTCCCGCGCCTTCCTTTCCCTTACTTTGGCTAACCGAAATAACTTCTTGTCCCCGCTTTTCTCCCGCAATTCCTCGTACATGCGACCAAATGGCGCGTTTTTAGCTTCCGTGGCCGCCAGTTTCGCTTCCTTCCTCGCCACCTTATAGCTCTCTCTGTTCACCCGCCTTTCTTCCTCGCTTGTACTCCCTGCCAACTTCGCAAAAACTGCTTTCTTCACCTCTACTTTTCCTCGTACTACATCGTTCCACTACCAGTCGCCCTGATGTTTGCCTAAATAGCCTTTGGCTACCCAAAGCACATCTCGCGCTGCCTCCCTAACCAGATTCGCCGTCTCTGACCACATTGCGTCTGCTACCCCCAAAACTTCTCCAATCTCCACCATCAACTAACCTCCTCTCCAACTCATGGGCTTTTTCTTTAGTCAAAGCATTCCATCTAATTCGCGGTCGGCCCCGAGCACCCTTCTGCTTCTTCTTCACCCAGAGTCCGACATACATCACTAGGAGTCTGTAACAAATTTGAGTCTACAAGTTTTACCGCGGAGGAAAATATTATTGGGTTCTTCAATTTTTTCTTGAACACCCCATTGCAGTTGCCAAATTTACAGTTTTTGAATCCTTGTAGTTAGCAATCAGAAGCTCGGAAGCCCTAGCGAAATCCAACAGCGCAGTGCCTCCTCCGTTCCTAACCCCGAGGCCAAAGCCACCGTGCACCTTACCATAACCACTAGCATCTGCCCCAACATGACCATTAAAGTCCCCTCCAATGACCAACTTCTCAGATTGGGGATACTACGCACCAACTCATCCAAGTCATCCCAAAAACGCCTCTTGACCTCCTCATCTAACCCCGTATGCGGTGCGTAAGCGCTGATGACGTCGAGGACGCAACCCCCGATAACCAACTTAATAGACATCAACCTATCGTTCACTCGCCTAACCTCTACCACGGACTCCCTAAGATCCTTATCCACTAGGATGCCCACTCTATTCTTACCCCTCACGACCCCAGAATACCACAACTTAAACCCGTCTACATCTCACGCCTTCGTCCCTTTCCACCTAGTCTCCTGGACACAGGCTATGTTGACTCTCCTCTTTTGAAGAATCTTCGCCAACTCGATGGACTTACTCGTCAGAGTGCCTATGTTCCACGACCCGATCCTTAACCTATGAGCGTTCGCTACCCTCTTCCCACCCTCCCGCCCTACCCGCAGAACCGCTCCCTTTCCCCCTACTCACCCCCGCCACCGCCCCCACCCCCCGAGGACATGACCTTACACTAACATCCCCCGCCGCGGCCACTATCCCTCCAACCGACTATGGAGAATAGTGACGCACACACGCACAAACGTGGAATACGAAAAAGATGCAAACTAGATAGCAACAGAGTAAACCTCACACGAAATGCTAGCGAGAATACGAAAAAGGTGTACAGGATAAACAAGAGACGGGAGGTACCAACTCCCGGTGGAAAAACCTGAAGGTAGGCTTTGATGTGCCCGAGGTCAAGTGTTTCCACCTCTTGCACGTCCCGGCCGGTGTTGCTTAGCTCTTCACTCCCAAACGCCGCAAAGTCGCCTTGTCACCTGTCCTAAAATTTATCAGGACGGGGTAGTTCTGTTGCGTCCCGCCGAAAATCTGCACGGGAAGTACTGTAGCTCGCCGAAAGTACTGTAGCACACCGGCTGTCCTCGCCGGGAAATAAAGTACTTGTCCAAGAAAACAGAACAAATGCACCCACGCAAAAAGCAGAAGAGAGAATAGAAGGAAAGAAAGAAAGGAGGAAAAAAAAAACAGAGCGGGGGGGTTGCCGGACAAAGGTCGCCGGCGTTACTACTAGGGTTCCGGGACTGAAATTTTGGGCTCAAGAATGGTTGGGTTGGGGAAACGCACAGCAGGGGAAGGGAGACGGGTTTATGGGGAAAAGAGAGACGGGGTGCGGGTGGGGGACGGTCGCTGACGTTGAGTAGAAAAATAAAAGAGAGAGAAGGGGTGAAGAGAAGGGAGAGAAGAAGGGGAGAGGAGAGAGGAGGGTGGGGGGAGATCGGGGGAGAGAGGGAGAGACACTTACCTGAGGTCGCCGGCGCCGGAAGTCAGGAGGCAGAAGAACGTTGAAGTGATGAGTGGATCAAAGAAGAGGAAATCGCAGAAGAACGTTGGGAGAGAGAGAAAGTTGATGTTATGTGTCCACAACATACTTCATGGATATCAAATAAATTCATGAAAGCCCGCACCATCCTACGTTCGAGAAACACGCTATTCTAGCCCTCGAATCAGGAGATAATCAGGACAGAAGAATCAAAGGGATAAACAAAATTGTACCCACGTCTTTTTATGAATAAAATTATGTTTCTTCATATTTATATTGTAGTTGCAATTTATTTTTGTAATATAATTTGTTGGAAACAACGAAACAACAGTATCTACAAAGAATTAAACTCTCTAAAGCACATACTTATTTTAAATGTCTAATGATTGGGATAGTATATTTTATTTCTTTATAAAATATCTTACTACTTTACAAAATTTTATTACAAAATGGCTTACATATATTTCATTTCTGTAATTTGCTTTATGACACCAAAGTTGTAGCTAGTGCTTTAAATATGAAAGTAATTATTAGAAAGGAAGTGGGAAATTTAGTAAAATATATGAATTAGCATCATTATAATGATAGGAAAAGTAAATTAATATTTGAGTAGCACTATTATAGAGAGGTAATTTTTCAAGAAGTGTGCGACGATAGCCGCTACTGTTATAGGTGTAGTGCTATTATGGAGAGGTAAAATATAACATGAAAAATCGGTTTCAAAGAAATTTGGCTGTTGTAGTAAAATGTTGTTGTAGAGGATGGCTAAGGCTATTATAGAGAGGTCTGATCCTGAATGTGCTGGCAGTGACAGTTCCACTCAGTCTTTCCTTGAAAGAAACAAGAATAGAGAGGAAAATAAGGGGGAAAATGAGAAGAACAAAGGCTTGCTGATCAAAAAATTTAAAAAAAGGAAAGGGCTGAAGGTACTTAATCCATGGTATATACACCTTTGTATATGTCGATTGTACATCTCCTTGTGTATGGAGACATCAATCAATTTCTTATGTAAAGCTAGGACAAACAGATATTTATATGCATATCATTGACTGCCAACATCTCTTGAGAGCTATACCATTAGATGCATCTTTTAAATAAAAATATGGATAAAGCTCCAGTTCACCACTCCCAACTGTGAAATTAGTACGAATGTTTCTTCAACTTCTTTTTCCTTATCCACAATACATTTAAAAAGCTTGACATGCAAATGAGTCTGCCGTAATCTTGACCTCTGAATATATGAGATTTGTGTTTATGTCTATTTAGGTTCTTTTATATTAACTGCTATATTTAAAAATTTCCAGCTTTATGCCCATTCATAGCGGGGCAGAGACAGACCTCCGCTTTGTATATTGCGCAGGTAGATAATATCTTTCCATTGAGCTTATTGAACTTAAAACACTTTAGAATGAAAATTGATTATCGCTGACCTGCATACCAGCTGCAATCTCTTCCATGTTGGAAAACTGGAGTGGCATTGACAAGGAGAAAGCCAAAGAGTACATTATAAACTGTCAGGTATACAGAGCATGACCATCTGTTTTCACAAAATCTCTTATTCTGTATCTTTGATATAGTTAGCACTCCAAAGTGAACTTACATAAGTTAATGATAGGTTAATCAAAAAAATAAAAAAAGATTTGGCACATTCAAATTCATTCCATTTACCGATATCACCCATGTTAAGCATTCATGTTTAATTGTTTATATAGTCGAGGTGCGCGCAAGTTGTCCGTGCAGCCTTTGTTAGGGCAAAAAATGTTCATCTTACAGATAACATTTAAGTATTCGCATCCTTATATTGAAAGTTTAGATAATATTCAATTTTTGTGCATTCTCTTGCAATTTAATGCTGCCACCTGAAAAACCTAACTTTTCAGAATTGAAGTCTTATGGTTAAGTATTATAAGTTGCACCATTATGATAAGTATCTCATTTCTCAGATTTTTAATGATAAACTGTCCATGTTATAGAGCATCATTTTTGTTTTCATACCTCTAGCATTTTCTTTTGCTATGATTCCTGGTGATGCTTCTCATGCTAAGCAGTGCTGTCTGGTTCATGCAGTCATACGATGGTGGTTTTGGTATAACTCCTGGTTCAGAATCACATGGTGAGTGAATACTACCTCTAACGCATTTATAAAGATCCCCTAATTTTTAAATGCGAATGATGTCCTACTTTTTTGAAGTCTCATATAATGATCTTTTCATTTGAAGATTGTTATTACTAAAAATTGTTTCTTTCTTATTTGGGTGGGAGGGAGCTGCACAAATAAATGGTTGCAAGTTTATTTGAGAAAAACTAAAATGGGTGATAGAATTAAAGGATATCGGGCAAGCAGTTATGGCCCCCTTCCGTTAGCTGAAATGTATGCGTCTCATTCAACGTGAGGATGGTAGGCAATCTGATTGCTCACCTTCCTTCTTGAACTCCAGAAACATCGTCCAATCAGGCTTGCCAAAAGGGGAAAAATGAAACAGATGAGCTTATCTTTGAATGTTTCCATCTGCGGGCAGCCTATCAATCAGATCACATTGTTTTGGAATATCTTGAACTGCTTATATTTCATATCTCTGTTGTGATCTTCTTTTCCTTTTTTCTACTTGGGGTAACTTTAATGTGGTAAAAGTGAAAGATGGTTGTGTTGCAAATCAATCTATTATACTTGTATATTTAGTTTCAGTTTTGTAAAACCCTGTCAATATTTGTAGTTATCAGATTTTTAGAGTGGCTATTCTTTTGTCTCTGTTTTGAACCACACGGGGTGGGAAAAGAAAAAAAGGAGGCTCCAAGTGAATTTATCTGTCATTTCTTTTCTAATTTGTTGTTTTTTAACAGAAAGCTGAAAGTGCAATATGGTAGCATGCTCTTAAATCATCTTTTAGTTTTTGTACGTGGTAATATGATATTTCTCATAGATGGTGATTGTTTAGTATCACAGGTGGTGCCACTTATTGTGCGGTTGCGTCTCTCAAATTGATGGGATTAATCGAAGAGGATATATTGTCGAAGAGTGTATCCTCTTGCTTCATAGATGTACCCATGCTTCTAGACTGGAGTCTACAGGTATAATTTCTTCGAATAGTGTGTGGCAGACTGGCAGGTTCTTATATTGCTCTGCTAGACATGTTTTTCAGTATTCCTCCAAAGAATAAATATAACAATTTTAAGATAGCAGATGATTATAACCAAAAGAAAAATGTAACGTGGACCAAAGTAAGGATGATTATTTGTACAAGCCCATTCCTCATATCTGGTCCTTTGACTGATAAATGGTCGATATGATCTACTGTCCTGCAATTGGTGTGACTCGATCTTGCCTTCTTGCAGAGACAGGCAACTGATGGTGGTTTCCAAGGTAGACCAAACAAAGCTACTGACACCTGCTATGCTTTTTGGTGAGTTCAAATAGCTTTTTATCTTCAACTTCATCACTTCTATTTCTTCTGGCTTGATAAATTGACGCCCTTGTTCAGGGTTGGAGGAGTTCTAAAGATCTTAGGGGCTCACAAGTTCATCAATTATGGAGGTTTACGTAAATTTCTTTTCACCTGTCAATCCCAGGTGCTTTGGCTTCTCCTCTTTCTTTTCCTTCTTCTTTGCACATGCTTTTACAGGCAACTGCAGTTCTAGAGCTTCCAAATTATTTTTTGGATCGTATGCCCTTCCTATTATATGATGTCCAAAAACTTTTATCAGGAAGAAACCACTGTAGCCTCATTGCTATGGATTGTTAAACTTGTTTCATTTCCAATATTTGTCTACCATCATAGTTGTGGTTTGTTGATATTTTCACCAACTAATTCAGCCATTTCCATGGAAGAACTTTCGGTTACTAAAATCTATACCCCCTTTTTTGTTCTACAGTATGGTGGTTTTGGTAAAATCCCGGAGCAGCTGCCAGATCTTTATCATGCCTACTATGGCTTTTGTGCATTTAGTCTGTTAGAGGAAGCGGGCCTCAGTTCAATCTGCGTTGAACTGGGTATAACAAATGGTGCATCCACTAGACTTTGACCCAAATGTTATTTGGGCTTCTGCAGCCACTACGAATTTTGCCGCACACTCATGATTGCAAAGGTTTCCATGCGCAGGTATAATTAAGTTCCACTCATTGGTTGAGTGGAGATACAAATTAGAAGTACGGTAATTATTGATACTTTCTACCTACTTGTGTTCACTTCTTTACCTATATGCTAAAAATATATTTTATTTGATTTTTGACATAGATGATATAACCTTACTTTCACTTTGTTATGTTCAATCACATTTGCTTGGTTCCCCTAATTGTTTTAGCATTTTTTTAGCTTCTACTTCGAGATGTCAATGGCACTTCCTGGTTTGTCATAATTTTTTGCTTTTCCTGCCTGTTTAGGTCTGGATTTGGATCATGGGTTGAGCGTAAACTTGAAATTTCCCATGCTATAAATGCTAAGCAGTTATAGATCTTCAATAGGAATGTTGATATATATCGCTAAACTTGTGGAGAACAATTAACAAAGTCTCAAGGACCTAGACCGGCATAATAATCTCAGATGTTGCTTTAGCTATGTCAAAAATTTATTTAGAAAATGAAACATTTATAAGTTGGGAAGCATTTTTCAGAACTTAGACGAGTTGTGCTCAACAAAACTCATAAATTATTAACAATTACCCCCCCCCCCCCCAAAACCCCCCCGCCATACGCACACACAAAAGAGGACTGGGAGTTCCAAGTCAAGGAATGGTTATTATATTAATAAAAATATACATATATACACACAGGGCCTCATAAAATGTGGAAGGCATCAAAGCGATAGTTGGTATATTGATGTACGAGTAGGTGATGTTAAAAATAGCACGGGCTAGCCAGATTTCGGACTGGTAGCCAGCGTTTGCAAAGTCATTGAAAATAGCTATTATTTTGTTGCATGACGGAAAATTCTAGCATAATATACTCAGATCGATGCACTTCTGTGTGAACATCTTCCATCATATTATGCTGGAACTCTAACACGCATAAAGTTGCAACATAATATGATGGATATTGAAACGTATGAACTTTTAGCATATTATGCTGGACTGGTATATTGTACTGGAACTCGAATATGTTGGATCGGTATATTGTACTGGAACTCCAGTGTATTATGCTAGAAGTCCAATATATTATATTTAGAAATGGTTAAATTTTGATTACTGTTGAAATTGTGACTATTTTGAATAATCAATTGTAAATTTGGCTATTTTTTAGTTTCTCCTGAAGTCATGAAGTTCATAAAGGTAAGCCTATTTTGCTTATTATTTTTAATTTGAAGCATGTGAATTGTGAATTGTGATCATTTGCTATGGTTAGCAACAGGAAAGATTCAACTAAATAGAGGTGATCACTAAGATTGAAAGTTAATGACATTAGGACTGGAATGTGCCGCCTTTACTTTCCAATTACACTTTTAAGACTAGTCAATCCTGGCTTGATACGTGAAGTATGGAAATAAATGTTAGCTCCTCAAACAAGCGGTATAAAAGTATTAGAAGAGTTAACTTAAATAGCCGCTTACTCAACTGCTCAAACAACAAAATAGCCGGTATATGTATAATTTATTTATAAGGTGTGTATGACCGTATATAATCAACTACTTGTGTAAAGATTCTAAGTACTCACTTTTTTTTGGGTGACTAATTCCAAAATATTGTCCTTTTTAAGGAGATATTAGACCGTATTTGCTTTTTCAGAGACTATTATAAACTTTTTCCCAAAAGAAATTACTGCAAAATATATTTAAAGAAAAGCTAAATTAAGTAATTGCTAAAACATAAAAAAAAACATAATATCCCTAGCTCAGGATATTAAACTTATAGCAATATGAAAGATAATTTTTCAATAAAGAAACACTAGAAAACTGAGAAGCCTCTAGAAAATAGTGCAAAACTATTTAGAAACTGACAGTTTAACCACTACAAAATCGGACGGGTTAGGTCGTAAACAATTCCAACATATTATTTGTTGAATCCATTTTGATTTAAATAAAATTTTGAAGGGGTTTAGTTACAGTCCAATATTTATATTACCCTTTTTTAGCATGTTCGACACACTTTTTATCTACTTAATTGCCCATCTAGTTATGACTTATGTATGACCTATGACTCATATCTTTCTTGATCGGATCTATTGGAAAACATATATTTCCTCAGCCTTTAATATATTGGGGACACAATACTTCCTCAGCCTTTATTATTGGGAAAATTACACAACATATTCGCAACAAAACATAATAGGCGGCAAAATAATTATGTGACTAGCAAATATAATTATTTTTAGTTGGCTGGTCAAATGTGTAACTTGTCCGTATTATTCAAGATATAGAACTTTTTTGATTAAAAGAGAATATACAATATTTTGTGGTAAGTTGACCTTTTATTTTCATTTGATATTATATTATAGAAACATTTTCATGTATGTACCAATTTCAAAATTTTATTACATATTATGTAGCAAGTATCGAATTTACATCAAATGTCAATAGAAAGTTTTCATAAGTTCTTACATTTGGCCCCATCAGATATTGACCACCTAAAAAGGTGGATATTAACAACTTTTGCGTTTTTTAAAGTGTGAACAAATTGTAGTGAGTTGGCAGTTATGGCAATTAGGTTGAAAGTGTGGAAGAAAAAGGGGTGTAATAGATTATTATAATAAAATTATTGGGATTAGTAAAAGTTTGTCTTCTACAATTCAACAAAGAAAAAATTAGAGTGAACATCTTCTACTGCCCAACACCATTTTCTGAAACGGAATCCTCCATTGTTTTCTACATAACTGTTCACAATAAAAAATATAATGGTAATCTAATGAGTTTGATAATTGTAGGTAAAAAATATTTTATTTGTAAAAATTTATAGTTTTGTAATAAGAACAACAACCCAGTATAATCCCACAAGATGGGGTCTGGAGAGGGTAATACGTGTGAACATGTGATTTTTGCCCTAAGCAATAAAATTTCAAAATTAAAATAAAAAAAAATATTTTTTGTGTGCAATTATATGTTTTGATTGAAATAAGATGCATTTGTGTGTCAAACAATTAGAAGTGAAAATGAGAAAATTAAAAAAATAGGTTAAGTACAAGTATTACAATTAAAGGAATTAAAAAAGGAAAATTAACAAAAAATGCAATAATACCAGAAATTAGAGAAAAATAGCAGAAAAATGTCAAAAAATATCAGAAAATTAGAGAAAATAGAAAATTGAATAATTGAAAAGAATACAAAAAGAGAAAATGAAATACAAAAAGAAAATACCAAGAAATAAATAAAATACAAAGAAAAATACATAAAAATATAAAATTGGGCCAAATATGTAAACCCAATACACATTGGCCCAAACCAAATAAAAGATCCGGTCTAGCCTTTATATGAGAAACAATCCCAGGCGTTCATCACTTTAAATCCAACGACTGAGATTTTATCCGAAATTAATTAATTAATTAAGATTTTTGATCACATCTGAGCCGTTCGTGCTCGAGATCTGACAGATGTGAGATACCCTTGGTTTTTAACCAAACGTTGTCGTTTTAAGGAAAACAATCCCGGCCGTTGATCTCAATTGATCCAACGGCCAGGAATTGATCGAGCGTTACAAGTATATAAGCCTGGTCTCTCTTCAGAGACATGCCATTTCATTACACGCTTAACCCTAGCCGCCCTCTCTCTACCCCTCGTCTCCTTCTCGAAGCTTCGCTGGCCATGGAGACTGGCCCATTTCCATGGCCGTCTCCGCCCACCTCTTACCTCCCAAACCTCTTTTTCTTATTTCCCCACCACAAACCACCCAAAAAATCCCCAAAACCCTAGCTTCTTAAAATTCCGGTCATCGGAGTTCTTCTCCGGTGACCAAAATCTATGAGAACGGCTCCTAGATTAACACCATCTAGCCCTCATCCCCTGATCTATCACCCCTCACAAATCGTTTCCCTCGAATATCACTCCATTTGTTCGACTCTTCAAAAACAAGTCGCCGGAACCCTAACTCCGGTCGACCCAAAACAAAACCCCTCCCTTCTAACACCCAGAACCTGTCTCTGCTAATAAAATCAATAAAAAAACTTCAACTTGAAGTTTGAGAACAAAACTAGAAAAAGAAAGAAAAAAGAAAAGGGAAAAGAACAAGAAAAAGAAAAAGATAAAAGGGAAATAGCACAGGAGACAGATCCTGCAAAGCTAAATCCCTCTTCCTTTCATTCTCTGTTTTTATGTTTTTGTGTTCTTTCTTGTTATCTTCTGTTTACACGATTCATCTTCATCTCTTTTTCTACTTTAGCATGCTTTTATGTCTGAAGTTCTTTTTCTTTTAGTCGTTTAACTAATTGCATGTTTAGATTAGTTTCATTCCTTGAAATAATTTCTGTTTTAGCTATGTTTCTCTCTTAATAGCATGTTTCTTTGGCTTTCTTTGACAATCCTGCCTATTGTGTTTAATCAAATATACCCAAGCATGTTAGGGTTTCTACTAGTCTTTAACATAAGAAAATTCTGATTATGCCTTCTTCGTGTTAATTGATATACTATGCTCGGAATCTGAATTATGAGTTTGTTTGATTGAAATTCAACAATATTTAATTTCCCCTCTGAGTTTTGGTTAAATGACAAGTAATTCTGATTTTTGTGGCTATGTGTGCAATTTAATGTGAAAGGGCTATATCCGCAATATTTTTGTGGTATTGGACTGTTATTAAACCTAATGTACTTAGGGATATTGGTTATAGCTGTAATAGGTTGGTAATTAGATAAGTGGCTAAGTTTGAAAGCATGTTAAGTAGTTAAATAGGCTAAAATAGAAAACAACATAAAGATAGTTAAAATTGAAATAAGTAATAAGAGTGGTGAGTTTTGTAACTGACCAACTCTGTAGTTCTTTAGTTCTGAATTCAATGGTTAAGTCCTGAAAATGGCTAATTTTGTAATAATCGGGCTTAAGCTTGAAACTGGCTAAGCTTTGCAAAGTCTCATCCAATTCTAAGTGGCCAGTCATAACTAATTGACTAAGTGTGCAAAGCTAAGTCCAAACATTGGATTGGTTAAAACTTAAAGAGTATAAATTTAGGTAAATAAGCAGGCTAGTACTGCAAATTAACTCTAATAACAAAAAATGAAAAGAAAATAGGCTAAAATTGAAATAAGATTGAAGTTCAAATCTGGCCAAATCTTAAAAGACTTACTAATACTGGCCAGAAGTTAAAAAAGAGCTGAAAACAGCATACCTAGACCTGGACAGGGTGGGGTAAATAGTAATTGCCATTAAGGGTATAAGAGGAATAGAAAATGGCATAATTGTGGATTTAATAGAGCCTATGAGGACCTTTAAGACATTTAGGCCTATGATTTCTGTAATATTGCACAAAACTAAGGGTATAATAGACCCAAATAAAAGGCAACTTAGTAAATAACCTTAGCAAGTGGGGGTACACTAGTAAAACACCCAAAAAAAATCAAATATAACCTTCCAGCACATGCTGGAAGGCAAATTCAAATCTGAAAATGCTAGTTAAGTGTAATAATTGAAAGAATTCATGGGAGGAAACTAGAAATAACTTTTCAACTTTCCCCCGGAGGAAACTAGAAATAACTTTTCAACTTCCCCCCCCCCCCCATTTGAGCCTGATTAAGGGTTGGATTTTTGAAATAGAAATTCGGAGATACACATATAGATACATAGAGTAAAAAACTGCCTGGGTTTTAGTCGAAGCTTATTCCTGAAGCTGTAGGGAATCTATTGCTATTCTACTGGTTTTCTACTATCTTTTGGTGGATATCGCTTTGCTGTGTCTCGGGATTCAATTTGATTGCTGAAACTCACTCGTGTTGCTGTGATTCAATCTCTCCTATTGCTGTTGCATTGTTTGCTGTGGTCTATCTGCTATCTTCTGCCTATTCTCCCTTAGACTCATTGGCATTTTCTGTTGCTGAATCAGGTACACATTCTCTATTCGAGCAATGTAACTGAAGTCGATTTGATGGAATGAAAAGTCTGATTCGAATTTGAAAGCCTTTCTGCTATTTGTTTTCCTTATATTTAGTGTATAAGTAGTTGGATTTATAATTTGATAGGAAATGATTGTATAATTAGCTCTTATGAGGCACAAATTGGTGCTGGAAAATAATGTAATAGAGTAATATGTAGATTAGAGTAGTGGTAGTAATCATAATCACCTAGCTAATAAAATAGGTTAATAACTAAATCTGGTACAAAAGTAAACCTGCAAACGAATAGCTAATTAACAATACTAGTATGCAGAAGTTAGCTTAATTAGAATTAATTAGATTAATATGAACAGTATTAGTAGTAGATGAAACAATTGTGGTTAACATAAAGTCGCATCTCGCACGTTAACATAGTTTATACTGAATCCTTCAATTAGTTCTTTACTTTTGTAAAGTAATTAGGAAAAGCATGTTATCAATAATATAGATTAGCTTTAGATATTAAATAACTGGAATTCAGTAGTTTAAATAGCTGTCAAACGTAAAAAAAAAACATGTTAATTAGATTTAATTCGCATTGAACATTTAAAGTTAGAGTTTATTAGTGTACTTTTGTACTTCATTTTCTTCTTATTGAATGAAAAAATATTTCAAGTTATCTTGTCTTCTGAATATCAATCCTTTGTGTATATATTGTTTTCTGATTTCTTTTTCTCTTTTATAATGATATCTGATCTGGGCCTAATAGACTACGAATGCCCAGAGTTGTGTAAGTCTGCTATTGGGCTTCTATTGAACGTGATTTAGCGCGTTCCTAGGTTTTTAATACCCAGGAATGTAGTTTGATATGTGTTAAGCCCAAATCTAGGCCCATGTGTAAATAGAAATAAGGCCTGGATTCTGATGCTGGAAATAATGAACTAGGGAAAAAACCAAAATAGACAAACATTGTACACTCATATTAGGAACTTGACTGTAAAATTAAATCGGGACGAGCCTCACGTTGAAAATAAAATAGTGGGGCCCCCAAATAATTAAGTAAATTATATATACGTTAGACTCGGGAAGGTTGCTAGATAATTTCACAACCTTTCCAAAATGTTAAAAAAACTGATAGACGATTTAGGCACGATTTAAGAATATACTTTCCCTAATACGAGTGCACATTTGATATGACTCAAATCATAAATCCCGGCGAAGCTGAAACGTGTTAAAGGTCATAGGCGTACTGGTTGCGATGTGACTTGAAATACGTTTTCGCGATGTCGTAATTCTTAAAAAATAAGTATTAAATTTGAAACACATACATATTATTAAAAGCATATAATAAGTCATATAAAACCGAAAATGACAGTTGAGCGACCGTGCTAAAACCACGGAATCCGGGAGTGCCTAACACCTTCTCCCGGGTTAACAGAATTCCTTATCCGGATTTCTCATTGCGCAGACTGATAAAAATAGAGTCAATTTCCTCGGATTCGGGATTAACCGGTGACTTGGGACATCATTATCTTCCCAAGTGGCTACTCTGAAATTATAAATAAAATCTCGGACCGATTGTCCTTTATTTGGAAAAACTCCTTCCTCGTTGTTATTATCCCCTTCCCGGGATATTCATAACGTCGAGGTATACCTTATTCTCCTGATCGGGAATTAAACAAAAAGGTAGTAAATAGGGAGGTGTGACAGCTCTGGCGACTCTGCTAGGGATAAGTAACCCAGAACTTCGGTTTTAGGGTTTAAGAATTCGAGCTCGTTAGAATTGTCGTTCTCGGTATTATTTGACTTTATTACATGCTTTGACCAACATGCTACGTGTTTTACCGCTTTGATATTATGTGGATTGTACATATAAATTGTGCCGAAAACCCTTCTCTTCTTCACCTCCGGGGATGTGCTTACTCGTTGAGACTCCCCTTTCTGTTAAGTTATACCAAAAGTAAGAAATAGAGCCCGAATAAGTTACAAAGCCGAATGACCCCGCTGGTCACCGGTACGTAGCCCCCTCCTCGATTCGAGTTGTCCACTCGGGTGCACGGTCTAGCATTCTATGAAACTATAAGATATTGAAACTAGGTCTAGGATGATTATTTACCTCATAACTGACTTAGGGGACTCAACACAGGGGTTGGGTCCGTCTAGGACAGGTGACCCGGTAATTAAAGACCGAGCATATTATATGTTGCATTTTTAATTGTCTTTGATCAATATGCGGACCGGCAAAATTCCCGAGAAAATAGAAAAAGAATATTCTGAAAAGAAGAGTGAGAAATGTTAGCAAAAGTTTGTTAGAAATTTGAAAGGAAAATCTGAAAAATTGGAAAAATATTGTTGTTGAAATAATTGGTCAAATAATCTGACCGAACTACGCAGGTTTGATTCTCGCCATTAGGTGGGATACGTAGGCAACCCTTGAACGGGTCCAACCACACTTTTAGAAAATGACCAAAAAAAATATTTTAGTTTCAAATAATCGAGGTGATCGCTATTTTTGGAAATAGCCGAATGTTCTGAAAGGACGCCGGAAGGCTGTTTTGGCAAAAATGGCCACTTAGAAAATCATGTCTTTTTCTTTTTCAAAATAAAAACCTGAGAAGGTTATAAAATGAAAATTGGTTTTGAAAAAAAATATTTTTCTTTTTCAAAATAAAGTAGCCTTCAATAAATGTGCAGGATGAGCACGATACAAAATGAACCCTTCACTCTAATAAATAAAATCCTTTTGGAGCTAAGATTATGGTGGAAAGGCATGGGACAGGAAGGACAAGATTGGGTCAAATGTTATCTGAAGGACCTTACGGGATTAATGGACATAATTCCCCGAGGCGATATAATTCGAGCACTTGTCACATGCTGGGATCCTGCACACAACGTCCTACATTTCTCTAACTTCGAACTCATTCCTACTCTTGAGAAAGTTGCTTACTATATAGGGAAAAATGAGGTCCCCCTAAAAGAGAAATACCCGGTGGCTCCGAGAGCAATAACGGTGCACCGATTCCTCGACTCTTTGAAGATTGCTCGGAATGTCCACAACGAGGATTTGGCTAATGGGTTTTGCTCCTTAAACTTCATCTACAGTATATATGGACATGCCGGGGGTTTCAATGACCCTACAAACAAACTCTGTAGTAAGTCCAACCGAGTCAAATGGGAGGAACATCGACGATTCGCCTTTATAGTGGCGTTTCTCGGGCAAATCATAATTTCCAAGAAAGGATGGGCACATTAATACAAGAGTCGCCGGGGTGGCCAACACTTTGCTTGTACAAGATAATTGCACTTTGGCCCCGATGATCATAGCTGATATCTACCATGCTCTTACAACATGTAAAGCAGGGCACGACTTCTTTGAGGGATGTAACTTGATTCTGCAAATTTGGTTGATAGAACATCTATGCCGCCATCCTTCGCTCTCAAGCTATGGTCCGTCTAAAAGAACGTGCCTTGAAGAATTCTATACGAGAACAAAAGAAGTTAAGCATTGACCGATAGCCAAATCGATTGGGCATACGGATGGTTGCCCCTCGATGAGGTGATATACATGCCGACGGAAGGGTCACATTTCCTGATCATGGGCTTAAAAAGCATCCATCCGTATGCACCGTACAGGGTCCTACAACAGCTTGGAAGATATCAAGTTATACCGAAAGATGGAGACCTCAGTTTGCAAGCAATAGAGATTAGCCCGGATGGGCAATTCCCGGAAGCAAAGATCCGACAGATTTGGAATGAGTGTCAAAGTTTGAAGGTAGATACTTGTGTGGAAAACAGAGCTCGGGGAGAAGTATCGACAGGGTATGCCGCATGGTATCGTCGGGGTATAGAATATGATAGACCATTAAAAAGGCCTCACATTCATGATTTGGCCGAGCATTCTAAGGAATACGGAAATTGGGTAGCCAAATAAAAAGAGTATAGAGCCAAGATCAACTCGCTAGAGAAGAAGTTTCAAGATCTCCAGTTCGAGAGTGGTTTACAGGCAGCATCTGACGAAGGAGAAAAGAAGCAGCTAATAAAAGAGAATGAAATCTTAAAGGCTCAAGTTGCAAAAATGAAAATTGCATCCGAGACCCCAGTTTGCCTAGGCCGAGATGAGAAATTGATTGAAAATCTTCGGCGCAAAGTGAATGACTACAGCTTCGATCTTGATAAAGCAGAAAAAGAGTTAGTCAGGGTTCGCAAACAACTGGTGAGAGATGCCGAGGAAAGAGCTAGAATGGTTCAGCAACTACAAGATAAACATGAAGTTGAGGTAGCTCGATTGAGAAAGAAAATCATTACAGCCACAGTCAAAAGTAGCAAGATAATCAAAGAATTTGAAGAAGAAAAAGAGCATTGCTACACAGCTATGGCTTGATTAGAATTTGAGCTACAACAATTATAGAAAGAGAACCAACAAACCTTAGACGCTCGCGCGAAACAGATCAGCAGGCTGCTTTAAGAAAAAGGGATCATTCGGGAAAGAATCGTCCATATTGCTCAGTACATCACCAGAAAATACCAATTGTGTGAAGATATGTCCCAGGCAACATTTGCATCAGCCGTAAAGTTCTTTGTAAAGCAAGTCATGTCTGACCTAGATAAACTCCAAAGTGGATTGGCATATAGGCCCGCGGCAAGATCGAACGACGTCTCGCGGGTATTAGGGGCATTAATGTACTCATAGGGCATGCATTTTATATTGGTATTCCTTTTGCATTAGTAGCACAACATCATTTTGTAATCAATGTTTTTGAGTATCAATGAAAAGTTCAAAAGAAGTTGTTGCTAATCTTTTTCCGCTTTATATTAATTGTCTAGGCGATAGGCAAATATGTAGGAACGAAAAAGTAAAAATTGAAAAGAAAAAAAAAAGAGAAAGTAAGAAAAAGAATGAAAAAAAATGAATGAAAAAGAAAAAGAGAAAAGAAGATATGAATGTTGATTCAAAAAGGAATAAATGTCGGAATGATGCATAATGATCAAGGGCAAAAGTTGTGATTTTTTCATTACATTTTACCCTTTGTGAACTAACTATTAACAAGTGTTGTTGTTGATGAGTATCAGATTTCAGCTGGCAACTAGCATTCTGGAAAATCATCATTACAACACACGATCAAAATCTATGTCTAAGGCTGTGACTCAGGAGATTGAACCAACTATCAAGGACCCAGTACAGGAAAAAGAGGTTGTGGATGTTGCGGGAATGAAAGAGGAGATGTATAAGCTAAAGCAGCAAATGTCGGAAATGTACCAAGCCTGGTCCAGGAGTCAACCTTTACCCACATATCTAGCCAATCCAGCATATGTCCCTCCCGCAAATCCTAACCCTGAACCACCTACCATGAACTCATCCTCCACGTACCCAAATTATCAACACTACTATGCCACAACTTCACAGGCACCACCACCGTTGTCCAAACAGATTCCACCTCAACCACCACAGGTCGCCCCAGTGTGTGTGTCACCACCACCTATTGCTCTGCATAAATCATCAAGTGAACCAGTGTTCCACTTGCAAGATGCACATTATTACCCGCCGGAGCCGGCATTTAGGCAGCATGACTCTTATACCCCACTGATGGAGATGACGAAAGAAAAGCCCGTCAAGAACTTAGAGCAGGAAGAAATGGCACGGAAGATGAGGAGTTTAGAACAATCTTTCCGTAACATACAAGGGCTAGGAGGCCAAGTGAGCGTCCCATATAAAGATTTGTGTTTGTTTCCAGAAGTGTAGCTCCCGGTTGGATTCAAGCTACCTAAGTTCGACATGTACGATGGACACGGATATCTGGTAGCCTATCTCATGGGTTATTGTAGCAAGATGTGTGGTGCAGGGGGAAGAGATGAACTATTGATGGTGTATTTTAGCCAAAGTTTGAGCGGTTCTGCGCTGGAGTGGTATACACGTCAGGATCACACCAGATGGTTCATCTGGGACGATCTAGCTCGGTCATTTGCTAACCACTTCCAGTACAACTTGGAGATAATTCCACACAGGCTGTCGCTTACAAAGATGGAAAAGAAGCCCGGAGAAAGTTTCCAGGAGTACGACTTTAGATGGAGGGAACAAGTAGCACGAGTGGATCCTCACATGAATGAGACAGAAATTGTGGATTGTTTTTTGCAGGCCTTAGAGTCTACTTACTATGGTCATCTGGTATCCGCTATCGGTAAAACTTTTAATGAAGTGGTGAAAATGGGGAGTTTCGTAGAGGAAGGATTGAAAACCAACAAAATTATGAGTTTTTCGGCTATCAAGGCCACGAACCAGGTGATAAAAACTAGAAATGGGGGATCTATCGGTAAAAAGAAGAAGGAAGAGGTTGTAGTTGTTGAAAGTAGACAGTGGTCTCGAGGCCAAAATACATACCATCACCCACCTCGTCTATACTAATCATACCTACCAGCACCTTACAACCCACCTCCACCATAATATCTACCCACTACCCCACATTATTCCGTCCCACATGCTCAACATTACCCACTACCTCCACATGTATGGCGAGCCCAAACTCCACAAAACGTCTACCATACACAAAACACCTACCCACCTTCCAGAATCTATAAGAATCCAAATAGATCCAGCTTCCGTCCAGATCCGGAAATGAGAAATAGAGCCCAAACAAAGAAAACATTCACTCCATTGGGGGAGTCTTACACCAATATTTATCATCGCCTGAAGGAGTTGGGGATGCTAAGCCCGATTGAGCCAAAACTTCCAAACCCACCACCCAGAAACATTGACCAGTCAGTCAGATGTGAATATTGCTCCGGGTCGCCGGGGCACGATACTGAAAAGTGTTGGCACTTGAAATATGCTATACAGGAGCTCATTGACACTAGAAGGATCGAGGTGCAGGCTCTAGAGACTCCTAATATTACTCAGAATCCATTACCAGCTCATCATGAGACACGCATGATAGAGTTAGAGCAAGCAGAAAGCAGCAAGAAACCATCCCAATCTGTAATGATGATAAAAGCCAATAGAAAAATAGGGAAAGAGGTTGAGGAAGAGAAAGCGATAACCGAGTTACCAGTGAAAAAGCCGTCAGTGGTTGAAACTATGAAAATTGTGGTGCCAGGAGCTAAACCGTTGTTAACGGTAAAAGGAGCATACGTGGAACCCGTAGTCATAAAACTGGTAGTGCAAATGCCAGTGGTAGATACTAAAGCCATACCTTGGAACTACAACAAAGTCACGATGATATACAGGGGAAAGGAGGTTACAGGAGAGGTCAACGAAACTCATGGCCTCAGTCGTTCCGGGCGATGCTTTGCCCAGGAAAAGTTAAGGAAAACGAAGGTGGTGAAGGAGAGTCATGTGAAGAAACCGGTTTCTGAAGAAGAAACAGAAGAGATTTTGAAAAAGATAAAATCTCAAGACTATTCGATAGTAGAGCAGCTGAGAAAGACACCTGCACAAATTTCATTACTTTCATTGTTAATCCATTCAGAAGAGCACATGAATGCGTTATTGAAAATTCTGAACGAAGCATATGTCCCAGAGAAAATCTCAGTTTGCCATCTTAAAAAGATCTTGAACAAAATTTTTTAGACGAACAAAATAACATTCCCAGATAATAAATTGCCAATTAAAGGGACGGAGCACAACAATGCACTTTATCTCACCGTCAAAAGTAAATAATCTGTGGTTACTCGGGTCCTAATAGATAACAGGTCAAATGCAAACATTTGTCCACTCTCAACTCTGGGAAAGCTGAAGATTAATCCTGATAGAATCCGTCGAAACAGTGTGAGTGTTCGAGGATTTGACGGAGGGAGCAAAAATACTTTGGGAGATATTGTGTTGGAAGTCACCATTGGAGGACTTTACCATGGAATTCCAGGTTTTGGATGTCACTGTTTTTTATAATCTATTACTGGGATGGCCATGGATCCATGCGGCCAAAGTTGTACCATTTTCCCTGCACCAAATGGTAAAATTCGAATGGGAACAACAGGAAATTACAGTGCATGGAGATGAAGATGCTTGTAACACCATAATGCCTTTTGAAGAAATCGAAGGGGACAAGGGCCCATGGGTGTATCAGGTAACGGATGCTGTGGTAGTTAACAAGATATCTGAAGGGGAGAGCATGCCAAGTCTTGCAGTGGCACCTACAGCAGTAATGGTGGCTAAAGAAATGATCAGAAATGGGTTCGCACCGGGAAAAGATTTGGGGATAGCGTTACAGGGAATAACACAGCATGTCCATCTACCGGGAAATAATGATACCTTTGGCTTAGGCTTTCAACCTACTTATACCGACATCCAAAGATCCAAAAGAATGAAGAAGAAAAGTTGGACCCTCCCGAAACCAATTCCAAAATTATCCGACACCTTCACTAGGCCTAGTACACAAAGACATTTGACAACTGCTGTGTCGAGATATGCTGAGATAAGGCCAGATGCGGAACTTCTCGCAAGGTTTGAAATGTTGTTCGGGGATGTAAACATGTTGGATATGGGTGAGGGGACTAGTAAGATGGATATCCAGTTCGTGGGACCCAGCGTTGCACTTAATAATTAGGAAGCTACTCCTCTTCCGATCAAGAGGGGGTTGTGGAAGTTAGCTTTCAAAAAATATTTCATTTTTCCCAAAGTTGTTTTATTTTTTAATCCCCACACCCCACTGAAATCAAATGTATCTAACCTCTGTTATCTTTTGAAAAAAAATATCAATAAAATGCAATTTCTTCTTCTTTCTTCATTTTTGCCTTATTTTTATTTTTCTTTTTGTACAATTCAATATTCGTTGATTCTGATGATATGTCATGCATGAAGGATTCCCGGCCCAGTCTTGACAATCGAATAGTTATACAAGAGATTGAAAATGAAAGTGAAATATAGTATGAAGATAAGGAAACACTGGAGGAAATCAGTAAAGATTTGAATAAATATGAGGAAAAATCCAAACCGAACTTAAATGAGACAGAATCTATTAATTTGGGGAGTGAGGAATAACATCCGTGAAATAAAAATCAGCGTACACCTAGAAGCTTCCCTCAGAGAAGAACTAATAAAGTTATTACATGAATACAAGGACATATTTTCCTGGTTCTATGATGACATGCCCGAACTCAGCACTGATCTGGTAGTACACAAATTGCCCATTTATCTAGAATGCCGGCCGGTAAAACAGAAGTTGAGAAAGTTCAAAACGGACATTAGCGTAAAAATAAAAGAAGAGGTGAATAAGCAGTTTGAGGCGAAGGTCATACGAGTTACGAAGTACCCCACCTGGTTAGCAAATGTTGTGACAGTTCCAAAGAAAGACGGAAAAACTAGAGTGTGTGTTGATTACAGAGACCTCAACAAGGCTAGTCCAATGGATGATTTTCCATTACCGAAAATCCCTATATTGATCGACAATTGCGCCAAGCATGAAATTGGCTCTTTTGTAGATTGTTATGCGGGTTATCATCAGATCCTAATGAACGAAGAAGGTGCGGAGAAAACAACTTTTATCACGCCTTGGGGAACATACTGCTATAGAGTGATGCCGTTTGGGCTGAAGAATGCCGGAGCTACTTATATGAGGGCAATGACCACAATGTTTCATGATATGATGCATCGAGAAATTGAAGTATATGTGGACGATGCCATCATAAATTCCAAGAAGCAACATGATCATGTAAAAGACTTGAGGAAGTTTTTCAGAGGCTCCGAAGATATAATCTTAAGCTCAATCCAGCAAATTGTGCTTTCGGAGTACCTTCAGGGAAGCTATTGGGATTTATTGTAAGCCGGAGAGGTATTGAACTAGATCCGTCAAAGATAAAATCAATCCAGAATTTGCCTCCGCCGAAGAACAAGAAGGAAGTAATGAGCTTACTAGGCAGGCTGAACTATATTAGCAGGTTCATTGCTCGGCTGACATCAACATGTGAGCCTATTTTCAAATTATTGAAGAAAGATGCAGCGGTGAATTAGACCGATGAATGTCAAGAAGCCTTCGATAAGATTAAGGAATATTTGGCAAATCCTTCTGTGTTAGTTTCTCCAGAGCCGGGAAGACCTTTGATCTTATATTTGACAGTGCTAGACAACTCCTTTGTCTGTGTACTGGGGCAACACGATGAGACTGGCAAGAAAGAGAAAGCTATATATTACCTTAGTAAGAAGTTCACATCTTACGAGGTAAAATATACTCAGTTAGAGAGAACATGCTGTGCATTAACTTAGGTTACTCAGAAATTGAAGTACTACTTGTCAGCTTACACTACATATCTGATATCACAGTTAGATCCATTGAAGTATATATTCCAGAAGCCCATGCCTACAGGGAGACTTCCTAAATGGCAAATTCTGCTCATAGAATTTGACATCATTTATGTAACACGTACAACAATGAAGGCGCAAGCAGTTGCAGATCACCTAGTAGAAAATCCAGTGGACGATGAATATGAGCCATTAAAGACATATTCTCCGGATGAGGAGGCAATGAATGTTGAAGAAATAGAACAAAGTGACAAGCCAGGTTGGAGAATGTACTTTGACGGAGCCGTCAACAGTAAAGGTGTTGGAATTAGAGCAGTACTTATTTCAGAAATGGGTCAGCACTATCCCGTTACCGCTCAACTTTGATTTTTTTGTACTAACGATATGGTCGAATATGAAGCATGTATATTGGGATTGAGGATGGCAATAGATATGGGTGTTCGAGAGATTTTGGTCATGAGTAACTCGGATATTTTGATACATCAAATTCAGGGAGAATGGGAGACAAGAGATTTGAAATTAAGACCTTATCAGCATTGTCTACATGAACTGTCCCAAAGATTTCAATCTATAGAGTTCAAACACATCCCAAGAATGCACAATGAAGTAGCAGATGCTCTGGCCACATTATCCTCTATGTTGCATCATCCGGATAAAGCCTATATAGATCCACTTCAGATACAAGTGTATGATCAAAATGCTTACTATTTTGCTGTGGAAGTAGAGTTAGATGGAGAACCGTGGTATCACGATATCAAGGAATACTTGAAGACAGGAAAGTACCCAAAACAAGCCACTGGAGATCAGAAGAGGGCTGTAAGATGCTTAGCAAATGGCTTCTTCCTCAGTGGAGAGATTGTATATAAAAGAACACTAGACGTGGGTTTGCTGAGATGTGTGGATGCACAACAAGCTGACATGATTATGACTGAGGTACATGCTGGAGCTTGTGGACCTCATATGAGCGGGTATATCTTAGCAAAGAAGATATTGAGAGCGGGATATTATTGGCTCACCATGGAACGGGACTGTATCAAGTATGTGAAGAAATGCCACTAATGTCAAGTACATGGAGATTTAATTCAGTCCCAACCTTATGAATTGCATACGATGTCTGCACCTTGTCCATTCGTTGCCTGGGGCATGGATGTCATCGGACCAATAGAGCTTGCAGCTTCTAACGGACATAGATTTATCTTTGTCGCGATTGACTATTTTACTAAATGGGTGGAGGCAAAGACATTCAAAGCGGTGACGAAGAAAGTCGTGGTGGATTTCGTGCATGAGAATATCATATGCCGATTCGGAATTCCTAAAGTAATTATCACATACAATGGGGCAAATTTGAACGGTCACCTCATGGCGGAAGCATGTCAGAGATTTAAAATTCTGTATCATAACTCTATACCTTACAGACCAAAGGAAAATGGAGCAGTAGAAGCTGCAAACAAGAATATAAAGAAGATTCTCAGAAAAATGGTGGAAGAGTCTAGACAATGGCATGAGAAATTACCTTTCGCTCTTATGGGTTATCGCACAACAGTACGTACTTCAATTGGTGCCACACCCTATTCACTAGTTATGGAATAGAGGTTGTTATACCCGCAGAAATTGAGATACCATCGCTTCGAATCATAGCTGAAGCTGAGATCGATGATGATGAATGGGTAAAAGCTCGGTTGGAACAATTAAATCTGATTGATGAGAAGAGGTTAGCAGTGGTTTGCCATGGGAAATTATATCAACAGAGAATGGCTAGAGCATATAATAAGAAGGTGCGTCCTCAGAAATTTGAAGTAGGACAATTGGTATTGAAGCGTATCTTACCGCATTGGGCTGAAGCGAAAGGCAAATTTGCACCAAACTGGCAAGGATCGTTTATGGTATCATGGGTGTTGTCCAATGGAGCCCTATATCTGACAGATGTCGAAGAGAAATGCGTAGAGACTGCTATCAATTCAGATGCAGTCAAAAGATATTATGTATGATTCCTTTTCATTTGTATAATTGTATTTATTGTGATTTTGGAATTGAAATAATGAAGGCATTTTATTCTCTATCCAAACACTTTATCCATTGACATCCCCTTTGAGCCGTGTTCGATAGTTCTTTCATACCCCTCTCTTGGAATTGCTTATGATACAAAAAGAAAAGTAGAAAAATGAAAAATATGGAGAATGATACCAAAAAAAAAAAAGCAAAAGTAAAATGCATACAAAAGAAAAAGACAAAGAAAATCGGGAAAGAGTCAAACAAAATCATGAATTAATGGCATAGTTTGAACTACGTCTGACTTGATCCCGAAAGGGTACGTAGGCAGCCTCACTGAGGTTCAGTCACAATAAAGAAAAAATTTAAAAATTGCCCACATATTGAAACTGGGGCAGAAGTTATGTTTTATAATTCCGAGAGTTGTAAATATTTTTAAAACCCCTCGTAAATTTTTTGAGCCTTTATACCCTTCTTTCTTAACCCATCCAAAAGCCACATTACAGTTCAAAGATAGACCTTCTAATCAATTTCAAGAGAATAACAATACAACGAGAATAAAGAAAGAACGGGGCATGGACAACATCAGTGGTTCAGAAAAACAAAAGTCAAAAAGAAAAATATATATAAAAAAATAAAATGAGAGAGTCTTATCGGTGAAAACCTTAACCGGCACCGTGAGGCAATGGTTAGGATGTGAGAAATAAAATGAGAGAACCGGCACCGTAAGGCGATGGTGAGGATGTGAGAAATAAATGAGAGAGTCTTGTTGGTGAAAACCTTTAAAGGACCATAAGGCGACTGTGGGGATTGTTTCAGAAAAAAGGAAAAAACAAAAAAAATAAGATCGGTTTGGGTTGTAAGAAAGTCGGAGTTGGAATAATGGCAATTCGATTGAACAGACTGGGTCGGAGTTTAAATACATGGCATGGTCAAAGGGATCAGCCAACATACCCAGATAAGTTGTATCACTCCTCCAAATCACCCTTACCCTTTTGAAATTCATTTTTTTCTGCATTTTATTGATTTAGAAAACCAATTCGTCCATTGAAAGCTAACTACCAGCTTCTGATGATAAAATTTGAAATAACGCTGGAAATAAAGAAGAGATGAAATAAGGAAGGATGGCAATCAGAGCCGAAGGAAAAGAAAATAAAAAAAAAGGGTGAAAAGCAAGTAAAATGCAAAAAGAGTTTACAAAGGAAGTCAACTAAAAGACTGCACAGCAGAAAAAAGCAAAAAAGGAAGGCAATAAAAGGCAGGAGCAGCAGATGCCAGTTGCCAGCAGTTTATAACTAATAAGATTTATTTTGTGATTTAGATAGGAAAAATTGTCACTAATCACTTTAAAGTGAATGTGACCAATGTGAAAAGAAAGAAAACATAAAAAAAAAAGTTCAGCAATAAATGGAGGAATCCATAGAGGATGAATCACTCAATCAAGAAAATACCAAAAATAATAGGAAGGTATCATCTTTTTAAATTCACACCCCAGTTATCAAATTGAGGGAATACTTTTCTGCATTCGCATTTCATGCATCAGGCGCCCACCTGGATAACAAGGGAATATTTTTTGCATTCGCATTTCATGCATCAGGCGCCCACCTGGATAACAAGGGAATACTTTTATGCATTCGCATTTCATGCATCAGGCGCCCACCTGGATAACAAGGGAATAATTTTCTGCATTTGCATTTCATGCATCAGGCGCCCACCTAGATAACAAGGGAATATTTTTCTGCATTTTCATTTCATGCATCAGGCGCCCACCTGTATAACAAGGGAACACATTTCTGCAATTTTTAATTTCTGTTCAGGCGCCCACCTGTATAATAAGGGAATACATTTCTGTAATTTTAATTTCTGTTCAGGCGCCCACCTGTATAACAAGGGAATACATTTCTGCAAATTTTTAATTTCTGCAAATTTTGATTTGTGTTAGCTAACATGAGTAACACCGTAACATGAGAAAAGCCCACACTGGGGCAGAAGAAAAAGTTTTGTTGTTTTGTTTTTATTTTAAGCATGTATCAATTGGAAGGCAGGGAGTATTATTGAAAATCACAAAAAAGAAAGGAAGCAAGAAAAGAAAAATCAACAAAAAAAGATGGATAGTAGCACAAAAAATCAAGGAAAAAGAGACAAAGAAGAATAAGAAGACAAGAAGTAAATAGGAACAATTGTAATTCATAGCATTATAGCTTAGAATAGCTTCTTCATTTTACACTTTTCACCCCTAATGTAATAAGGAGTAGGTCAGTAGTCATAGCAATAACAATGCAACAGCAAAGTCTTGGTAGTTTTAAACTACTAGACCTTCCCGAACTACACTGACCTGATTCCTGTTTAGCCCAGGATATGTAGGCAACCTCTGAGGCAGGGTGCGGTTAAAAGTTTTTCAAAATGCCTCTTACGGAATATGCAAATGGGCAAAAATCTCTCATTACTGCTCACTTGTCTTTGTACTGAAACTTTTCGTGTTCCCGAGCAAAGAGGGGCAGCTGTGAGCATTTGATTTTTGCCCTAAGCAATAAAATTCCAAAATTAAAATAAAAAAAATATTTTTGTGTGCAATTATATATTTTTATTGAAATAAGATACATTTGTGTGTGCAAATAATTAGAAGTGAAAATTAGAATATTAAAAAAATAGGTTAAGTACAAGTATTACAATTAAAGGAATTAAAAAAGGAAAATTAGCAAAAAATGCAATAATACCGGAAATTAGAGAAAAATAGAAGAGAAATGTCAAAAAATATCAAAAAATTAGATAACATAGGAAATTGAATAATTGAAAAGAATACAAAAAGGGAAAATGAAGTACAAAAAGAAAATACCAAAAAATAATTAAAATACAAAGAAAAATATACAAAAATATAAAATAGGGCCAAATATGTAAACCCAATACACATTGGCCCAAACCAAATAAAGATCCGGTCCAGCCTTTATATGAGAAACAATCTTAGCCGTTCATCACTTTAAATCCAACGGCTGAGATTTTATCCAAAATTAATTAATTAATTAAGATTTTTGATCACATCTGAGCTGTCCGTGTCTCAAGATCTTACAGATGTGAGATAGCCTAGGTTTTTAACTAAACGTTACCGTTTTAAGGAAAATAATCCTGACCGTTGATCTCAATTGATCCAACGACCATGGATTGATCGAGCATTACAAGTATATAAGTCTGGTCTCTCTTCAGAGATACGCCATTTCATTACACGCTTAACCCTAGCCGCCCTCTCTCTACCCTTCGTCTCCTTCTCGAAGCTTCGCCGGCCATGGAGACTGGCCCATTTCCATGGCCGTCTCCGGCCACCTCTTACCTCTCAAACCTCTCTTTTCTTATTTCCCCACCACAAACCACCACAGACCACCCAAAAAATCCCCAAAACCCTAGCTTCTTGAAATTCCGGTCATCGGAGTTCTTCTCCGGTGACCAAAACCTATGAGAACGGCTCCCAAATTAACACCATCTAACCCTCATCCCCTGATCTATCACCCTACACAAATCGTTTCCCTCGAATATCACTCCATTTATTTGAATCTTCAAAAATAGGTCGTCGGAACCGTAACTCCGGTCGACCTAAAACCAAACCCCAAAACAAAACCCCTCCCTTCTAAATCCCAGAACCTGTCTCTGGTAATAAAATCAATAAAAAAACTTCAACTTGAAGTCTGAGAACAAAACTGGAAAAAGAAAGAAAAAAGGAAAGGGAAAAGAACAAGAAAAAGAAAAAGATAAAAGGGAAATAGCACAGGAGACAAATCCTGCAAAGCTAAGTCCCCTTTCCTTTCATTCTCTGTTTTTATGTTTTTGTGTTCTTTCTTGTTATCTTATGTTTAAACAATTCATCTTCATCTCTTTTTCTGCTTTAGCATGCTTTTATGTCTGAAGTTCTTTTTCTTTTAGTCGTTTAACTAATTGCATGTTTAGATTAGTTTCATTGCTTGAAATAATCTCTGTTTTAGCTATGTTTCTCTCTTAATAGTATGTTTCTTTGGCTTTCTTTGACAATCCTTCCTATTGTGTTTAATCAAATATACCCAAGCATGTTAGGGTTTCTACTAGTCTTTAACATAAGAAAATTCTGATTATGCCTTCTTCGTGTTAATTGATATATTATGCTCGAAATCTGAATTATGAGTTTGTTTGATTGAAATTCAACAATATTCAATTTTCCCTCAGAGTTTTGGTTAAATGAAAAGTAATTCTAATTTTTGTGGCTATGTGTGCAATTTAATGTGAAATGGCTATATCCGCAATAATTTTATGGTATTGGACTGTTATTAAATCTAATGTACTTAGGGATATTGGTTATAGCTGTAATAGGTTGGTAATTAGATAAGTGGCTAAGTTTGAAAGCATGTTAAGTAGTTAAATATGCTAAAATGGAAAACAACATAAAGATAGTTAAAATTGAAATAAGTAATAAGAGTGGTTAGTTTTGTAACTGACCAACTCTGTAGTTCTTTAGTTCTGAATTTAATGGATAAGTCCTGAAAATGGCTAATTTGTAATAATCAGGCTTAAGCTTGAAACTGGCTAAGCTCTGCAAAGTCTCATCCAATTCTAAGTCGCCAGTCATAACTAATTGACTAAGCGTGTAAAGCTAAGTCCAAACATTGGATTGGTTAAACCTTAAAGAGTATAAATTTAGGTAAATAAGCAGGCTAGTCCTGCAAATTAACTCTAATAATAGAAAATGAAAAGAAAATAGGCTAAAATTGAAATAAGATTGAAGTTCAAATCTGGCCAAGTCATAAAAGACTTACTAATACTGGCCAGAAGTTAGAAAAGAGTGAAAACAGCATACCTAGACCTGGACAGGGTCGGGTAAATAGTAATTGCCATTAAGGGTATAAAAGGAATAGAAAATGGCATAATTGTTGATTTAATAGAGCCAATGAGGATCTTTAAGATATTTCGGTCTATGATTTCTGCAATATTGCACAAAACTAAGGGTATAATAGACCCAAATAAAAGGCAACTTAGTAAATAACCTTAGCAAGTGGGGGTACACAAGTAAAATACCCCAAAAAACATCAATTAGAACCTTCAAGCACATGCTGGAAGGCAAATTCAAATCTGAAAATGGTAGTTAAGTGTAACAATTAAAAGAATTCATGGGAGGAAACTAGAAATAACTTTTTAACTTTTTCCCCCAAAATGTTCACCAATCTCACCTATAAATAGACACCATTTGAGCCTGATTAAGGCTGGATTTTTGAAATAGAAATCCAGAGATACACATATAGATACACAGAGTAAATTCTGCATGGGTTTTAGTCGAAGCTTATTCCTGAAGCTGTAGGAAATCTTCTACTGTTTTTTACTGGTTTTCTACTGCTTGCTGCTGGATATTTGCTTTGCTGTTCTCTGGGATTCAATTTGATTGCTGAAACTCACTCCTATTGCTGTTGCATTATCTGATGTGGTCTATCTGCTATTTCCTGCCTATTCTCCTTTAGACTCATTGGCATTTTCTGTTGCTGAATCGGGTACACAGTCTCTATTCGAGCAATGTAACTGAAGTCGATTTGATGGATTGAAAAGCCTGATTCGAATTTGAAAGCCTTTCTGCTATTTGTTTTTCCTATATTTAGTGTATAAGTAGTTGAATTTGTAATTTGATAGTAAACGATTGTATAATTAGATCTTATGAGGCACAAATTGGTGCTGGAAAATAATGTAATAGAGTAATATGTAGATTAGAGTAGTGGTAGTAATCATTATCACCTAGCTAATAAAATAGGTTAATAACTAAATCTGGTACAAAAGTAAACCTGCAAACGAACAGCTAATTAACAATACTAGTATGCAGAAGTTAGCTTAATCGGAATTAATTAGATTAATATGAACAGTATTAGTAGTAGATGAAACAATTGTGGTTAACATAAAGTCGCATCTCGCACGTTAACATAGTTTATACTGAATCCTTCAATTAGTTCTTTACTTTTGTAAAGTAATTAGGAAAAGTATGTTATCAATAGTATAGATTAGCTTTAGATATTAAATAACTGTAATTCAGTAGTTTAAATAGCTGTCAAACGTAAAAATATAAATAGCATGTTACTTAGATTTAATTCGCATTGAACATTTAAAGTTAAAGTTTATTAGTGTACTACTGTACTTCATTTTCTTCTTATTGAATGAAAAAATATTTCAAGTTATCTTGTCTTCTGAATATCAATCCTTTGTGTATATATTGTTTTCTGATTTCTGCTTCTCTTTTATAATGATATCTGATTTGGGCCTAATAGACTGCGAAGGCCCAGAGTTGTGTAAGTCAGTTATTGGGCTTCTGTTGAACGTGATTCAGCGTGTTCCTGGGTTTTCAATACCTAGGAATGTAGTCTGATATGTGTTAAGCCCAAATCTTGGTCCATGTGTAAATAGAAATAAGGCCTGGATTCTGATGCTGGAAATAATGAACTAGGGAAAAAACCAAAATAGACAAACATTGTACACTCATATTAGGAACTTGACTGTAAAATTAAATCGGGACGAGCCTCACATTGAAAACAAAACAGTGGGGCTCCCAAATAATTAAGTAAATTATATATACGTTAGACTTGGGAAGGTTGCTATATAATTTCAGAACTTTTCCAAAATGTTAAAAAAGCCGATAGACGATTTAGGCACGATTTAAGAATATACTTTCCCTAATACGAGTGCACTTTTGATGTGACTCAAATTATAAATCCCGGCAAGCCGAAACGTGTTAAAGGTCACAGGCGTACTGGTTGCGGTGTGACTTGAAATACGTTTTTGCGACGCCGTAATTCGTAAAAAATATTAAATTTGAAACACATACATATTATTTAAAAGCATATAATAAGTCATATAAAACCGAAAATGACAGTTGAGCCACCGTGCTAAAACTACGGAATCCTGGAGTGCCTAACACCTTCTCCTGGGTTAACAAAATTCCTTATCCGGATTTCTCGTTGCGCAGACTGATAAAAACAGAGTCAATTTCCTCGGATTCGAGATTAACCGGTGACTTGGGACATCATTATCTTCCCAAGTGGCGACTCCAAAATTATAAATAAAATCCCGGACCGATTGTCCTTTATTTGGAAAAACTTCTTCCTCATTCTTATTATACCCTTCCCGGGGTATTCATAACGTCGAGGTATACTTTATTCTCCTGATCGGGAATTAAACAAAAAGGTAGTAAAAAGGGAGGTATCACGATACGTACGCAGGCCTTACCCCTACCCGAAAGGGCAGGGAGGCTATTTCCAAATTGACCCTCGGTTCAAGAAAAGGAGAATAAAAATAAAAGCAAAAAAAGGAAAGTATTACTAAATCTATGAAAAATCACATAGACAATTATCAAAACATAAACCATAAACCATAAACCATAAATAAAATGGCATGCAGTAATCTCAAAACATAAACCAAAACACAAATCAACTATTGAGAGCCCTACCAAACCCCCAGACCAGGAAAGAAGTGTGAAAGATACAAGGGGCCTCTATCCGACAACATTGATACTAGATCTCCAGACTCTCCTATCAAGGGCCATGTCCTCAGAAATCCGCATTCTAGCCATATCCTGCATGATCACCTTTTCTCAATACCTCTTGGGCCTCCCTCTGCCTCGACTCGCGCCAACCACCTCCAACCGCTCACAACTCCTCACCGGGACATCGTGGTTCCTCATCCGCACATGCCCGAACCACCTAAGCCTCGCTTCCCGCATCTTCTCATCCACCGGGGCCACTTCTACCTTTTCCCGAATAACTTAATTCGTAATCCTATCCAACCTAGTGAGCCCACACATCCACCTGAGAATCCTCATCTCCGCAACCTTCATTCTCTGAATATGAGAACCTTTCACCGGCCAGCACTCCGCTCCATACAACATGGCAGGTCTACCTACAGTTCTATAAATCTTCTCCTTAAGTTTGTGTGGCACTTTTTTTGTCACACAAGACCCCTGAAGCATGTCTCCATTTCGTCCACCCCGCCCCTATGTGGTGGGTGACATCCCCGTCGATCTCTCCAACCCCCTGAATCACCGACCCAATATATCGTAAACTGTCCCTCTCGGCGATGACCTGAGAACAAAGCTTCACGTCCCTACCCTCATTGCTCGGCTAGGCGCTAAACTTCCACACCAGGTATTTTGTCTTAGTTGTGCTTAGTTTGAAACCCTTAGACTCGAGAGTCTGTCTCCAGACCTCCAACCTCTCGTTAACACCTACCATCATCTCGTCTATCAAGACAATGTCATCTGCAAATAGCATACACCATGGCACATCCCCTTGAATATGGCGTGTCAGAGAATCTATTACCAAGGCAAATAAGAGCGGGCTAAGCGCAGATCCTTGATGAAGCCCCACGACTACCGGAAAATGGTATGAGTCACCACCCACCGTCCTAATCCTAGTTTTGGCACCATCATACATGTCCTTGATCACTCTGATGTAGGCTTCCGGTACACTCTTCGCCTCCAGGCACCTCCATAGCACTTTCCTTGGGACCTTGTCGTACACCTTCTCCAAGTCGATAAACACCATGTGTAGGTCATTCTTCTTATCCCTAAATTGTTCCGCCAATCTTCTGAAAAGGTGAACAGCTTCTGTAGTGGAGCGGCCCGACATGAAACCGAACTAGTTTACGGATATAGACACCATCTCCCTCACCCTCGCTTCAACCACCTGCTCCCAAACTTTCATGATGTGGCTTAGTAATTTGATACCTCTATAGTTGTTACAACACTGGACATCCCATTTGTTCTTATACAAGGGCACCACTGTACTCAACCTTCACTCCTCCGGCATCCTCTTAGTCCTGAAGATCACATTGAACAACCTGGACAGCCACTCCGCCCCAGTCCTGCCTATGCATTTCCAGAACTCCACCGGAATTTCGTCTGGTCCAGTCGCTCGGCCTCTACTCATCCTACGTAGAGCCCCCACGACCTCTTCCACCCTAATGCGCATGCAGTACCTAAGATCTCTATGACACTCTGAATTCCCCAGCTCTCCTAGCTCTATGTCACGATCCCCCTCCTCGTTAAGCAGATCTCGAAAGTACGCCTGCCACTTTCGCTTGACCTGAGACTCCCCCATCAGAACTCTACCATCCTCGTCTTTGATGCATCTAACTTGGTCTAGATCTCGCGCCTTCCTCTCTCTTACTTTAGCCAACATGAATAACTTCGTGTCCCCCCTTTTCCCCCAAATTCCTCATACATGCGACTAAACGCCGCATTTTTAGCTTCCGTGACTGCCAGCTTCGCTTCCTTCCTCGCCACCTTGTATCCCTTCCTGTTCACTCTCTTTTCTTCCTCGCTTGTGCTCCCTGCCAGCTTAGCAAACGCCACCTTCTTCGCCTCTACTTTACCTTGGACTACGTCATTCCACCACCAGTCGCCCTGATGCCTACCTGAATAGCCTTTGGCTACCCCGAGCATATCCCACGCTGCCTCCCTAACCAAGTTCGCCGTCTTCGACCACATCGCGTCTGCTTCCCCGGAACTGCTCCAAGCTCCACCATCAACTAACCTCCTCTCCAACTCCTGGGATTTCTCCTTATTCAAGGATCCCCATCTAATCTGCGGCCGAAATCGCGCACCCCTCCTCTTCCTCCTCACCCAGAGACTGACATCCATCACTAGGAGTCTATGCATAGTCGATAGGGACTCTCCCAAAATAACCTTGCAGTTCTTACACAACCCTCTATCGCTCCTTCTAAGAAGGAGGTAATCAATCTGAGTCTGCGCCATCGAACTTTTGTAAGTGATCAAATGTTCCTCCCTCTTTCGAAAAGAAGAGTTCGCAATCAAAAGCTCAAAAGCCTTGGCGAAATCAATTAGCGAAGTGCCTCCTCCGTTTCTAACCCCAAGGCTAAAGCCTCCAAACACCTCACCATAACCACCAGCATCAGCTCCAATATGGCCATTAAAATCCCCTCCAATAACTAACTTCTCAAATTGGGGAATACTACTCACCAACTTGTCCAAGCCCTTCCAAAAGCGCTTCTTAACCTCTTTATCCAAGCCTGCTTGCGGCGCGTAAGCGCTGATGACATTGAGGACGCAACCACCAATAACCAACTTAATAGACATTAACATGTCATTGAATCGCCTAACCTCCACCACGAAGTCCCTAAGATCCCTATCCCCCAAGATCCATACTCTGTTCTTGCCCCTCACGGCCCCAGAATATCATAGCTTAAACCCGTCTGCATACCTCGTCTTTGACCCTTTCCACCTAGTCTCCTCCACACAAGCTATTTTGACTCTCCCCTTCTGAAGAAGCTTCGCCAACTCAATTGACTTACCCATCAGGGTGCCTATGTTCCACGACCCGATCCTCAATCTATAAGCGGTCATTAACCCCTTCCCCTTCCCACCCTTACCTCCTGCCCCACCTACAGGATCGCCCACTGCCCCTAGCTCACCTCCCTACCACCCCCACTCCCCGAGGACATGACCTCACTCTACCATCCCCTACTATGTCTACTATCCCTCCAACCACAAACGAATGACTGAATACGGTTAGAGGAGATGGCAAGATAACCACGGACTAAAACACATGCTGGATGCTGCTAAAATACGTAAAAGGTGGACAGAGTAAGCAAGAGACCGGGAGGTACCAACTCCCGGTCAAAAAAACCTGAATGTAAGCGTTGGTGCACCCGGGGTCACCTGTTGCCAACTTCTACAAGCTCTGCCTGGTGTTGCTCCGTTGTTCACCTCCTATTGCCTCAAGTTCGCCTCATCTGCCGCGCCTAGTACCTGAAAATCAGATACATAACACCCCACACAATATGCGGGGGGGGGGGGGAGGAGGGGGCTGCCTGACTCGGGGTAGAGGAGAGGGGTGGGCTGCCCCAAAAAAATATAAAAAAATATCAATACTCGAAATAAAAATAAAAATAATAATAGAAGGATGGGAGTGGGGTAAGGGATAAAGAGGAGGTGGAAAAGAAAGGAAAGTGAGAGAGGGGCAGAGGTCTGGAGGGGGGAGGGGGATAGAAGGAGGATATGGGGAAGAAAGTGAAAAAGAGAAAGAAAGAGAGAATATGGAGGTCGCCGGAGGGGGCAGGAGAGATGTGGTATGTGGTGAGGGGGCGGGGGTCTGTGGTAGGGGGTAGGAGAAAGGAGAGGAAAAGAGAAGAGAGAGTGATAAAGAGAAAGAGAAAAATGAAGAGAGAGAGCTTACCAGGACACCAGTCGGAAAGAGGTCACCGGAGTTGCGGTCGCCGGTATGGGGGGGGGGAGGTACCGGTAGCCGGAGGAGGTGGGAGAGAGAGAGGGGGGAGGATGGGGGATGGGGATATTACCGTTGTGCACTTGGGGTGAGAGAAAGGGGAAAGGAGAGAGAAAAGCATTGGAGAGAGACGTTACAGTGGTAAGTAGACAACGTGTTTATAATTATTTATTTAAATAATTGTAGTATCTATTTGTTATGTTTGTTGTTTAATCCGAATGTAGCTGACCATTTTAATACGACTATAACAAAGAACTTAAATGCTACAGTTATGAATATTAAAGTGAAAAAGGCAAAAGTAAAAGTGGGTATGCTACAATTCAAGAAAGAAATATTGGGAGTGAATTATTCTACTGCCCAACATCAATTTCTAAAACGGAAGAATGATTTCCTTAAGCTACATTGACTACAATTGTCTCGACTTGTATTGTCTATTGTAGTTTAATTATTATTAATTATTGTATTTTAGTAATAAATTGTAGATGGTAGGTTGATAACATGTGGATAATATATTTCTATGAAAATAATGTCCATTCTGCACAAAATAAAAATTATTTCACATTAGCATAAAAAATAAGCATTAATCTACATAATACCTACATATTCATAAAAAAAATAGTAAGAACTACAGAATGACTACAAACTAACAATATTTGTAAAAATGTACAAAAACGCGACTACAATTAATCTACAAAATTAAGACAATTAATCGACATGACTACAAAATAACTATATTTATAAGATGTAGATAATAGCAACTATAATTTATACACATAATTAACACAACTAGTCTACATAAGCATTAATCTACACAATACCTACATAACAACAACAACAACAACAACCCAGTATAATCCCACTTAGTGGGGTCTGGGGAGGGTAGTGTGTACGCAGACCTTACCCCTACCCTAGAGTAGAGAGGTTGTTTCCAAATAGACCCCCGACATCCTTCCCTCCAAGAACTTCCCACCTTGCTCTTGGGGAGACTCGAACTCACAACCTCTCGGTTGGAAGTGAGGGTTGCTTACCATCAGAGCAACCCCTCTTGTCACAATACCTACATAATTCTTAAAAATAAATAGTAAGAACGACAGAATGACTACAAAATAACTACATTTGTCAAACTGTAAAAAATAGCCGGTTACGAACTATCATCACTCCAGCAGACTTGACAGAGACCCTGGAGAAGTTTAGAAGAGTAGATCTGCTGCTCGTTTTGAGTTCTCCACCTCGATATTGATCAAGGATAGCGGTTGGAACTAGCTCTGCCTCAACTTTCTATATCTCTTGGAACTAGCTCTACCTCAACTTCCCTTGCAATGGAACCCAACTACGCCATCTACTCACTGATATTCTTTCCCGCCAAAGGCATATCTTCCACGCACTTGCAGTCCGGTGTATCAGACAACAATCCTTTCATTTTGCAGTGAATAAGCGTCGATTTCTCGGTTGAAAGCCATACATGCCTCATCTTCAGAAGCAACATAGAGAAAGAAGTAGAGAGTGTGAGAAAGAATAGTACATAAAGAGAGAAAGTGAGAAAGAAATGAGGGAAGAAAAGAGAGGGTAGAACGTGAGGATGAGTATTTAGTGAAAAAAAGGTAAAAGATATTACTATTTTATTTATGTGGGCTGGGTTAGATCATAATTGTGTCCAATTAAAAGGACCCATTAATAGTGTCATTAATTTGAATGATGGTAAAGCAACCAAAGTCGAGGGGGATAAGACTGTTCAAAATCTATTCATTAGTTCTTAATATTATATTATATTATATATATATATACCAAATACACTAATATATATATATATATATATATATATATATATATATATATATATATATATATGTGAAAAGGCTTGTAAAAGCAAATGGACGAAATGATTATTTAAGGTGGTTTACCTTTCGGTTTGCAAACACGAGATGTTATCACGGGCAAGTAAGTGTACATGTTTGTTCTTTACTGAAAATGAAAATGAAAATGCCAATTCATCACCCTTTCCACACAAGTTATAATCTCTCTCTTCCTTTTGTCATTATGTTTTGTTTGTACCTTTTTCTTTGGTCCAACTTTATATTATCACTTTTAAGGAATTTAAAAAAACGACTATTCTAAATTTTATACATATGAATGCTTTTGTGAGCCCGTGTTTCTACGAGGAATTATTGTACGTAGTTGAGTTGGTTGGCTATCCAAATTTGTACGGAAAAACTATTCTATATACTTACCTAATCAAAAATATTTATCCGTAATTATACATTTTAAAATTAATTACAACAAATACATATTCTATACAACTAATTACCCGCCCATTCAATTCTCCCATACGATGGACACTTTTAATTTAAGCAACAAAAATATTAATCCTAAAAGGAAGCCAAAGAATAATTAATTGTTTTTCAACAGTGGGTAGTGTTATTTTTTATTTGTACTCCATAATTTATTTTATCTTCTAAAAGTAAAACAAAAAATAATATGTACTATATAACTAAAGTTTGAATTTTCATGTGTTAGAAATGTTTGGTGTTGGAGTTTATTGGATATTATTATTTGATTATGGTATTAATGCTAGTTTTTAAATATTTTATTGTACAAAAATTTAAATACACCATTGAAGGAGCTTGAAGCTTGAAACTCATAATTTGGTTTGTTTGAGTTTTTAATTGTTTTGATCCGATCCTATATGGGTTTGTTTGGAAAGTTGATCGGAGGTTGTAGATAAAGTTTTAGTCAATTTGGTAGAGATTTTGTAGTAGATTTTAGAAGTTTGAGTTGAAATATAGATGAACAAGTGAAGAAGACGAATTTATATTGTATAAACAGTATAGAAATATAAAATTTTGGTATACAATTCATTCCAACTATATACTCTATTAGTATAGATATATATTATATTGGTATCATATGCTAGTTGAATCATTCTTTTGTTGTATTAGCTGCATTTATTAGTACAATATTTGATTTTCTTTTAATAATAGTAATATAGTACAATATCTTGAAATACTTTATTATATTAATATGTGATACATTATTTTTTTTTCTCTTCATGCATGTGTGTTATGTAATAGTAGTATAGTCATATAGTTGCCGGAAATTAACAAGTAAAGATGTATACCATATTGGTATAGTTATATACTGGTATCATATGTTAGTTGAACATTTTTTTTGGTTGTCTTGACTGCATTTTTAAGTGAATTCTATTATGAAATTATTTATATGAGTGTGATTTGCAATGCTGGAGTTTTCTTGTGTTGATGGATATAGATTATGTAATAGTTTTTATAATTATAGGCAATTATTGGAACGACCCATACAACTATATACCATGTTCGTATATGGAATGAGCAAGTTGCTTTACGAATATTTAGCTTGTAGTGCGAGCATGTAATTGTCTTATACTATTATTGTATCCTTTAATGTCTTGGTACAGTAGTATAGCTACAGATAGTTATAGTAATATTCTAGAGAAATTATATCTCTGTTGGTATACATGTATACCATATTGGTATCATATGGTACTAGAAGTCTTTTTTGCAACTTATATTTTTATTGTATTTTTCAGTATTTTAACATTATTTCTATTCTAACTAGTATATATGGAAATTTAGTGATCGTAGATTATATTTTCTTGCTCCATCACTAGTTGGTGTTACTGCTAATAGTAAAGTATGTACTGATATTTATATGGAAGGAGGTCAAAGTTTGCATGGCAATCACGTAAAATTTAAAAAGTAACAAGAAATAAAGAAAAAAAAATAAAGAAAAAAGTAAAGAAGGAGTCAAATTTGAGTGTGAAATAAGTTATGATAAAAATAACAATAATAAGATTTAGGCAAAAATAAATGAATAAAAGATAAAAAAGAAAAAAATAGGAAGAAAAGAGAAAAAAGAAAAGGATAAAAGAAAGAAAAAAAGGAAAAAAGAAAAGAATCATAGAAATAAAAAAGAATTGGAGAATAAAGAAAAAAATTCTCCACAAAAACTTATATGGGTAGGAAATATAATTAGTTGATGGGTAGAAAAATAAATAGGTAGACAAGGGTAAATAATTTTGTTTTTAAGGGTAACTGTGTCAAACTCCCAATTTTTACTCCATCCGGTCCAAAATAAGTAATTTTTTGGTCTTTTTCTTGTGGTTCAAAATAAGTGATTTTTTCGATTTTAAAGAATAAATTATTTTTTTCCTACATTGCCCTTGGAGTAAATAGTATTGGATATGTGTCAGAAGTGTTTATGTGAGATATTAAAGGTAAATATGATCAATTTCATTACTAATTAATGCTAAAAGGTGAATTTCTTAGTCGGTGTGAAAACATTCAAAAAATCACTTATTTTAGACCGAATGAGTACTTTGTTAGTAGGCGCTCGTTTCTTCAAATGTAATCTTCTCCCCATTGTGGCGTAGCTAGTAGCTACGTGATATCAATAGTAGTCAAGCGAATATCTTTCGACAAAAAATTATACTATATATAGAAATCTAATACTGTTATAAAATAATAAAAGAACAAAAGCAATATTGTAGATAAAGATGGACAGAGAATTCTTATTGAATTTTGGGATGATTTACAATGGGGTAAGACCCCTCTATTTATAGGGGAAAAATGACTTAGCCTCAAAGTAAAACTCTCTACAAGATAAACATTCGCTCTAAATAGAATTCTATTCATAACACTCTCCCTTGAATATCTATTCAATGATAATGTGCCTCGTTAAAACCTTAACTAAAAGAAAACCCAATGGGAAAAAAAGTTTTAGAAAAGGAAAAAGAGTAAACATATCTAATAATACGCCTTTTGGTTGCCTCGTTAAAAACCTTGCAAGGAAAATCCAGTGGGACAAAACCTTGTAAGGAAAAAAGAGTACAACGCGTATTAACTCCCCCTGATGAGAGTATTAATTCACATTCTTGAGCCTTCATATCTCAATATCGTGCACTAGCTTTTTGAAGGTTGACGTCGACAAAGATATTATATTAGTTTCAATATATTTTCATAATGACATAACATAGAGATCTCTTCATTCATATATTCAGGTATCTGAATCTCTCATGAGATATTGTGAAGTGTTATGTCATGTGATCTTCTAGATCACTTGCCTCCTTTATTATGATCATTTTGATCATTTGCTCACCTTCTTTATCAAGAAGTTTATTTGAAACCGATTTGTCTATATGCTTTAAGCATATCGTAGACTTTGTCCTTCTAGGACTTAATAAAAGCATTTGCAATGAGAATATAGTTACTTTCTTTATGTCAACAAATGCGTCTGACATGCTTTGCAATAAATTGCACATGAATTATCATTTTATGAACTTCAAGTTCATATTATCTTATTGAGGATTTTGATGTTGAAACGATAATTCATTCCTCGTAACTTTTTCTCAACTGTTTTTCATGTCTCCCCTTCATGTTAGAAAAACTTTGTTTCCTCTTGGGAACCCATCTTTGTGCCTTATGCTGTTAATCAAAATATACACCGCACATCAATAATAATAAGATGGAAATATTTGGATCCTGATCTTGAACCACTTGTGAGGGGAGAAAATAATATTTTTTTGTATATAATGTATATCAAACAAATATATATAAACTTTATTCCCATAAGCAATATTTAGCTATTAAGTGGAGGTACTCAATAAATTATTTTGCTTGACCAGTTGTGATGTAGACCAACTTATCAAGATGAATTTCTTGAATAAAAAAATCTAGAAATTATGCTCTAAATTAAATTATTGAGCATGTTACCTCACAAACACAATGTTTCGAGTTAATAATAATCACACATGGAACCGTCTCATAGATACATCTTATGTGGTATACATGCCAGGTGAATGGGCCCATATTTATCTTTGATATTTCCAGCATTCATGGGATTCAATCCCAATTTTTATTGATCTATTAATTAATGAGAACAAGCAATATAAGAGAATTTGTAAAGAACTTTCTAGTTTCTTTAATATTTACCCATGTGAATTCTCTATTGGTTTTGCACATCATATTCAAATTGATATGACTAAACCAATTATTCCAACTAGATAAATTATCAATATTGATAAACGTCAGGTTTACACCATGATGTGTGCAATTATGAATAAACTCCAAATTTATTATGATATGAATTTTTATATCAATAAATATCCACTTTATTGTGATATTCTTTTATTTGTGTAGTACAAACTGGAGAATAAAGTGGGTAGCTTTTCACATTCATATTACCCAGCTACAAGTTGTAGTAATAGAAGATACTAAATCTTTTCTTTATTTATAGTCTCAATATAATCAACTACTTTCGCGTATACTTTGGAAACTGAATAAGTTTCTTTGGGACTTACTACAACACATTACCTAATTGGTAATCAATTGTGTTTTTCTAAAATAGTAATAATTGGCTCTTCTAGAGCTCTCGATTAATTTGGTATTACCACATATTCATCAATATACATATGGTGAATATCTCTATAAAGAGAAAGTTATACTATTATGGTCATGGTCAAAATTATATGCAAGATTTGTTTCTTACATTATTGTTGACTTTTAATAATTACAATGCCAAAATATTTTGGCGTACAATAGGTACGTGACCAATGACCATTGATGCCATAATAATGAATATTATTTTCTTATATCATCTCAAACCTCCTTTTAGAGGTGAGTGGTATATTCACTACTAGCACGTTCATATTCTTCCAATAATAAATATGTATTCATAAATCAGATGTTGTCACATTCACATCATGAATTGATCATAATCATCTATATGTATTTTACAAAATCTCATGTCAAATCGTTGATAAATATTATTTTCACATAGTGAAGGATCATTTTAAGAATAATTATTATTCTCATTATCACAATGATGACGACTATAATTTCGTCTATTACCACGTCCACATCCATTGATACATTCATAGTAATAATTTTGTCTTCTTTCAGACTTATCACATACTGCTATCATATTCTCTAAAGGGAATGAGAATGGAGCAAATTCAATGGGATGAATTTTTAATTCTTTGCCCACAATCATACATAAATTTAATCATGACAAGACATAGAAACTTTACCGCTTTGGGTGGTAATAATTTCTTTCAAACTCCATTAGAGCTGCAATCAAAATTTATCGTCTTTGCTTGTATTTATAAAATCAAATTATAGAATGTCAAGAAATTTGAAAGAGAAAAATAAAATACTTACCTCAAATTCAAAATTTATTCACAAACAAAGTTCATGGATGCAATCATTAAGCTCAAATCTATGTACAAATTGAGCACCATGTATGTATCGACCAAATCAGATGCCTCTGACGTATCATCAATGTAGCTAATATAATTCCTTTTTTTCTTCTTGGACGCATAACGTTTTCTTCCAAATAAGCTATTAATAAGTCACTGTTAGTGGAGCTAATTCATTTGACTTCTATGTTTCACATCGACGTCAGGTTTCTATCCAAAGCCCTCAATAAGTTAGAGTCTCGTACTGATAACGTGTTATAAAATAATAAAAGAACAAAAGCAATATTACAGATAAAGAGGGATCGAGAATTCTTATTGAATTTTGGGATGATTTACAATGGGGTAAGACCCCTCTATTTATAGGGGAAAAATGACTTAGCCTCAAAGTAAAACTCTCTACAAAATAAACATTCACTCTAAATAGAATTCTATTTATAACAAATACCACTTTATAGTGCCACTATATTTTGAACACATTTGCCACAGCTGAAAGGGGTAGCCGAGTGTCCAAGGATGTTCTAAGTGAAGTAAAAGTTCATGGGTTTGAATCCATAGTTGAACATGTGTATCCTCCTACATTGGATTGTTTTTACTCTCTTTTTTAATCTAAAAATTTCTTAATAAATTAACTTTTAAGGTTTATGTAAAAAAATAATATTACAAGTATATTTAAAATGTTGTTTAATAAATAAATTTGTAATTTTAAAGTCAAGCTTTAGAAAATTGTCTTTTTTAATATTAGTTTTGATTTATACTATTGTAGTTCTATTACAAGTGTTTTATTCGGTTTAGGTAAATATTCTATAGTTCTATTTAAAAAATTTGGTACAAATAGTACATTATAGTCAATATTCGGACTGGCTAATAAAAAATAATCAGCGTTTACGAAGTAAATAAAAAATAGCCATCATTTTGCTGCAATAGAGACCGGTCCAACATAATATACTCGAGTTCGGAGCACTTGTGTATGAACTCCAGCATATTATGCTAGACCAATATACTTTGCTAGCTCTAATATAATATACTGGAGACTGGAGTACTGGCGCTCCAAACTCCAATATATTATACTAGATCATTATACTTGCTGGAACTCCAATATAGTTCTAATATATTTATACTAGAATTCCATCATATCCAATATGGTATCCTGGAACTCCAGTATAATATGTTGGAAAGTATACGTATGTTGGAACCCCAGCAAAATATACTGGAATATTTTCCGATTTTTGAATAGTGCTTTCGCTTAGATTTATCTTTACATAAAAAATAACTAAATTTTGATTACATTTAAAATTAGGTTATTTTTCAACAACCAGTTGTAAATCTGACTATTTTAAAAATTCCCCAAAATTTTGGTATACCGTGTCACAAAAAAAAAAGATTATTAACCTCTTTAAAGTTTGAACACCTTGTGGCTACGCTATTGTCTCCCCATTTTTCCTTATCTTTCGTTGAGGAGTGTAGAATGGTTGTAATTCTTCCACCATAATTAGATGTATCGAATTTGAGCTTTTTTGTTAAGAAACATTTACACCCTTAGCAGGTAGGCCTACTTGATGCAAATCGATATTAATCAGATCAATTGATTTTGGATACAGGGTATTTAGAGGGAAAAAGTATTTCCATTTTGAAGATTTTTACTAGTGGGAAAATCAAAAGTTTAAAAAGGAAGGCTAGCTCTTTTTGATCTCTTTGTCTGGGTAAAAGAATAGAGTGTATAAATCAAAGAAAATCAAGAAACTGCTTTAATTTGTGGTGGGTCAATCAATTTTCAAATGAAAATGATACATGTGTTAAAGAAATTAGTGAAGGATCATTATGATTCAAGAGCATGCATAAAAAGATGAGAAATCATGACTTGTCAATGAGATAATTTATAAAGCAGTATGTGAATAAAAGGGCTTCAAGACTGCTACATTACCTTTACTCATACTTCCATGATATGGTGCCTTTCGCTCCGGTGCACAAAGGCATCTCACGTGACTACCCTAGGCATCTTATGCTCATGCAAGATTTAGGGAACGATCATACGGTAAGAAATATGATATAGACAGTCTATTCTAATACAAATATTAATGGTTGTTTTAACGACTCGAACTCGTAACCTATAACTCACACGAACGAAAACAGCTTTGTCGTTGATCCAAGGGCTCCCATCTATGATGCCCTTTAGACTTGTCAACATCTAAAAGAGTAAAAAGGACATCCCGGTGCACTAAGATTAGCTATGCACGGGTCCGAAAAGAGCCGGCACAAGGGTCTAACATGCAGTCTTACCCCGCATTTCTCTCAAAGGTTGTTTCCACAGTCCAAGTCCGTGACATCATGATTACATAGAGACAACTTTACCGATTATACGAAGGCCCATTCTCAATATCTAAAAGAGTAAATTAAATATTTTTGTTCTCATTTTTTTTGCTCAGTAGTCGTTATCTCCTTGAATGATTACAGGTTGTATTTGGACAGCACAGGAGATTGAAATTGAATAGAAACAAACCAACCACCTAACCCCCCACCCCACCAAAAATAACCACTTCCCAACTAGTATCAGACACAGTGGAATCTGGACATCATTTGCAGTGTTGCAGTCTGCAAAGAATGTTTTTCCCCTTAGAAAATTCAGTAATGCATTATGCCTAGACTTTTGTCATTAAATTGACGTCCAAATTAGTTCATGTATGGTGGTTAAACTTTACTCACCGTAACAATTATCATATAACTATTTTTTTATCATATTAGAATAGTTCAACTATATTTGAATTATTCGAGAAAATACAAATGACCGGATAAAAAGAGCATTGGCATAACTACTAAATTTATTGCAATGTAAGTAGGAGATCATAGATTTGATCCGTAAAAACAACCTCTTGCAAGAATGTAAAATAAGATTGCGTACATAAAGCATTGTGGTTTATAGAATAAGATTGCGTACAATAAAGCATTGTGGTTTATAAAATAAGATTGCGTACAATAAAGCATTGTGGTCCGGATTTTTCGAACCCTGCACATAGTGAAAGCTTAGTGCAACGGAATGACTATTTTTCAAATAAATTTAAAAAATAGCATCAAGATTGCACTATGACTAGGCTTTAATCATTAACTTCACCTTAAAATCACAAAGTCAGATGATGTAAGCAAACAAGCTCTAAAATCATACACTAATTAAACAAAGAAAAATAAGTCATTTCTTTTTAATACAACCAAAATGGAAAAGGAAGGGGTGGGGGTGGGGGGTTGAAACAAAATTTACTCTTGTAATTGGTTCACCTGTTGGATTGGCAGCTTCAAACTAAAGGGAGTACTTGTGAAGAGCTTGAAGGACAGAGTTGTACATGATGCTGGTCAAGTTGTACTTGTCTATTCTTAGGGAAAATAAGTGTGATAAATGGTCCATTTTCCTCATCTTTAGACAAGTTTGAACTTGAAGAAACTTCAAGATTTTCAACTTGAAATGATACATTTTCCTCCACAATTCTTCTACAAAATTTGTCTTCAGCATCTCTCAAGAATTTAAATGTTGGAGGAGGTGAATTAGACCTTATAAACTTATTAAACTCAGCATCACTTATTGATTCAAGAAAAGGATTGAATCCATTTTTGTGCATCATAGGACTTAAAGGAGGAGTAAAATAAGGTGGTGAAGTAAGTGGAGTTAAATAAGGAGTTTCCATATTTAGACATAAATCACTTAAACTCCTAGTTCTTGATCCTTTTCTACTCTTTTCATCCTTAGATTTTCCATCTTCAGATTCCAAATCTTCTTTAGTTTCCTCTTTGATAGTAAATAAAAATCTTGGTGGCCCACAAAGTCCTATAAATTCATTTTCCATGTTATCATCTCCAAAGGGTTTGAACCAAAAATCTGTCGCCTCCTCCACTGGTTGACCTCTCCACTGACTACTATTTGACTCTACATAGGATTGAACTTGGATTGTTGGTTCATGGACTTGTTGTGTATCATTGGCACAAATTTCTTGGGATTTTAAGGCAATATTGGAATTTAAAGAAGTTGAGGGCTTAATACAAAACATACAAAACAAGTCTTTTGCTTTATTGCTACTATAACCATCTTCAAGACTTGTTTTAACAATCCTATTTTTCCACCATAATAAGTAGTAAAGCTCAGCAATAAGAGCTAATAAAAGACAACCAAATACCACACTTAAAGCAAGTCCTACACTGCTTAAAGATTTCATCTTTACATTTATATAACCAATAAAAAAAAAACTAAAAATCCAACCTTTCACCTTAGAATTATTGCCTCAGATTCTTGAAACTGATAGAAGATCTTTGCTTTCAAATTTTCAAGAAGAGAACAACTTTGATATTTTCAGCAAGTTTTCTTTGAACTTTGTCTGAAGTTGAAGATGTAGTGAAAGCATAGAACAAATTTCAAACCAACCATAAAAAAAAAAGGACTAAAGCAACAAAAGAGATGGCCTTTTTTTCTCATAAATCAACTTATTTAATGATGATACATGTTATAGAGGAAAACAGACTAGCTTTTTTACTAAAATACCCATGGAATCTAAGTAAGCAGATGTGGACACAAATCTGATTTGGTTTATTTTTTTGATTGGGGGGCATGGTGATCATTAAACTGGTTTGTTTGTGAAGGTAAATTTTAACTAAAGAACAATACATGTCACTGTTGCAATGAGGGGCCCTTTTTATTTTTTTAAAAGAGTTAATGATGGTTTCATGAAAGAGATTTATATGTTAGCAGAAAACATAGCGAATCTTTTAATGCATATTTGTGATTAATTAAAAATATATTTTAGTCTTGTTAGGTCGTATACTTTTAAGTCCTATGTTTTTAAGAGTGTATAAGTTTTGTCAGCGATTTATATGTCATCAGAAAATATAGAAAAATTCTTGTATTTTTAGTTTTAACAACAACAAAAATAGCAGAAAACATAGCGAACTTCCCACCTTGCTCTTGGGGAGACTCGAACTCACAACCTCTCGGTTGGAAGTAGGGGTTGCTTACCATCAGAGCAACCCCTCTTGTCTGTATTTTTAGTTTTAGTTTTTAATATTAGTTTAAGGTGTGCTTAAACGAAGTGATATAGTCACCTTAGATTCATATAGCCAAGCTCAATTTGTTTGAAATTGATGCATAGTTGCTATTAAAATATGGTAGTGTTTGAATTAGTTTTGCATGTACCTAGGCCATATTACTAACCTCAATTTGCTGGAAATTGACGTATAGTTGTTATTAAATGATGGTAGTGTTTGAACTAGTCTGCATAATCCTAAGCTATTTTACAAGTATCTAATACTTTCAACCAATACAAGTATCAAATAACTATTCTCCTCACGTCTTAAAAGGACGAAAAGAAATTACCTATTTTTTTGGTATTTAAACCCTTGGTGAACAATGAGGGGCTTTATTGATAGTGAGGGGTGGAGAGAGCATAAGGAAAAAGTAGGTAAAAACCATTGTCTAGTTTTTATACTATACTTTATAATAATAAGGTCACATATCTCTAGAAATGTTCACATGGGATCACTTAGAAAGATCCTTTCTTACATCAATTTTCTCACTCTTCCCCTTTCCTTTTAGCATTTTCTTTACCCTTCCCTTTCTTGTTTTTTTTCCTTTTCCTTTCTTTATTCTAATTATTTTATTTACGTAGTGGTTTTTGGAAAAATAATGGGACTTAAGTTGTAGGTAAGAAAACAAGGTTTTTTGACAAATGTTCAACTTGTATTATAAACATAATATATACTTGAAAGCTAAAAAATGGATGATAAGAGTGAAGTGGGATGCAAGGTTTGCTTTACAAGAATGGACATGTCTGAATATATGTTATAAAATAAAAGTAATTCAGTAAAATATAAATAAGAAGAGACATAAAGAAGAAATAACTCTTTTCTTTTTTTTTATTTTGGTATATTCTCTATTATAATTTACATAGTCTTTAATAGGTATAAAATGAGAAGACTTACTATTGTAAATAGTGAATGGGATGGACATAAAGTAGGAGATTTCATCCATAAACTATTCACATATATGGACATCTATATCTATGAACTATTCATAGCAGTCCCCTTGGATATACATATAAGATAACGTGTCTCGTTAAGAACTTACTAAACAAAATATTGGGACGTACATAGTTATTTATAATATGATATGCATTGATTTCTGCATCATTAAAGATCTTACCAAGAAAACGCAGTGAGACAAAACCTTGATTAAGGAAAAAAGTGAAACGCGTAGTTACCCCCCGATGAAAACATCACTTAATGTCTCGAAGACGACGCATTCCAATCTTGTATATTAGCTCTTCGAATGTTGAGGTTGGTAATGCCTTAGTGAACAGATTAGCTAAATTATTACTTGAACGAACTTGTTGAACATATATTTCACCATTCTTTTAAAGATCATGAGTGAAAAGAATTTCTGTAAAATGTGCTTTATTCCATCTCCTTTGATGTATCATCCTTTTAATTGAGTTATACTTGCATTATTGTCTTCATACAATATTGTTGGAATATTGCCTTTCGAAGAGAGACCATATGTTTATGTGTTGATTTATCTATCTTAACCAAATGCATTCCCGACTTACTTCATGAATGGCTATTATCTCTGCATGATTTGAAGAAGTATCAACCATAGTTTATTTCATGAACGCCATGATATAATTGTACCTCCACTTACAAATAAATAGCATGTTTGAGATCGATCTTTATGTGGATCAAATAAATATCCTGCATCTGCATAATCAATTAATGATGACTTGGATCCATTTGAATAAAATAAACTCATATCAATAGTCCCTTTGAGGTATCTGAATATATGTTTAATACCATTTCAGTGTTTTTATGCTGGCGAAGAATTAAATCTTGCTAATAAGCTTATTGAGAAAGCTATATCTAGTCGGGAAGTATTAGCAAGATACATTAATGCCCCAAAAGCACTAAGATATGGTACTTCGGCACCAAAAAGCTCTTCATCATTTTCATGAGGTCTGAATGGGTCTTTCTTTATATCAAGTGACCCAACAACCATCATGGTACTCAATGAATGTTCTTTATCCATATAGAATCGCTTTAAAATCTTTTCGGTGTATATTGATTGATGGACAAATATTCCATCTTTCATATACTCAATTTGTAGACCAAGACAAAATCTTATCTTTCCAAGATATTTCATTTCAAATTCTTTCTTCAAACAGTCTACTGCTTTTGGAAGTTCTAATGATATTTAACTCATCAACGTACACGGCGATTATAATAAATTCAGATCCAGGCCTTCTTATAAAGACATAAGGACAAATTGGATCATCCTTGTACTTTTTTTTTAACAGGTATTCACTCAGGCGATTGTACCACATATGACCTGATTGTTTCAATCCTTATAAAGATTTTTGAAGCTTTATTGAACAAGTTTCATGAAAACTTTTATATGCTTTTGGCACTTTAAATCCCTTGGATATTTTCACAAAAATTTTATTGTCTAATGATCCATACAAATAGGCCGTGACAATATCCATTAGACACATATCAAATATTTCATGCACTATCGTATCTATAAGATACCCGAAGGTGATAGCATCCACTATAAGAGAATATGTCTCCATATAATCAATGCTAGGCCTTTGTGAAAACCCTTGTGCCACAAGTTGCACTTTATATCTAACGACTTCATTTTTATTATTTCATTTTCGCACAAAAACTCATTTATACCCTACTTCTTTATACCTTCAAGTGTTCGAACTATGGGTCCGAAGACTTCATGTTTTCCAAGTGAAGTTAAATCTGTCTGGATAGCGTCTTACTGTTTTGGCTATTCATTTCTCTATCTACATTCATCGACAGATTTTGGTTCGTAATCTTCAGCTTGTTGTAGTATTTTAACAGCAACATTATAAGTAACATTGTTATCTATTACAATATTATTTATGATCTATATTTTTATAGTTGATATGTAGCTTATTGATATCTCTCCATTCTCATTATTTTCAGGTGTCTGGACCTCTCCTAAGGTCTTATCATTTGTTACGTCTTGGGGCTCTTCTTGAGCCACTACCTCTGTGTTATGATCACTTTGATTATTTGCTCATTTTCTTCTTCGAGGACTTTCATCTTTAGAACCGATTGGTCTACCACGTTTCAAGTGTGGCTTAGACTCATTTGCTTTAATTGATTGTCCTACTGGATATCAACTCGAATTGGAGCATTAGCAACTGGAATATGTGACTTAGTTACCCTTGGTAGGTAAGTGAATGCATCTAGCAATTGATTTGCAATAGTTTGCAAATGAATAATCTTTTGAACCTCTTGTTTACATTGATTTGTTTGAGGATGTATATTAGATGGTGATAATATATTCCAATCCATCTTCTTTTTCAGTTTCTTATTTTCTCCCCCCTAATGTTGGGTATACTGATTCATCAAAATGGCAATCAAAAAATCTTGCTATAAATAAATCTCTAGTTATCGGCTCAAGATATTTTATAATAGAAAGAGATTCATATCCAACATATATTCCCAACCTTTTTTGAGGAACCATCTTTGTGCATTGTGGTGGAGCAATTGAAACACATATCGCGCAACCAAAGATTCTAAGATGAAAAATATTTGACTCCTGACCAAAATCCAATTGCAATGGATAAACTTTATGATAACTTGTGGGCCTTATCTGCACAAGTACTATTGCATGCAAAATAGTATGGCCTCATACTTAAATGGAAAATTTTGTTCTCATAACTTGAAAGATTCTTGGTTTTGTTTTCCGTTAGTAAAAAATATTCTTTAATTAAACTGCAATGCCAAAAGTGAATATTAGGACTATTTTGATAACAACCAATTTTTGCCCAAAAATATATGTCAAAGAGATAAATTGTATATTTGAGAGACCGTTGACATTTGACGACTCCAGCTAGAGGTGTGCAAACATCCTAACCGTATAATAGTCAGATAATTCAGTAACAATGCATTGTTATAACAATTAATTGGAGGCGTTTGATCAATGATTCCACTAAATCATTTTGTGTATGAACATGAGCAACCGGATGCTCAATTGTTATTCCAATCGATATACAATAATAATTAAAACATTGGGATGTAAACTCACCAACATTATCAAGACGTATTGTCTTAATTGCATAATCTAGAAATTGTGCTCTTAGATTTATAATTTGAGCCAACAATCTCGCAAATGACATATTGCGAGTTGATAGTAAGCACACATGTGAACATCTTGTAGATGCATCTACCAAAGTCATATAATATCTGAATGGTCCACATGTAGGGTGAATGGACCCACATATATCATCATGTATACATTCTAGCAATGCATGGGATTTCATTCGAACTTTAATAGTTGATTAATTTGCCTCTAGAACATGCAACACATGAAAATTCCTTAAATTGAAGAATCTTCTGGTTCTTCATTGAATGTCCATGTGAATTCTCAATTATTTTACGCATCATATTAGAACCAGGATGGCCCAACCGGTCATGCTAAATAATAAAATTATCTTGATTGTAAACTTCTTATTTATCACGACATGTGTTTCAATCTTGCTAATACTTGTGTAGTATAAGTTGGAGGAAAGAGTAGATAACATTTCAAGCACATATTTCTTACCAGACATTATTATTGTAATATAAAGATATTCAATATGTTCATCATTTGTAGTCTCAATATGGTAGCCATTTTGGCGAATATATTTGGAACTTAATAAGTTTCTTTGATATTTATAATAATATAGTGCTTCATTAATTGCTAAATTTATTTTTCCTAGTAGTAATAAACTGACTCTTCAGAACCTTCAATTAATCTTATACTGTCGAATATCATATTAACATTGGCTTCATTCATTACCAAATAAGAGAATTATCTCTTATCTCTTAAAACAGTGAACGTTGTAGCACTATCCAGAATATGTATATTATCTTCATTAATCTTGAGTCCAACTAAAGACTGGGAAATTTTCATATTCTTCATAAGAAAAAATTAAAAAGTACATCATAAGAAATATGAAAGACAAAAAGAATAAGAACATTAAGAACTACATTAGAAATGTAGAAACTAGCAACACATGATGCATTAGAAAAATACACTCAAGAAAAATAAATTAGTTGCAAACATAAAAAAAAATGACAACGTTTATCATAGCTTCATCCCCCAATAAGATGATTAGTTCTTCGGTCAGTATCCTCAAAGAAGTCTCCGGCTTCTAAATGAGTAATATTTGCTAGGCCTCCAAAGTCATCATTTTTATATGCAAGATGTGCCTCAGAATCATATTTGTTTGAGGGAACTGCTTCATCATTGTTATTTTGTAAGGTCAAGTGTGCCTCCATATTATTTATTTTTTTCTGAGGGAGGCTTACGATAAATGCGTGCCCAATGACCTTTCATACTACATCGGTGGCACATACTAATTTTACCTTTTGGAGGATTAATTTGAGAACCCTTATTCTTCTGCATTTTATTCCACTACAATGGCGATAATTATTTCGTCCCCTGTCACGTCCACGTCTACGATCATGTTTACGACCACGATAATTATTTTATTTTCTTTCAAACTTATCATATGTTGCTACAATATTTATTTGCGATTGAGCTGATCCAGTGGGACGGGCTTCATAATTTTTCATTAATAAAGTATTATTCTGCTCTGTCACAAGTAGGCATGCGATTAACTCAGAATATTTCTTAAACAGTTAAGGGTCTAATTTACCCCTCTACTATCATAAATGAGCCTTATTTTTCCTCTGTTGAAGTTTTATATCAAATATATCCCTACCGTTATGGATTAAGTGCATATTTATCCTTTATACGTTAAAAACACCCTCCCAACTTTTAAAATCCACATGGCATCCCCTTATCGGACCAACTGACCCGCCCCATTTTTTAAATTCAAACCCGCCCGATCCACAGCAACAAAACTACATATATCATCTGACTATCTCCTTCTTTTTATCTGCCAAAGATTGAGATAATGTCTAGCTCAGGTGATCCTTCAAGTAGCTTCTTCTTTAATTTGTACATCACATCCTAAAATCCCTCCATTTCTTCATTTGTTCTTGGAGTATTGGCCGATAATGAATGGTAAAAGATTACCGGAGGTCTTTGCAGATTTTTTTTCACATGTCTCACTAACAACTCCCCCCATCTTAGACTCAACAAGCCGTCCTGGAGTGATTGAATCTGATGCTTTAAGGCGATAATCAAATCGAGCTTAGAACTTAACAGCTCCCCCAATTTTCCGAAGAAACAATCGAGAAATCCTATTCCATTTGTCTTAGGGAAGCTATAACATGAAGAATCTGGAACATTAATAAGAAAATAATGTCTTCCCCATCTATCACGTTCCTTAGTGATGCATCCGTAAGTTGAAACTGTATGGGGCCGAATCGGATGTAAGATGGGGCGGACATGTATACAAATATAGCCGACTCGAATGTAATACGGGTCTAGCGCGTACCCTTTTGCGGCTGTAGACACCGGATGACACCCTCTTTCGTGTCTATACGATGAAGAGGATACGCCCTCGACTGTAGTGACATATCAGCATGCTCGCCCGAGCAGACGTCCCGACTCCCCCTCCCCTATATCTTCGGTATAATAGGAATAGCTTTGGAACGATGTAATGTGTCGGCGAGGGGGTCGTCATTCTATATAAGGAAGGGTCCCCCTCATTTGTAAAACAAGTATTATTGATCATTAATAATACAACTCTCTCTTACTCTGTCATTTTCTCTCTATTTTATCTCTTTATTGCTTACTTGTTCAAACACTTCATTAAGCTCCACTACATTCATACAAGGAAAACATATATACGAATCCAAAGATCGATATTTAAGATATATTACCATAGATTCCGATTTACCCTTTATATAATCTTTGATTGTCCCTAACTCATAAAGCAACCAATAGTTTTTGGGTCAAACAATTTGGTGCCGTCTGTGGGGATTTCGAGAATCAAACTCGTTGTATACATTCCCAAGACCCGATCATCGGAAAAAGCCCGAAAATGGCCGAAAATGACACCCGATCCAAAGTTGTGGTAGAAGTTACTGCCAACCTCCTGAGTTCCATGAACGAGGCCGGTGGTAGCGCTGCCATCAACGCTACCCCCGGTGCCACAACCGAGGCAGGAGCCTCACCTCCCCCCTTCGGGAACCTTGCAACCCCGCAGGAAAGAGACACCCCCACTTCAAGAGAAGCACCCCCAGCAGTCAAAAAGCTACTGGAGGGATGGCTGACCAGCACCCTGAGCAGCTTAGTTGAAAAGTCACCGCGAGGCCGCGAGAATGCAACACCAACAATGAGCAACACCATCGCAACAGATGAACAGGAAGGAACACGAACCAACGGCCAACCCGTCGAAAAACAAACACACGATGAGACGTTGGCCTCCATCCTTAGGAAGACGGAAGAAATGGAAAGCGAAAATCAGGCCCTCCGTGACCAAATGAAGGAGCACCAAGATAGGGTTGACAAGATCCCCGGAGCACCTAAACTACTACACAAATGAGACGTAGGAAGGTTTGTAGAACAACCCTACTCCGAAGAAGACGCACCCTACATTATCCCGAAGACCTTCAAGATGCCTCCCTACCTGAAGGTGTACGATGGAACCACCGATCCCGAGGATTATCTCATTCACTATGTTACCGCCATGAAAGGTAATGACTTGTCCAAAAAGCAGGTACCATCAGTGCTGCTGGAAAAGTTCGGTGAAACACTGACCGGGGAAGCCTTGACCCGGTATTCCCAACTACCCGCCAAAGCAATCTCAACCTTCGAAGATATGGCAAATAAGTTCGTCACAGCACATGCCGGCGCTAAAAAGGCAGAAACAAGGGTAAATGATATCTTCACCATCACACAGACCACGGGCGAGGGCCTCAGGGACTTTCTCGCCAGGTTCAACAGGGTAAGACTGAGCCTACCGAGCGTGTCAAAAGGCATGGCGGTAGCGGCCTTCTAGAATGGACTCAGCAGGGACGGCTCCAGAGCTACCAAAAAACTGCTAAGCCTGATCATGAAGTATCCCCCCACTACCTGGGACAAGATTCACAATGCCTACTGCGCTGAGGTACGGGCAGACGAGGAGGATCTCAACAAACCGACCCGACGGCTAGCCGCCGTGCATCCGGACACAAGGGCGAAATAACTAATGGGTAAAGAAATTCAATGCAAAGATGATGTAATGGGAATAACCGTTGCTCTATGCATTCATTCTCACACCTCTCGGTAGAGAGAACACTTTTGCCCAATTGACTCTCTCGAGACCAATTGGGTTGGCTAATTTGCCCAAGCAACTTTAGGATCAAGTTGGGTAATTACTCTCTCGAGGTTTATACCCGTTACTTGGGACTAACATTCTCATGGGTCCATCCCAAATCCTTGTTTGATTGAGAGATTTTAGACTCTCTTTCTCAAGTAGAGCCCAAACCCACAAAAATAGATTTAGTGTTTGCAACCACAAAAATCGCAATGAAAAACATTCAATCAACCCAAATCCTAACACCCACAATAATCCAAGCATTTAATAATCTAACCCATCAATTACCCACACTAGGGTTGGGCTACAACCCTAGCTATGGGTTTAGCTAGCCATGAAAATTGAAGAAGATGAAGAAATTAAAGATGAAATTAACATAGTAATTGATTACAAATGAAATATAATGTTAAAATACTAAGAAATTGCCCAAAATAGGCGTATATGGTGTTCTCACGAGCTCAGCTGTCACTGTATAATATCTGACATAACCTAAAAAATAAAAGAAGCTATTTATACTACACATTAATTTCTGGACAAAAGTGCCCCTGCGGGTCTCACGCGGACCGCATACTTCTGACGTGCGGCTGCGTAGGGCATTTGGGTTTCAGAAGGACTGGTGCTGGGACAAGTCACGCGGACCGCGTACATCTGTCACGCGACCACGTAGGTACAGTAACGTGGACCGCGTACATTTGTCATGCGGTCACACTGTGTAAATCCTCTAAATGCCAGACTCTCTGATTTCTCACCCACGCGGGCTGCACTGATTTGGCACGCGGCCGCGTGGGATTGTTCCTTGAACATTTCTTCTCTGGTCTTCATCATTGCGGACCGCACAATAGTGGACACGGTCCGCGTGGGTCTGCCTGTGAGTTGGGCCTTCTCTGATCATTCCTGCGCGGCTGCACACCAAATCAATGCGGTCCGTGCAGTAGAAGCTTAGACTGGTATGCTCTCTGAATCGACCCACTTGGGAGATTTATGGTGTCCCAAGTCACCGGTTAAATCCCGAATCGAGGAAAAGAATGACTCTATTTAACAGTCCGCGAACCAGAAATCCGGATAAGGAATTCTATTAACCCGGGAGAAGGTATTAGGCATTCCCGAATTCGGTGGTTCTAGCACGGTCGCTCAACTGTCGTGTTTGGCTTATCTATCTGCTTTTTACAATTATGTACTTAGTGCAAGTTAATATCCCTTTACCGCTTTTATTATTGGTTATGATTTACGAAAGAAAAAGTTGCTTAAAAATATGCTTTCGAATCACGTCACATGAAATGCACCCGGATCCTCGACATATTCTTATTCAACATTTCGGGGTTTGGATTCGGGTCGCATGAAATGCACACCCGTATTTAAGAAGGTAGAACTAAAATATGCGCCCGGATCGACTACTTATTTACACTGTTGAGAAGGGCGTGATATTCGTTAAGGAACGACGCATCTCAAAATCTAAGTATTTTATATGTACATTTATGAAGGTTGTGTGATTAGTGTAACTATTGGGTGAGGCGCACCTTTGATTCAAACCTAAAGCGAACTACATCCCACTGTATTTTACCTAAGAGTTGATTCCAAATTATTTAAAACTTGCTACGAACCACACCACATGAAATGCGCCTGTGGTTCCTGACATGCTTTGTTTACTCTTGCCCAAAATTGGGGTCGGGTCACATGAAATGCGCCCCCGACTCTTTTAATCTAATTACGTCATTCCGTTGAGTAACAACTCCCTAGCTAATCTTGCTTTTAGCATAAGGTCTAACGTTAACAGATTTGGAGTTTACACACACGAGCAGAGAAGATTGAATAGAGATACAACAGACTAATTCAGGTTTACGTGCTTATCTAACGACGGTGTATCTTTGGCCTAGCTACACTTTTCCATAACCAAGACTAGCAATACAAGCTTAATTGAAGAATAACAGAATGTAATTAAACATAAGAGCTTTAGACGACTACATGTTTCAATAGACTTTATGCATAAGCTTCAAACTTCATTCTTTTCGAACCAAGGAACTACAATAACAGAGGTGTGTACCCGGAATGCGGAAGAACAAGGAAGAGTGAGCAATGGCAATGCAGCAACAGCAACAAGAACAGCAATCAGCAACTCAATAGACCAATCCAGCCACACAATAGACCAAGCCAGCAAACACAATAACCAACCAAATAGCCACAAACAACTGGACCAGCAACAAATGACCACAACAGTAACAACAATGGACCAGCTAAAACAGTAGCACAGCCACAGTGGCAGCAACAATAACCAGTGGCAGCAATCGAATGGCCCCAACAACAACCAGTGGCAACAAAATAGACCAAAAGCAACTCAGGAGCTACCACAACACTCGGGTAAGGTCAACACAGCAGCAACAAAGACACAACAACAACAACAAATGCCTAACAACAACAAACCAACCCAGGCAGCAACAACTATAAACCAGCCAGCAACACAAACGACCAAGAGCAGCAACACTACTGACCAACAGTACCAAATGAACACTGCCACCAACAGCAAAACACAACCACAACACACGAAAGCCTAATAGCTCGGCCACTGAATCAAAACTCACAAAACAGTGACCCCGGAACCAATGAAACAGTAGCCTTTCTCTGTATCTTTATATCTATTTTTCTCTCCAGTACCCTCTAATGTCTATGACTGTGTTCTCTCCAGGTTTACTGTTTTTGCTTCTTTGTATCTCCAGGTACTCTCCCCTCACTGTCTGTGTTTTTTGCTCTCCAGGTACTCTAGTTCTTTTCAGGTATCCTCCCTTTTCTATGATGTTAGCCCCTTATACTTATAGTTAAAAAAAGGACTCCTAAAAGCCAGAAGATTCAGGAACTCCCCTCTGCCCATCCCTATTCCCTGAACCCCACTATCTACTGTCCAAAGTATGGACTCAAACATTAAACAATGCTGGTGGCAGGAACCTCAGTGGGATGCCCTGCTGTGCAGGTTCCACTAGCCCTTGTATGGGTGTGTGATTTAAAAATTAACCTGTTAACTACAACCAACTAATTCCCTTTAATCTGAATCAAACAGTAACCGACCCCTACACTAATGAATTGCATACAGGCAGATTCAGGGATCAATACTACGAACTAATTCCTTGACGACTTTAATCACATTGCACCTATGATTCATCTTAACTACTGAAAACAGAGGGAATTGGCCAAATAAAAGGCCTCAAATGAGGAGAACGGACCAACGGATATGAGAAATTAAAAGCATGAGAACTGAAACAATGAATAAAACAAACACACATATTCACACAATCGAATTAAATCGACCAAAGAAGGAATGAATACCTCGTAAGAAATCTGCCGACCCAAGCTTCGAACTAAGACTTGGAATTATTGAAGCCAAACGGGCTTTAATCAAGATGTTCTCGATTGAGAACACCTAGACTAAAGTCCCTTGGACTTCAATTATGGCTAACCCGGCTCGAATTGGGTTTCTTCGAAAACTAGGGTTCTTGGACTCGGATTTGGGGCTTTTGCATTTCTGGTTAGATTCGAGGCAAACGAAAGCCGGCGGGGGTACGAGGGAGGCCATGTGAGGGTTTGGGGTGAGTTTGGGGTGATTTGGCATTGGTTCGAGTTTGACTCGAATCTTCAAATGAAGATTCGAGGAGCTCCGGCATGATTCGAGGTTAGCGGAGGCTGGGTTCGTAATGGGGGAGGTGAGGGGAAGATTTTGGCGTTGGTTTGGGTTTGATTGGCCTACCGGAACCGCCGTGAGGCGATTTCCGGCAGGCGGGGCACGGCGGCGTTACGCTGGGTGTTTGAGAGCTCCTGAGGGAGATGAAGGGAGAGGGGGGGGGGGGGGTCTGGCTTGGGGGGCGGGGTATGGAATGAGCCTTATATACGAGACATGAGATTGAATCCTGATCGTTGGATCATTTACGATCAACGATCAGGATCCCCTCACTTAAACCAAACGACGTCGTTTGGTTAAGTCATAAGCTGAGTGTATTTTGGAATTAAAGGATTAATCTGGGCCGTTGGATAATAAAATCCAACGGTCCAGATCAAGTGTTACACAGGCTGAAGCTGGACGGGTATTTGGGCTGGATTAGAGGAAATTCGCTTGGGCCTGGTTTTTAGGCTAAGTTTCGGCCCAGATCAGATCTACATGATGTACTATATGCATATGTGTATATATATATATATATATATATATATATATATGTATATATACATATATATATATATATATACACACATATGTATATATACCAACCTATAACACCGCTGTTTTTACTACAATTAACGCACATAATTACATATCACCAAAAAATGTAAATCACATGACTTCGATATCAAACACTAAAAAATGCAAAACCTAGCATATATTTTTTGTATTTTTAATTTAAATAAATAAACGTGTACACAAAAAGATAAAATAACACAAAATCACAAAAAATCATGCCCAACACGAAACTATTTTTATTTTTGAATTTTCTGGGAGTACTTCTCAAGTAAGGCAAAAATCACGTGCTCACAGCTGCCCCTCTTTGCGCGTAAACACGCAGAGTTTTCGTGCAAAGATAAGTGAGCGGATATAAGCGATTTTGCCCATTCGAGTACTCCGTATGAAGCATTTTGGAAAAGTTTTGACCGAACCTTGCTTCAAAGGTCTCCTACATATCCCTGGCTAAAAGGGAATCGGGTCAATGTAGTTCGGGAAGTTCTAGTAGCTGGGACTACCATGCCTGTTGCGATCTCGCTGTTACTGCTGTGCCGCTGTTACTGCTGTTACCACTGCTTAGCTGATTTCCTTGTTACACCGCGCTAAGCAACAAAAGCAAGAAGCTAGACTAAGTTACAGTACTACAAGTTCTTATCTATCCTTTTTAACTTGATCTTGTCGCGCTCCTTGCCATCTTGTCTGACTTGGCGTTCCTTCCGATGCTTCGTCTCTTCTTACGAACTTGGATTCATGCCGGAGATTTCCGTTACATTCTACCGCTTTCCTCCACCAAATTAAAACAGATCGCCACTCCATTCTCCAGGCGGGCTCCCCGACTTCAACTACTACTTCAAAATAAAATCGCCACTCCATTCTCCGGGCGGGCTCCCTGACTTCGACTACTACTTCGAAATTAAATCGCCACTCCATTCTCCAGGGCGGGCTCCCCGACTTCGACTACTACTTCAAAATTAAATCGCCACTCCATTCTCCGGGCGGGCTCCCGACTTCAACTACTACTTCGAAATTAAATCGCCACTCCGTTCTCCGGGCGGGCTCCCTGACTTCGATTACAACTCCAAAATTAAATCGCCACTCCATTCTCCGGGCGGGCTCCCGACTTCAACTACTACTTCAAAATTAAATCGCCACTCCATTCTCCGGGCGGGCTTCCCCGACTTCAACTACTACTTCAAAATTAAATCGCCACTCCATTCTCCAGGGCGGGCTCCCGACTTCAGCTACTACTTCAAAATTAAATCGCCACTCCATTCTCCGGGCGGGCTCCCGACTTCAACTACTACTTCAAAATTAAATCGCCACTCCATTCTCCGGGCGGGCTCCCTGACTTCAATTACAACTTCAAAATTAAATCGCCACTCCATTCTCCAGGCGGGCTTCCCGACTTCAACTACTACTTCAAAATTAAATCGCCACTCCATTCTCCAGGCGGGCTTCCTGACTTCAACTACTACTTCAAAATTAAATCGCCACTCCATTCTCCGGGCGGGCTCCCTGACTTCAACTACTACTTCAAAATTAAATCGCCACTCCATTCTCCAGGCGGGCTTCCCGACTTCAACTACTACTTCAAAATTAAATCGCCACTCCATTCTCCAGGCGGGCTCCCTGACTTCAATTACAACTTCAAAATTAAATCGCCACTCCATTCTCCAGGCGGGCTCCCTGACTTCGACTACCACTTCAAAATTAAATCGCCACTCCATTCTCCAGGCGGGCTTCCTGACTTCAACTACTACTCACTGATTTCATCCTATCTTGATTACCTTCCTCTGCCTCTTGTACCCTATCCTTGTTCCTGCATTACCTCTCGGACCACCTTCTCTTCTGAATTATCCTGTCTTGGAATTGCTTTCCCCGGTCGTATTACTTTTCTTCTGGCTGCTGGGGATATTTTTGGAACTGTTTACTCGCCTGCTGGGGGGTGATGCTGCTGAGGAAGTATTCTTTGTTTCCTTCACCCCTCATTCTCTTCCTTCTTCCCCTACCTCTTTTGGGACTCACGCTTTTGTTTCCTTGATCAAATTACAGGATGTAATACTGCTGGGGGAATCTCGAAGCCATTTTTTTCTTTTTCCAATAACTGCTGGGGATGATACCAGGCTCAAAGATCACCCCATCTTGTGTTGCTTTCTACCCTTATCCACTGGGTCTTTGCTTTCAAGAAAATTTTCGCAACAGGAGAAAATTTTCTGCCCCAGTTTGATAAACTTCCGGACGGTATGCTTTTCCGCCAACGAACCCTCTTTTCCTGCTTTTAAATCAAAGAAAAATTGTTAGTTTCAAAATGCGGTGAGTGGTCGTGCCACTCTTGTTGGGGCCATTTTCTTTTCTCTTTCAGCTGCTTGGCCTTTCTCGAACTTTGAGTGCGACGTTGACGCTTGCTGGGGACGATGCTCTTTCCACGAACGACCTCTTATCTTTCCTTTTATTCCAATCTTTGGTTTGATCCGACTCTTTTTAGCAGGTGATCTGTTGCGTGAAATCATCTTTCGGACATGCCACGTGTGTCCATCATACTCCATAATTCTTGCGAACCTTCCACTCGGCCTGTCATCCCAATCTCACTATCGTAACGACTTCTGTCTCATTGCCTTGTTCCATGCCTATTCACTTTCAATATACTGCTTTGGGAGACTTGGTAGTAAGCTTTGAAAAATCAATTTTCGAAAAATGAAAGAAAAGAAAAGAACACTGACCGCAAATGACAAAAGAAGAGAAAAACTTTTCTGAACTCAAAAATAGGAAAACTTATCTGAATGTGTGCCTGATCCAATGTTATGCCGCGCCTTTGAGATTAAACTACCCAAGTCTATTCATGTCAATCACTTTCTGATGGCCGCGTTCTGCTAGAGGTAAACGGATGTCCAAACCTTGTCTCATGCAGACATCTTGTAACCATCTCGCCCTGTCACCTCACAGTGCCCTTCAAAGGGTTTTCACTACTGAGATTCTCTCATTTCTCTCTATCTCCCGTCGCCTTAAGGTGCCGTAAAGGTTTTCACCGTAAGACTCTCTCATTTTACTTCTCTCAACTTCCTTCGCCTCAAGGTGCCCGCGAGGGTTTTCACCGTTAAGACTCTCTCATTTATGCTTTCTTTCCTTGCGGCGGGGTATCACCCCTGAGATTCCCTCTAGAGCGTTATCCCCTTTCGGCTTGTGCATCCTGAATTCAATCGAGGGTCGGGATGTCACTCTTGGCTTTCATTCACATGCCTTGGCACTTCTCAAATGCTGATCGAGAGGTCTTTCTGGTTCTTGATATGGTTTCTGCGCGTGAGGCTGAAGAAAGGGGTTTAGCCTCAACGGTTAGCTTATTACAACTTTCGGAATCCATACTATCTTTCAAACGAAACAATGACTTCTGCCCCAGTTTTGTTGCTTGGGGGACTTTTGATTTTTATTTTATTATGACCGAGCCGTGTGGCGCCTACGTATCCTTCTTGAGGAATCAGGTCGAACGTAGTTCACTTTTTCTTGTATTACTTCTTTGTTTCTTTTCTATTCTGTTACACATCTTCCTTGATGATTTCGAAAGAGGGTATATGAAAGAATAATTAAGGCTCAAATGGGGAAACAAAGGTTAAAGTGTTTGGGTAGTAGAAAAATTGCCTCTGTCATTTCATTCTCCGAAAAATGCCAAGTACACACAAACGAAACCAAACGTTGACAAATGCATTAAAGAATTACACATAATATCTCTTAACTGCATCAGAATTGATAGCCATATCGGTGCATCTTCCCTCAACATCCGTCAGACATAGAGCGCCGTTGGATAATACTCTAGTCACCACCAATGGTCCCTGCCAATTTGGAGCGAACTTGCCTTTCGCCTCGGCCTGATGTGGTAGAACTCTCTTCAGCACATGCTGTCCCACTTCAAATCTCCTGGGACGTACCTTCTTGTTATATGCTCTTGCCATTCTCTTTTGATACAATTGGCCATGACATACTGCTTTCAATCTCTTTTCATCGATCAAGCTCAATTGCTCTAATCGGGTTTTGACCCACTCATCATCGTCAATCTCAGCTTCAGCGACAATTCGGAGGGATGGAATTTCAACTTCTGCGGGTATTACTGCTTCGGTCCCGTATACCAACAAGTAAGGAGTTGCACCTACCGAAGTCCGGACGGTAGTGCGATAACCCAACAGCGCAAATGGTAACTTTTCATGCCATTGCCTAGATCCTTCTATCATCTTCCTCAATATCTTCTTTATGTTCTTGTTTGCTGCCTCGACCGCACCATTTGCTTTTGGGCGATACGGTGTGGAATTTCGGTGTGTAATCTTGAACTGTTGACATACCTCTTTCATCAATCCACTGTTAAGATTTGCACCGTTATCCGTAATGATCATCTTTGGAATTCCAAACCTACAAATGATGTGGGAGTGTACGAAGTCCACTACCGCCTTCTTGGTCACTGATTTGAATGTTTTGGCCTCCACCCACTTGGTAAAATAATCAATCGTTACCGGAATGAACCTGTGACCATTGGAAGCCGCAGGCTCAATAGGTCCAATAACATCCATACCCCATGCGACAAACGGCCATGGTGCGGACATTGTATGCAATTCAGTCGGTGGAGAATGAATCAAATCTCCGTGTATCTGACACTGATGGCATCTTCGCACGAAACTTATACAATCCCGCTCCATAGTGAGCCGATAATATCCTGCTCGAAGAATCTTCTTTGCCAATACGTATCCGCTCATGTGTGGTCCGCAAACTCCGGAGTGTATATCCGTCATCACTGTTGTGGCTTGACTTGCGTCTATACATCTCAACAATCCCAAATCTGGGGTTCTTTTGTACAACACCCCTCCACTAAGGAAAAATCCGTTCGCCAACCGCCGAATAGCTCGCTTTTGATCTCCAGTTGCTTGCTCTGGGTATACTCCTAACCTGAGGTATTCCTTGACGTCATGAAACCATGGCTCACCATCCACCTCTTCCTCTATCACATTACAATAAGCATGTTGATTCCGGACATGGATATGTAACGGATCGACACGAACCTTGTCCGGGTGATGTAGCATTGATGCTAAAGTAGCCAACGCGTCGGCAACCTCATTATGCATCCTTGGGATGTGCTTGAATTCTACCGATCGAAAGCGTTTGGTCAAATCATGCAAACACTGACGATATGGGATAAGCTTTAAATCTCTGGTTTCCCATTCTCCCTGAATCTGATGTACCAGAAGGTCCGAGTCCCCCAAGACCAAGACGTCCTGTACATCCATGTCCACCGCTAATCGCAACCCCAAGATACATGCCTCGTACTCAGCCATGTTATTGGTACAGTGAAAACGCAGTTGAGCAGTAACAGGATAATGATGTCCTGTTTCAGATATGAGCACAGCCCCTACTCCGACTCCTTTTGCGTTTGCCGCTCCATCGAAGAAGAGCTTCCATCCTGGATCCTTGGTTGGTTCTAACCCCTCGATCTGCAATACTTCCTCATCTGGAAAATACGTCCTCAAAGGTTCGTATTCGTCATCAACGGGATTTTCGGCTAAGTGATCGGCCAGGGCTTGAGCTTTCATAGCCGTCCTTGTCACGTATATGATGTCGAACTCCGTAAGTAATATTTGCCATTTTGCTAACCTCCCTGTAGGCATAGGTTTCTGGAAAATATACTTCAACGGATCCAGACGCGAAATGAGGTAAGTGGTGTAAGAAGACAAGTAGTGTTTCAGCTTTTGGGCTACCCAAGTCAGGGCGCAACATGTCTTTTCTAGATGAGTGTACTTGACCTCGTGGACTGTAAACTTCTTGCTGAGGTAGTAAATGGCCCGTTCCTTCCTGCCGGTAAGATCATGCTGCCCCAGTACGCAGCCAAACGAATTCTCCAAGACCGTCAGATAAAGAATCAGGGGTCTACCTGGCTCAGGCGGAACTAGTACGGGTGGATTTGACAGGATACCCTTTGATCCGGTCAAACGCTTCCTGACATTCTGCCGTCCATTCTATCGCGGCGTCTTTCTTCAATAGGCGGAATATGGGTTCACGAGTTGCCGTAAGCTGGGCAATAAACCTACTGATGTAATTCAACCTTCCCAACAGACTCATTACCTCTGTTTTATTCTTCGGCGGGGCTAACTCCTGAATGGACTTGATTTTGGATGGGTCCCGCTCAATGCCCCGTCGGCTGACGATGAATCCTAGCAACTTTCCTGACGGAACTCCGAATGCGCATTTGGCCGGATTGAGCTTGATGTCGTACCTTCGAAGTCTTTGAAAGAACTTCCTGAGGTCGGCAACATGGTCTTCTTGACGCCTAGACTTTATGATCACGTCATCCACGTACACCTCAATTTCCTTGTGTATCATATCATGGAATACCGTAGTCATCGCCCTCATATATGTTGCTCCTGCATTCTTCAAACCAAACGGCATCACTCGGTAGCAATAAGTCCCCCACGGTGTGATAAAAGCCGTCTTTTCTGCGTCCTCTTCATCCATCAAAATCTGATGATATCCCGCATAACAGTCCACAAAGGATCCAATTTCGCGTCCGGCGCAATTATCAATCAGGATATGGATATTGGGAAGTGGGAAATTATCCTTAGGACTTGCCTTGTTGAGATTGCGATAGTCCACGCATACCCTGATCTTTCCGTCTTTCTTTGGCACCGGTACTACGTTAGCCAACCATTCGGGGTATCGAGTGACACGAATGACTTTCGCCTGCAACTGCTTGGTTACCTCCTCCTTAATCTTCACACTCATCTCCGTCTTGAATTTCCGCAGTTTTTGCTTGACGGGAGGATATGCCGGATCAGTGGGTAATCTATGAACCACTAGATCAGTGCTGAGTCCCGGCATGTCGTCGTATGACCATGCGAAAATGTCTTTAAACTCCATGAGTGTTTTGATCAGTTCTTCTCTCAGATTGGGTTCAATATGGACACTTATCCGGGTTTCTTTGACGTCATCCGCATTCCCTAGATTAACGGCCTCGGTATCATTTAAATTCGGTTTGGGCTTTTCCTCGAAGTGACTTAATTCTTCACCGATTTCTTCTACGGCTTCATCATCGCCGTACTATGACTCGCTCTCGTCACTTCTTATTTCATGTGTTATTATTTCCAAACCCGATTGACTTTCTAGACTGGGTTGATTAATCTTTAAGCACGCCATATCATTAAGATCGGTTGCAAGAAGGCTGTTCAGAAAAGTAAAAAGAAGGAAAAAGATAAACAAAATTAGACGCGAAGGAACCACATTTCATTAATGGGAATTGTACAAAGGGAAAACAAACTGCAAACTTAAATCAAAAATGAACTAAAAACAAAGGGATTTTACTCCGGGGACAAGCCCCCAATACAAAATTTCGAAAGAAAAACAATCCAAGACAAACTACCAAGACTCCTTCCGGACAGGGAGAGGAGTAGCCTTCCAGTTATTCGGTTTTGCCTTTGGTCCCACAAATTGTATCTCGGCGTGACTAGATCCTTCACCGTCCTCGAGCATACATACATCTGTGAATAGGTCCTCGAACTTCCTGAAGAACTCTTCGTCTGGCCTGACCGTAGGACCGGGAATCTTTGGCGCTGGATGTCCTCTTGCTCCGGACCTGACAAAAGATTGGGAAAGGCGTGGAACAGGCTTTGGGAGCACCCATGTTTTCTGCTTACTCCTCTTTGCTCGCCGGATGTCCTCCGAGGTTGGCTGGAATCCCAAGCCGAAGGTTCCCAAGTTTTCGACCACTGATACCGGTTGTATAATTCCTTGCAGAGATGCACCTAGCCCTTTACCGGGTACGAAACCATGTCGCAACATTTCATGCGCCACCATGACATCCGCAGTAATTGTTTTGTCGCCGGGAATACATTCCCCTTCCGGAACTCGGTGGGCGGACACCACATCGCAGACCTGATACACCCACGGCCCAACATCTTCTTCTGTTTCAACAAAGGGAATGATGGTGCCCGATTGTGGATCGTTCTCTCCATGGACGACGATCTCCTGCTGGTCCCATTCAAACTTGACGAGCTTGGTGTAAGCTGGATGGAACTGCTCTCGCGGCATGAATCCATGGTCGCCCTATTAGGAGGTTATATGACACCACCATGTCCAGCACCTGGAATTCCATGGTGAACTCCACTGGCCCGATTGTCAAGACTAGCACTATGTCACCAACCGACGCTTTGCCTCCTCCGTCAAACCCTCGAACACATACGATGTTCTTGCGTACCCTGCCGATGTCTACTTTTAATTTGCCCGGTGTAGAGAGAGGACAAATGTTAGCACTGGACCCATTATCGACAAGGACTTTGGTAACCACCGCCTCTTCACACTTCACGGTAAGATATAAAGCCCTGTTGTGCTCAGTGCCTTCCTCAGGCAACTCGTCATCGGTGAAGGTGATCCGATTTGCTTCGAAGATCCTATTGGTGATCTTCTCCAAATGGCTCACTGAGATTTTATCCGGTACATGTGCCTCATTCAGGACTTTCATCAATGCTTGCCGATGTTCTTCGGAATGTATCAGCAAGGATAGCAATGATATTTGCGCCGGAGTCTTCTTCAACTGCTCTAAGACGGAGTAGTCATGCAGCTTCATCTTTTTCAAGAATTCTTCCGCCTCTTCATCAGTTACCGGCTTTTTCAATGCTGCCGGAGTGGTCTTCCTCAATTCCGCAGGGGCAAAACATCTCCCCGAGCGGGTCAACCCTTGGGCTTCACAAACTTCCTCTTTCACTTCCTTTCCTTTGTAGGTCATTGTAATCCGAGCATAATTCCATGGAACAGCCCGGCTATCAGTTATTGGCAACTGTGTTGCTAGCTGGATGATGAAAGGATCCATTCGAACGCCTGCTACTGTCAAGATGGGCTTGATTGCTGCCCCTGGTACAACTATCTTGGCCGGCTTCACCGGTACTGCGTTCACACTTTCCTTTCCTGCTTCCGACTCTCCTGGTATGTCCTTCTTGCAACTGGGCGACTCATCGAAGCTTGGCCCTTTTCTCGTTCCTGCCCCGCTAGACTTAATCATCATTACAGTCTGAGAGGCTTTCTCCTTTCCTTCCTCCGCCCGTACCAACTCGATCATATTGGTCTCATGATGAGTTGGAAGCGGGTTTTGGTTGATGTTGGGCTCTGTTGGAGTCTGGACCTCGATCCTGCGGGTGTCAATGAGCTCCTGGATGGCCGTCTTCAGCCTCCAACACTTTTCTGTATCATGTCCCGGACATCCCGAGCAATAGGCACAATTTACTGAATGGTCCGGGTTCTTCGGAAGAGGGTTTGGCGGCTTAGCTTCAACCGGATTCGGCAACCCTACCTGCTTTAACCGGTGGAACGGACTAGTGTAAGACTCTCCTAGGGAGTGAAAGTCTTTGGCCTCGGCGCCTTGTCGCCCCTGAATGCTCGGTTCGGACGGAAACTCGCGCCCGAGGGGTTTCTGTAAGCTCTTGGGGGTGGATGATTGTTCCGGGGGTTTGGTGCACGCCACGGTGCATGAACGGGAGGTGCGGAATAGGACTGTGCATGGTGGACAGTAAAATGGGGATCAGGTGCGGGATAGTAATGTTGCGGGTGGCTATATGGGTTGTGGGAGTAATTTTGGTGGTGAGGTTGGGGTGGGCTATATTGGGGTGCGGGGCCTCTATTTCTGAACCATGCCCCGGACTCGACGGCCGCAACTTCCTCTCTCCTCTTTTTCCCCAGTACTCCTCCAGTACCACTTTGGATAGCCTGAGTGGTGGCTTTCAGTGCTGAGTAACTCATGATCTTGTTGGCCTTCAAACCCTCCTCGATCATACCCCCCATTTTTATCACCTCGGTGAATGATTTGCCTACGGACGTTACCAGATGTCCGAAGTAGGTGGGCTCTAATGTCTGCAAGAAGTAGTCCACCATCTCGCTTTCTCTCATCGGCGGATCTACCCTGGCCGCCTGTTCCCTCCATCGGAAACCAAATTCCCTGAAGCTTTCAGCAGGCTTCTTCTCTAATTTTAGCAATGATAGGCGGTCGGGGATTATCTCAAGATTGTATTGGAACTGGCCGATAAAAGCTTGAGCCAAATCATCCCACGTAAACCATCTACTGGGATCCTGTCTAGTGTACCACTCCAGCGCGGATCCTCCCAGACTCTGGCCGAAGTAAGCTATCAGAAGCTCGTCCCGTCCTCCGGCCCCTCTCATTTTACTGCAAAACCCTCGGAGGTGGGCTACTGGGTCGCCATGCCCCTCGTATAGGTCGAATTTGGGCATTTTAAACCCTGCTGGCAACTGGACGTCCGGAAATGGACACAGATCCTTTATAGGCGACGCTGACCTGGTTGCCCAAACCGTGCATGTTCTTGAAGGACTGCTCCAGGCTTTTAACTTTTCTGACAACTTCCTCGTGTTCCGAACTTTGGAAGTGCTTTTCCGGTTCTGCCGGATTATCCCAGTGAGGTGTATGTGATTGTGGTTCAGGAGCCCTGAAAGTAGGCTCTGGAGGATAGTAAGAGTTGTCATGGATGTGAACATATGGCTCGCTGGCCGGCCTTTGCAGAGGAGCGGGTGGAGGTGCCACAAAAACAGGGGTGACTGGAGGAGGATTTGGTTTGGCTGGTGGAATGTGGGTGGCATATGGGTTTTCCCCCTGAAAGTATGGATAGCTTGGGGCGCTTGTTGAAGGATCGATGGGCGGATGTTCGGGAGCTGAGGCGAGAGTAGGGCGGTTTGGTGAAGACTGTTCCCTGGCCCAGGCCAGGTGCATCTCTGTTATCTGTTGTTTTAACCGGTCTACCTCTTCTTTCATGATTTGTAGCTCGGATTTTTCTTCCTCGAGACTCTTGCCGGAACTCGACATGCTTACTGTAACTGGTCCTTTGGATCTAGTACGGTAGGGATGGCTGGCCAGTATATTCTGTCAAACCAACTGCTAAACTTTCTGGAATACGCAACAAACTTGTTAGTTCACCGAGTTTGACGGATATGTTATAGCACGTTGGATGCAATGCACCTAACCAAATAACCCTTTCTACGTGTACTCTTTAACATGCGTCATTCCGGCCCTTTTTCTTTTTCTTTCTTTTTCTTCTCTTTTTTTTTCTTTTTCGACTATCTTTGCAAGCCTTTATTGTTATTTAACCTATGGATTCCTTTCTTTTTTAGTGGTGGTCGAATCTTATGTGGATTGCCTACGTATCACGACCCCGCGTGAATCAGACCGAGCGTAGTTCTGGTAACAAGATTGTGGCAAAATTCAGTAACTTTTATATCAAATAAAACCGTGTAGTTACAAAACACGTCTTACAACAATCAACAAAACAAAAGAAAATGCTTGACTGGGGAAAGTAAAGATAGAACTGCCAACTGGCTTGACTCGACACTTCAAAATACATTTTCAATCAAAAATCTAATGCCCTCAAACTCCTGGGGGCCCGCGAGGCATCATTCGGCCTTGCCGCGGGCCTTGGTGTGAGGTCCTTGTGCAGTTCCCTCAATTCTTCCATGATCCGATGAACATAACCCATAATTGAAGCGAAAAGGTCGGCGCGGGGCATTCGTTCACAAGCTAGGCACTTCATGGTGACATAGTGCCCGATTTCTCCAATTCTATCCTTGATCGTGTCCCTTTCTCCGAGTAGCCGCTCTATTTGCTGGTTTTTCGCCCCCAATCTTCGAGCATTGTTGGTGACTTGATCTAGGAGCCTATCCACTTGTCCTTGCAGTCGGGCCATCAAATTGTGGCAGCGGTCGAGGTCTGCTCTGGCATCTTGGGCTTGCTTGAAAACCCGGTCCCTAAGGACAACATTTGCTTCCCTCAGGCTAGTGATGATATCAGTGTAATCTTCTTCCACCCGCTTTAGGTGAAGTGCATGTTGATGTGCCTCCTTTTTCCAGCTAGCACGGATCCTCATTATTTGGGTTTTTGACTCGTCCGATTCTCTTTGGATGTCGGTGACTTGGCTTCTCAAACCCCTTATCAATTTTTCGTCGGCCCGACTCCTCGACTGTCTGTCAGCATCTCTTTTCATTTGCTGGATTTGAGCTCTCAAGAAGTCATTTTCTTGTGCCAACTTCTTTTTGTCTCCTTCGTCGGTGGCGGCTTGCATGTTCTTCTCGAATTGGAGGTCCCGGACCTGCTGTTCTATCCTGCCAATCTTCGTCCTGTATCCCTCCTCCTTTGCTAATCAATCCCATTGTTCCCGTGAATCTTCCGTGAATTGTTGGATATGGGCTCTTTTAGAACATTTCCGACGAATCTGAAATCTTTTCCCGAACCACACGTTGTACTTTGGGTCCACCTCTCCCTTAGATAGTTCCCGGACCATGGTTTTAGGCTCAAGGAACCGACATTCGTGCCACAGCCTTCTAACCTTCTCTTCGGGGAATACAACTCCCGGGCTTAACTCAATGGCGTACTTCCTCAGGTCTTGATCGGTAGGAATAACCTGAAACCTTCCTAGTTGACGTAATACACGGTGAGGGACATATGGTTGGACACTGCGAATCCCCATCAGAAGGATATAACACTCCTCGGCTGCCATATATATTACTTCAGTATCGGGTAACCACCCGAATGCCCATTCAATCTGATCGGCTTCTATTGAGCTCAGTCGTGCAAGCCATGCCTCGACGCCTTCAGGGAATACAGCACCCATCATCCGTTCTTCGAAACCCCTGATACAGTTTTTTTCGGTCAACCCATGGTTCATGTATTGTGTTCGGTGATGGAGGTGTTCTTGCATCCATAATTGGAGTAACAGATTGCAACCTTGGAAGAAATTGCCCCCTTCTCGGCATACAGTCAAGGCTCGATAGATCTCGGACAAAACCAAAGGGACCACCGTGCTGGTAGCCTTTTTGATTGCAACATCGGCTATTCCTACCAGACTTATCTCTATTTTCTTATCTTCGCGCGGACAAATCACAACCCCCAAGAATGTCGTTAGGAATGCTAGAATTCGTCTGGCCTCCCACTTGGTTCTATTCCCTGCGTGAGTCAGTCCAAGGTTTGACTCTTCAAAACCCCGAGGAGTGCCGTACCGTTGATATAAGAATTGAAGATCGCAACACCCTTTCAGCAGATCATCATTTTTCACCTTCCGACTAATGCTCAGCAAATCCAGAAACCCATGTGGAGATACCGGCCTTGGTGAGAGCAGGTATTGTCCTCTTAATTTCCCATTTAGTCCTGCATAGCCCGCAATTTCCTCTAATGTGGGCGTCAGTTCGAAGTCAACAAAACGGAACACATTGCGGGTCGGATCCCAGAAAGATACCAGTGCCTTGATGATGTCTTCCCTTGGCTCGATATTCAACAGATCAACCAAACCTCCCAAAATTCTTCCTACTACCTTTTTGCTACTATCTTCCAAATCGCTCCACCATATACGGAGCTGCTGAGGGACCTCACTAAAGATTGAAAATGATTTATTCTGATTCGTGCTCATCCTGCACATTTATTAAGGTGATTTAAATGAGAAAAACAACTTTGTTTTGCTAAGAAAATAAAATAAAAAAAAATCAGTTTTCAATCACGGCCTTTCAACGTCCCGGGGACGAAGGCTTTTAAGGCTGTGGGGTAAATTGATCGAAATCAAAATTGACCCAAAGGTGGCCGTTTATACGAAATTAGCCTTCGGCGTCCCTTTCGGGAACATTCGGCTATTTTTAAAAACAGCGTCACCGACTTATTTAGTACAAAAGTTAGTTTTGATTTTTCGGCCATTTTTCAAAAGGTGAAGTTGGACCTGATGGAGGTTGCCTACGTATCTCACATCCAATGAGAATCAAACCCACGTAGTTCGGTTTTGACGAAACAAACGACATCATTTATTTATTCATTTTACTAAGGAAAACAAATAAGCTATTTCTATCTTAAGAACAAAACACATTTTTTTTTTTTTTTTTTTTTTTAATCTCTAAAAGCCGGTCAGCATGCAAGTCTATAACAGATAAATGCGCAAGACAAACAGGATGCAGCAGGATAGTCTGTTCATTTCAGGTCACCTGTCCTAGACGGACCCAACCCCTGTGTTGAGTCCCCTAAGCCAAATACGACATGATGCAAATAAACGTTTCCTACTAGGGATCCGGCATGAAGCTTTGTTATTCTAGGTTTAAAAACATGGGTTTATCTGTTCTAGACTTGGCTTACCCGAGCGGACAGCTCGAGCCGAGGAGGAGGCAGCAACCCGGGAATACAGAAGCTTCACCGGTTTTGCAACTTATCCAAACCTCGTTCTAAAATGGGAATTAGACACTATACAGAAAAAGAAGTCACACGAAGTGCACCCTTCTTCATGATTTAGAAGACTCAGAGAGGAGATTGGTTCCGGCACAATTTATATGTACAGTTCACAAAATATCAAAGCAGTAAAAACAACATTTGCACATTGATACCAACATGTAAAAGAATCAGATAATAAAATATGCCAAATACAACAGTTATTCCGAGCTCGAATTCTAAAGATAATCCCCAGCAGAGTCGCCAGAGCTGTCACACCTCTTTTTTACGCACCCGCAAGGATGCAAAGAGTTTTTCCAATTAAAGGACAATCGAGATGGGATTTATTTTAATTATTTCAGAGTCGCCACTTGGGAGATTTATGGTGTCCCAAGTCACCGGTTAAATCCCGAATCGAGGAAAAGAATGACTCTATTTAACGGTCCGCGAACCAGAAATCCGGATAAGGAATTCTATTAACCCGGGAGAAGGTATTAGGCATTCCCGAATTCCGTGGTTCTAGCACGGTCGCTCAATTGTCGTGTTTGGCTTATCTATCTGCTTTTTACAATTATGTACTTAGTGCAAGTTAATATCCCTTTACCGCTTTTATTATTGGTTATGATTTACGAAAGAGAAAGTTGCTTAAAAATATGCTTTCGAATCACGTCACATGAAATGCACCCGGATCCTCGACACATTCTTATTCAACATTTCGGGGTTTGGATTCGGGTCGCATGAAATGCACACCCGTATTTAAAAGGTAGAACTAAAATATGCGCCCGGATCGACTACTTATTTACACTGTTGAGAAGGGCGTGATATTCGTTAAGGAACGACGCATCTCAAAATCTAAGTATTTTATATGTACATTTATGACGGGCTGTGTGATTAGTGTAACTATTGGGTGAGGCGCACCTTTGATTCAAACCTAAAGCGAACTACATCCCACTGTATTTTACCTAAGAGTTGATTCCAAATTATTTAAAACTTGCTACGAACCACACCACATGAAATGCGCCTGTGGTTCCTGACATGCTTTGTTTACTCTTGCCCAAAATTGGGGTCGGGTCACATGAAATGCGCCCCCGACTCTTTTAATCTAATTACGTCATTCCGTTGAGTAACAACTCCCTAGCTAATCTTGCTTTTAGCATAAGGTCTAACGTTAACGGATTTGGAGATTACGCACACGAGCAGAGAAGATTGAATAGAGATACAACAGACTAATTCAGGTTTACGTGCTTATCTAACGACAATGTATCTTTGGCCTAGCTACATTTTCCATAACAAAACTAGCAATACAAATTTAATTAGACAGTAACAGAACGTAACCAAGCATAAGACTTTGGACGACTACATGATTCAACAGACTTCAATAACAGAGGTGTGTACCTGGAATGCGGAAGAACAAGGAAGAGTGAGCAATGGCAATGCCGCAACAGTAACAGGAGCACAACAGTAGACCAGTAATAAACACAGTGAACCAACAACCACACAAACACCACAGCAACAATGATAACCAACCAAATAGCCACAAACACTGGACCAGCAACAAATGACCACCACAGTAACAACACTAGACCAGCTAAAACAGTAGACCAATAACCAATGGCAGCAACAATAACCAGTGGCAGCAATCGAATGGCCCCAACAACAACCAGTGGCAACAAAATAGACCAAAAGCAACTCAGGAGCTACCACAACACTCAGGTAAGGTCAACACAGCAGCAACAAAGACACAACAACAACAACAAATGCCTAACAGCAACAAACCAACCCAGGCAGCAACAACTATAAACCAGCCAACAACACAAACGACCAAGAGCAGCAACACTACTGACCAACAGTACCAAATGAACACTGCCACCAACAGCAAAACACAACCACGACACACGAAAGCCTAATAGCTCAGCCACTGAATCAAAACTCACAAAACAGTGACCCCAGAACCAATGAAACAGTAGCCTTTCTCTGTATCTTTATATATGTGTATCGAAATGTAGCTTGTTGTCTATTTTCTCCCTAAGTATTCTTTCTAGCTATCACTGTTTTAAAATCTTTGTATCTCCAGGTCCTCTCCCCTCACTGTCTGTGTTTTTTGCTCTCCAGGTACTCTAGTTCTTTTCAGGTATCCTCCCCTCTTCTATGCTGTTAGCCCCTTATACTTATAGTTAAAAAAAGGACTCCTAAAAGCCAGAAGATTCAGGAACTCCCCTCTGCCCATCCCTATTCCCTGAACCCCACTATCTACTGTCCAAAGTATGGACTCAAGCATTAAACAATGCTGGTGGCAGGAACCTCAGTGGGATGCCCTGCTGTGCAGGTTCCACTAGCCCTTGTATGGGTGTGTGATTTAAAAATTAACCTGTTAACTACAACCAACTAATTCCCTTTAATCTGAATCAAACAGTAACCAACCCCTACACTAATGAATTGCATACAGGCAGATTCAGGGATCAATACTACGAACTAATTCCTTGACGACTTTAATCACATTGAACCTATGATTCATTTTCACTACTGAAAACAGAGGGAATTGGCCAAATAAAAGGCCTCAAATGAGGAGAACAGACCAACGGATATGAGAAATTAAAAGCATGAGAACTGAAACAATGAATAAAACAAACACACATATTCACACAATCGAATTAAATCGACCAAAGAAGGAATGAATACCTCGTAAGAAATCTGCCGACCCAAGCTTCGAACTAAGACTTGGAATTATTGAAGCCAAACGGGCTTTAATCAAGATGTTCTCGATTGAGAACACCTAGACTAAAGTCCCTTGGACTTCAATTATGGCTAACCCGGCTCGAATTGGGTCTCTTCAAAAACTAGGGTTCTTGGACTCGGATTTGGGGCTTTTGCATTTCTGGTTAGATTCGAGGCAAACGAAAGCCGGCGGGGGTACGAGGGAGGCCATGTGAGGGTTTGGGGTGAGTTTGGGGTGATTTGGCATTGGTTCGAGTTTGACTCGAATCTTCAAATGAAGATTCGAGGAGCTCCGGCATGATTCGAGGTTAGCGGAGGCTGGGTTCGTAATGGGGGAGGTGAGGGGAAGATTTTGGCGTTGGTTTGGGTTTGATTGGCCTACCGGAACCGCCGTGAGGCGATTTCCGACAGGCGGCGCAAGGCGGCGTTACGCTGGGTGTTTGAGAGCTCCTGAGGGAGATGAAGGGAGAGGGGGGGTCTGGCTTGGGGGGCGGGGTATGGAATGAGCCTTATATACGAGATATGAGATTGAATCCTGATCGTTGGATCATTTACGATCAACGATCAGGATCCCCTCACTTAAACCAAACGACGTCGTTTGGTTAAGTCATAGGCTGAGTGTATGTTGGAATTAAAGGATTAATCTGGGCCGTTGGATAATAAAATCCAACGGTCCAGATCAAGCGTTACCCAGGCTGAAGCTTGGACGGGTATTTGGGCTGGATTAGAGGAAATTCGCTTGGGCCTGGTTTTTAGGCTAAGTTTCGGCCCAGATCAGATCTACATGATGTACTATATGCATATGTGTATATATATATATATATATATATATATATATATATATATATATATATATATATATATATATATATATATATATATATATATACATATGTATATATACCAACCTATAACACCGCTGTTTTTTACTACAATTAACGCACATAATTACATATCACCAAAAAATGTAAATCACATGACTTCGATATCAAACACTAAAAAATGCAAAACCTAGCATATATTTTTTGTATTTTTAATTTAAATAAATAAACGTGCACACAAAAAGATAAAATAACACAAAATCACAAAAAATCATGCCCAACACGAAACTATTTTTATTTTTGAATTTTCTGGGAGTACTTCTCAAGTAAGGCAAAAATCACGTGCTCACAACATATATGTATGGCCGCACACCAAATCAGTGTGGTCCGCGCAGTAGAAGCTTGGACTGGTTTGCTTTCTGAATCGACCTGTGCGGCCGCACACTAAAACAGTGCGATCCGCATAGGCTTCTTTTTAGTCCCTCTACTTCTTCTTTGACGCTTAGCCGGTTTCACTTTTTTTTGAGCCGCTTTGATGGTATTCGTCCTTTTTTCGCTCAAACCTGCAAAATAGCGCACTTGTAAACAATTCAAGATTAGTTAAACACATTTTATGCACAAAGCTCAGGCAAGAAGGGGTTTAAAAGAATGCAAAATTCCTAGTTATCACCTCCCCCTCGTCTATAGCCTCACCGGTGACAGCCGGCGCGCTATCGTCCTCGACACGCGGAGGAGCGGCATTTCCCACGATCTCCCTTAAGAGGGTCTTCCTCTCCAATCGGATGGCATCGCCCATGAAGACCGGTCTCGACTCAGGGCGGCGAGTAATCACCTCCCTCTGTTCCACGGCCACCCCTTTTCCAAGAAGTAGCATACGCCTCATCTGCTCCAACGGTTCATCGTCCGATGGAGCGTACTCTTCAACATGAAGAGGTGGAGGCAAAATGTCCACTCTAGACGCCGGGTCAATCACCTGTTCAATTACGGGACAAGAAGTCCCCGGAACATCAGCCAAGACCGATCCTGAATTATAGCGTCACCTTCCGGATGGGCAGCATCGGCAACATCATCACCAGACGCTTCCATGTCCGCTCGATCATCCTCAGGCTGAACATCCTCAGGGATATTCTCCCTCACGAGAAAAACGAGTTCGAAATCCGACGACGAGGAATTGGCGGCACGACGTCTCCATTTCTGCGGTACACTCCGAGCTGACAAACATAATTAAATAAGTGTGTCAAATATAAAAATGATGATGTCCAAATGAAAGACAAGTTCGCCAAATCGAAAGTCTCCACCATACCTGGAAGGCCATATTTCGTAGTGAATGCGACCCACATCCTACACTCCTCAGTAAAGGGGATCAACCGCCCCACCCAGATTTTTATGTCTGGTACAGATTGGGGCGTACGCGCCCTCGCTGCATCCATAAAAAAATATTAAGACAACAAAAAGTCGAACAGACGTAAAAAAAGTAAGCATAAGAAATAATACTTACGGTTGTCGTTCCACGCCTCGGGAAATATGGCCGGGTCCGATACTAAGTTTGAGAAGCGGATTAAAAAGTATTTCAGCCAGAATTGACGGTTGGGTTTATCATCTGCCTCAATGACTAGGACCTTCGTCCCTTGGTTTTCTAGCTGAAGCATTGTCCCTCTCATGAAGCCGGGACTGAACAACTGCAACATGTGGTATACTGTGACGTCCAAGCCGGCATTCTCGGCGTACGTTGTCAGTATATGACATATCTTCCATGTATAGGGAGTAAGCTGAGCCAGACATAAATTGTAGAACTGGCACAACTCCTCCACCAACGGATAGATGGGGAGTTTGCACCCCATTATGAAAGGGTACTCGTAAAAGGTGCAGAACCCCGGCCTATGAACATTGGCTAGTTCCCTCCCAGTCGCCTTCATAACGGCCGCCTCCGAAATCTGGCAAGACGCCCTGAGGTCGTTTAGGAGAGGTTCGGTGTAAGAAGACCTCTCCCATGTAGGTGTATTCACTTTTGTCGGGAAATCCCTCCGAACATATAGTTCACGGGGGAGGAGATTATCTACAGATAAGGGGACGAGTGGTTTGTGAGGTTTCTTGCCATCCTTTGATTGCCGGGAGACCCTGGAGGTAGCCTCACCCTCTTCTGCTCCCCGGTGGCGGCTACCCTTAGCCATTTTTGAGCTTTTTTACACTAAAAGTATAACAGTGAGACACAAAGTCAATGTGAAAAGTTGCAGTTCTATCAAGAAAAGCTGAGAAATGAAAATATCGGAAAACTTTCTGATGATCCAAAGAATGGAAAGTCTTGAAACCGTTCACTATTTATAATAAGTCATTACACGAGATTCGAAGAGTTTTGCACCGGAAAAGAGGCGGGAAACAAAACTTCAAATCGCCTTTATGGCTTACCTCGAGAACAACAGTAATCATGATGTACGCCGTTAGAAAACGACAGTTCAGAAGAACATGCCACGTGTATTGATATAGATAGATCCTATACGGATTGATTTTATCCACCCATTGCAGATATACGCCGAGTACATCTCCAACAGGCCGAGGGACTAATTGTATGGGGCCGAATCGGATGTAAGATGGGGCGGGCATGTATACACATATAGCTGACTCGTATGTAATACGGGTCGAGCGCGTACCCTTATGCGGCCGTAGACACCGGATGACACCCTCTTTCGTGTCCGTACGATGAAAAGGATACGCCCTAGACTGTAGTGGCGTATCAGCAGGCTCACCCGAGCAGACGACCCGACTCCCCCTCCTTTATATCTTTGTTGTAATAGCAATAGCTTTCGAATGATGTAATGTGTCGGCGAGGGGGTCTTCCTTCTATATAAGGAAGGGTCCCCCTTATTTGTAAAACAAGTATTATTGATCATTAATAATAAAACTCTCTCTTACTCTATCATTTTCTCTCTATTTTATCTCTTTATTGCTTGCTTGTTCAAACACTTCATTAAGCTCCTGTAACGACCCGACCCGTCGTTACGGGAATTTACCACTCCGTTATGTTGTAATTACATAGTTCATGCTTTTATATAAGTGTTAGAGTCTATCGGGTAAATTAGGAGTGAATTGGATTGAAAATGAGGCATATAGCCTTTTTGAAGGAGACTTGAATAAGGAAAGTCAACCCGGAGTTGACTATTTGGTTAGAGGGCTCGGAATCGGATTCTGATGATTCGGATAGTTCCGGGAGGTGATTTGTGACTTAGGAGAGCGATCGGAATTGAATTTGGAGGCCCGGTGTAGAAATAGGCTTGAATTGGCTAAGGTTGAATTTGGCGAAATCCGAACGGTAGGTGATATTTTGATCCGGGAGTCGGAATGGAATTCCGACAGTTGCAGTAGCTTCGTTAGGTGATTTTGGATGTGCCTGCAAAATTTCAGGTCATTCGGACGTCGTTTGGTCGGGTTTTTGATTGAATGTGCAATTTGGAATGTTTTAAGGAATTTAGGCTTGAATTCGATGCGAATTATGAGTTTTGATGTTGTTAGACGTGTTTTGAGGATTGGAGCAAGTTCGAATAAGGTATTAAGATGTGTTGGTATGTTTGGATGAGGTCCCGGGGCCTCGGGGTGTTTTCGAATGGTTAAACGGAAGAAAATCATGGAAATTGCGAGGTTGAAGAGTGGGATTAGTGCATTGTCTGAGGCCAAAAAAACATCACCAAAGGGAGCAGCGCAGCAGCTGTTGGATGCAATTAATAAGCTCGAGGCAAATTCAAATCAAAACTTGGCGAGAGCTGTGAAGGAGAATGATAGAGTATACCTCATGAGAGTTCCACAAGCCAGTTCTCTGGCTCCTCTTCCAGCATTTTCATTGGTCAAGCCTATGCCAATGAATGATGTCCTGGATGCAAGCAAGGAGAAGATGTTTGCCAGTCTTGTTCCTGATAACAGCGCTAAAGCTCTTTCCAGGTACACCGAAATGGTTGATGACGTCATTAGGTCTCAAGCTGAGAGATTGCAACAGGGAAGTGAGCTAGCTCGAGTTAGAATCGCTGTAAGTAAGTGTATCAGAAGTTAGAAAAATTTCAGAAACATTTTAACATTTGGGGGTCTCGGCTTAAGGGCGATTTTGGGCGATTTTGAGGAGGAAATCAAAGGAAATCATCAGGTAATCAACTATGAACTCATATTATGATTAGTATTGATAATATCATGCAATTATATCATGAAAATGGAGGAATTTGGGGTAATTATGGAGGATTTAGCCCTAGTCTTGGACTTTAAGAAAATCAAGGTTTTGAATGGGCAAATGGAGTCCGATTTTGGTAAAATTGATATGCTTAGACTCGTATTGAGACGAGGGTTCCAGAAATGTGAATTTCGTAGATTTTCGGAATGTGGGCCCGGGGCTCGGGTTTTGACAACTTTGGGAATTTTGATGTAAATTGAGTTGTATTGATTGGGTGTCGTCCCATTGGCCTAAATTGTTGTATTTTTACTGTATTTGATCAGATTCTATGCGTGCGGAGCTTGATTCTCGTGGCAAGGGCATTGCGGAGTAGTCGTCGCGCCGTATTGAGGTGAGTAATAGATGTGGGTGATGACCAGCGGGCTCGAAACCCCGGTATACCACTTTGTGACGCTGTATAGCGGCGAGACACGCACACTCTTGAGAGTGCGGGGTCGATCATGAATCGGAGACTATATATATTAGTCCGACCTGTTGATACTGTATTATTGGCTATTCTAGAGCCGTCGAACCTCCTTCTCGGATGGTTGCATATATATATATTATGAGAATGGCCACTCTTGAGCCGAGGAACCCCCTTCTCGGGCGGTTGATTATACATGTGGGCCGTGAGCCAGTTATTGGATCCCGCGAGGATCGTTATCATTGTCTTATCATATAGACATGCTAGTTTACTAGTAGTCCGCAGCTATTTTTGTTATTATGCAAATTCCAATCTCTGGAACTTGATATTACTGTTTTCAAAAACTACTTTTGAGCCTGTGAGGCTGTATCTGCATATTAGCTGACTAGTAGTGGATCGGGCTGCACGCCGCAGCGAGGTATATGTTGGATCGGACTGCGCGCCGCAGGGATATCTCTATGAGATGTGCTTGGGCTGTAGGAGCCCTCCGGAGTCTGAACCCCCACAGTGAGCACGGGTACCCAAAATTGGAGTCGGGCTACACGCCGTAGCGGTCATATCATGCATTGCATTGCATTTAGCTACATCTGCTAGCTGTTATGCTATTTATTGGTAATTGTTGGAAACAGGTACAGTGAAGATTGATTCTATGACAGGGTAGTTGATGTATTATGGGACTTGGTTCCCCGTTTTCGTTATATAGTTCGCTATTATTTCGTGAATTAATATGCCTAAATGGGCTAAAGTGAGCTTCTAGCTCCGTGGTTAATATTGATTGGTCAGGCTGGCTTAGCAATGTGCTGGGCGCCATCACGACCGGATTTGGGGTCGTGACAAGTTGGTATTAAAGCCTAGGTTTACTAGGCCTCGTGAGTCTTGAGCCGGTTGGTAGAGTCTTGTGGATCGGTACGGGGACGCCTGTACTTATCCTCGGGAGGCTGCGAACCTTTAGGAAACACTTCACATTTCTTGGAATTCTTATCGTGCGCACTTGATTCGACTTGAGATATAATTTTTGAAATTCCTTCCACACGTCCGTGTACGCATCGAGCGCTCGGTAATGTGATTGCCTTATGGCTTGTGATTTCCTCGAACGAGGGGCGAGATATAATCTCGGTGAGTTCATGTTGGGCCAGTCAGGATGACTTGAGGCTGGACCTTGTTTATGACTTGAGCATTGAGGTGCTGATTTTGTGAGTGGTGGCAATAGATAATGTATTGAGGGTTTGAAACCCCGTATTTGCACTATAAAGTGATGTGCTGAGATGGAATACGCGTCATGTGACGAGCGTGGTGGTATTGTGACTGGGGATTTGGACTTGATCCTTCCCAATTGATAAATTACTGTGTAAAGTGACTAAGACTGGGCTTATATCTATGTACTTGGGCTAGTAGCCATGTTTGGGGCCTTGTGCCGATCTATAGAGTATTATGGAGGCTTACTAATGGATGAGTTGTTAATTGTTCGACTCTTATCTAAACTGTTGTGTAGCCCCGAGCTATGGGCGTGGTGAATATTTATCATATCTCGTAATTGGAAGGTAAAATGCCTTATTTGTAGTGGAACAAGTTTAAACTCGGGAAGACTAAAATGATTATGCTATGTATATCCTGGTAGAAGGTGTTGTACTGAAATACTAGATTGAGGAAAAATAGGTGGGTTGATTCTGATGTGTAATTGAAAGGTATTGATATGTGTCATGATTCGAGCAGATACATCGCAGGTTCAAGTATAAATTGTGATGATATAATTCGTGTAGTATTGATATTTAATGTTGTTGAAATACATTGTGATATCTTGTTGAGTTGTGGAAGTATAGCTAGGATGGTTTGGTGATTCTCTGGCAGGTGGATAGGCCAATTTACAAAGGAAACTCTGCCGAAATTTTTGAAAAATTCGGGACTTAGAAAAGATTTTGTCACCTAAAGAGGGGGCGTAACTGTTGTGTGTGAATGAATGCAAGAATTGCAAAAGAGTTAATATTTCTGATGATTCGAATCTCCGCCGAAGCTTGTAAATGACTTGAGTTTAATATCATACTAACATTTCGGCATCACTTGAGTAATACCGATATGAGTGGTTGAAAGTGCTTTGATGAATGGCTTCGAGCTAAGTTGGGGAGGTTGCTATTGATTAACTGATTGCACTATTGTGTGCTATGTTGATTCTGTCTCTAAGTATGTTGGAAAAATTCTGATAAAGGTTATGGTGCTTCGTAGATGTGAAGAAATACTAGGGTATTTTGAACTGAGGTTGGTAAGGAATGCTTGGTGTATAGAAAAGAGTGATAGCTAATAGTATCTGTATGTAATCATGATCTGCAGTGTCAGAATTCTAATAAGGCACGAGTGGTTCCGTTCAATAAGACAGTTGAATTACAGCTGAATAAGGATGACTGACGCCCGAGAATTGTTTACGGTGTTCAAGATTTTACTTGTAACAGCCAGGTGTCTCAAAATTGTACATGTGGCTAAAGATGGTGGTTTCGTTAGAAGAGATCGGTACTTGTGTTGTATTATGTGAATGAAGGGATTCTATGTAATCCGTATTCGAAGGTAATGATAACGAATTCAAATCGCAAGAGGTTCTTCAAAATAAAGTATTGTAGGATGTGATCCTTCTGGAAATATTGAGAGAGTATTCAGTGGCCTATATGTCTCAGACCGTGTGGTCTTATGTACGAGTCTCGTGTGGAATGAGTTCATGTATTATGGTGCTACAGTAGTGGCTAATATTAAATCAAAGATGAATCAGAAAGGAAACTGGGCAAATGGAACAACTTGTTAATAAACCGAAGCGGTATGATAAAGAATACGACTAATTCTTGGTATGTGGTTGAAGTAAGGAGTCTTGCAGATATTGTGCAATAAAGCTTTTGAGTGTTGGCAGTCGTGTAACCCGATATGAGTATAATATGGGTATAAGGACTCAGTCCTGGCAGTTTAACTTATGTAATGAATGGGAAGAAATAGTTTGTGATGTGTTTTATCATGGTTTGAAGATGAGTATATTCCTATCGATATGCGAAGCGTGGAATGTGTAATGAGTTTTCTTCTATATGGGATCACGAAAGTCCTTGACTAGTTGAGTGCGCCAATGTTGAGGCGGAGGAAAGGGATATGAATTTTCATGTTGTCTTAGTGTGATATGGTATACACGATGTGTTATGGAAAGTTGATAATGGTATATTCTAGGTTTTGAGATCAGTTCATAATATATGGAAAGTCAATAAAATTATTGAGCAGCGCGGACAACTGCTGGTGATTTAAGAAAATGGTACTGCTATTCTAGTAATTTGGCAGGGTATATGGTGCAAAGGGACAAGGTAATGTAAACTGATAATATCCATGGTAGAGTGGTATTCTCTTGTTGGATCGACCAAAATAATTGAGTCGTTGATGGCATAATGAAATTTCTGAATGGCTGTCGTAGTATGAATGGACGCTTGATGTGCGTTATGTATATGTACGGTGAAATACGGAATCAGGCATGGTGATTCATATGTTATATATGTGTAGGAGACTTGAAATTTTCGTTAATCCGCCTATGCAGTGGTTGTATATCGTGTGCATCGACACCGTTTTGTGATTATTGGAAATCGGAAGCCTTAGAGGCTCTCTCTTGACTTGATAAAACGAATTCGGATTATGATACTTGATTGTTGACTGGTTGACATAAGCCAGGTCGTCTAGACTAATGTGATATGGGCTATGTCGGAAAATGGCACAAATTGCGTAGCAGAGAACATCAGAGTATGCTCCAACAGAGTAGTTGTACACAGGACCAGCGGACGGCTGGTAGGCATTGCTTTGTCAGTTGGACCTTAGTGGCGGATGTTAGTGTAGAAGTATCTACCATTGATTCAGTTCCAGTATTGAGAAACGTTGTCAGATGCGTTTTATGTGGCCAAACTTGAGGCGATATATGTTTATTATGATGAGCAACTTGACTCGACGCGTATTCATTTGACGAGGGTTACTTGGATCGGGTGGCACGCCGCCACAGGTATGGTATCTAGATCGGGTGGCACGCCGCCACGGGTATGTCATTGGAGCGGGTTGCACGGCGCAACAGTGTAATGTGAAAATATAGTTAGTTATATGTTACCTGGTATACAATACCTCCTGGCTTCTGAGGAAGAGCCTGTATTGAGTATCGCTTGGCGAATGGCACATCGGTTGTGTTCTTTCAGGATTTGATAGCATACGTTAATTGTTTCACCGTGGGTGAGGTTGATTGCTTGGGTTCAGACCTAAATATGTGTGTGGCTGATCGTTTTGAGCTTAGTGGCTTGAGGTGCTTCATGAGTAATAACGTGGGGATAGAATCACGAATCGTGGCAAGGCCACGTGATGTTATGACCTCTCGAGGAGGATTCAGGTACCTTATTTCTATAATACGAGACGCGATCTCAATTCTATATTATGATGGCATAGAGGGATTAAATTGCAGCTCTATTTGCTGGAGACAGTTGTCATGATTTGAGCTGTCATGATTCGAGTGTGTGCAGACGTTTCTATTGGAGCCTATGTTGTGCTCGTCGTGGCTTAGGCCGGTGTTGAGGTGTCTTATCACCGGTGCGGTGTGTTATAATCGAAATGACCGTTGGAGTCATTAATGAATACGAGCATATTAGATCTTAGCTTGTTAGAAAGGTAAAAATCGAGATTTGGGTCCGAAATCTGTTGTGGTATCAGTTAAAAGTGAAATGGATTCATGAATGGTTGACCTGAGAGATGGGTTCGATATATCGCGTGTCTGGTTGCCGCGGGCATGATATGGAGGTGTTGGAATAAGACTCTATCTAATGAAAGAGGTTTTCAGCTAGTATTTGGTGATTGTGGCCAATTGTTGTGATTAGAGACTATCGTCTCGAGTGATTGGGTTGTGTGATACATCATATGATCTCACCCGGAGTGGTGAGTATGGCTTATTGCAGTGGATTCTAGTGTATCCTGAGTACAGGAATGGGACTAGCAATTGGTATATGATTTCAGAAAGTACAATGTGATTTATGGTTCAGATGGGCCGTGAAATTTTGACTATATGGTGTTTTCGGACTTGCGTGAGATAGGGTGACGTATGATCGCCCGAATATATGCTTGGTAAGGTCATTCAGCTATTGAGTTGCTTCTAGTACCACTCTAGTACGCTCGAGGACGAGCGTTTGTTTAAGTTGGGGAGAATGTAACGACCCGACCCGTCGTTACGGGAATTTACCACTCTGTTATGTTGTAATTACATAATTCATGCTTTTATATAAGTGTTAGAGTCTATCGGGTAAATTAGGAGTGAATTGGATTGAAAATGAGGCATATAGCCTTTTTGAAGGAGACTTGAATAAGGAAAGTCAACCCGTAGTTGACTATTTGGTTAGAGGGCTCGGAATCGGATTCTGATGATTCGGATAGTTCCAGGAGGTGATTTGTGACTTAGGAGAGCGATCGGAATTGAATTTGGAGGCCCGGTGTAGAAATAGGCTTGAATTGGCTAAGGTTGAATTTGGCGAAATCCGAACGGTAGGTGATATTTTGATCCGGGAGTCGGAATGGAATTCCGACAGTTGCAGTAGCTTCGTTAGGTGATTTTGGATGTGCCTGCAAAATTTCAGGTCATTCGGACGTCGTTTGGTCGGGTTTTTGATTGAATGTGCAATTTGGAATGTTTTAAGGAATTTAGGCTTGAATTCGATGCGAATTATGAGTTTTGATGTTGTTAGACGTGTTTTGAGGATTGGAGCAAGTTCGAATAAGGTATTAAGATGTGTTGGTATGTTTGGATGAGGTCCCGGGGCCTCGGGGTGTTTTCGAATGGTTAAACGGAAGAAAATCATGGAAATTGCAGGTTGAAGAGTTCTGGTTCTGTCATTTTCGCTCCTGCGGAATTTTGGTCGCAGGAGCGAGTCCGCAGAAGCGGATATTGGAGCGCAGAAGCGCTTGTGATCGCCGAAGCGGAAAGGAGCCCGCAGGTGCGGCACCGCTGAAGCGGATGTTGAGCCGCAGAAGCGGCCAAGGGCTATGGGGGAAATATCGCAGAAGCGGAAGGCTAGCCGCTTAGGCGAGTCCGCAGAAGCGGACGCCTAGACGCAGAAGCGGGAAAACCCGCAGGAGCGGGAAAAGCTTCGCAGAAGCGGACGCGCAGAGGCGGTCCGTATATCGCAGAAGCGGATTTGGCCGGCTAGGCCTGGAACCGCTGAAGCGACCCTTTGGTCGCGGATACGGAAGCGTAGAAGCGGAAAATGTTCCGCAGAAGCGAAAATCGCTGTAAGTAAGTGTATCAGAAGTTAGAAAAATTTCAGAAACATTTTAACATTTGGGGGTCTCGGCTTAAGGGCGATTTTGGGCGATTTTGAGGAGGAAATCAAGGGAAATCATCAGGTAATCAACTATGAACTCATATTATGATTAGTATTGATAATATCATGCAATTATATCATGAAAATGGAGGAATTTGGGGTAATTATAGAGGATTTAGCCCTAGTCTTGGACTTTAAGAAAATCAAGGTTTTGAATGGGCAAATGGAGTCCGATTTTGGTAAAATTGATATGCTTAGACTCGTATTGAGACGAGGGTTCCAGGAAATGTGAATTTCGTAAATTTTCGGAATGTGGGCCCGGGGCTCGGTTTTGACAACTTTGGGAATTTTGATGTAAATTGAGTTGTATTGATTGGGTGTCGTCCCATTGGCCTAAATTGTTGTATTTTTACTGTATTTGATCAGATTCTACGCGTGCGGAGCTTGATTCTCGTGGCAAGGGGCATTGCGGAGTAGTCGTCGCGCCGTATTGAGGTGAGTAATAGATGTGGGTGATGACCAGCGGGTTCGAAACCCCGGTATACCACTTTGTGACGCCGTATAGCGGCGAGACACGCACACTCTTGAGAGTGCGGGGTCGATCATGAATTGGAGACTATATATATTAGTCCGACCTGTTGATACTGTATTATTGGCTATTCTAGAGCCGTCGAACCTCCTTCTCGGATGGTTGCATATATATATATTGTGAGAATGGCCACTCTTGAGCCGAGGAACCCCTTTCTCGGGCGGTTGATTATACATGTGGGCCGTGAGCCAGTTATTGGATCCCGCGAGGATCGTTATCATTGTCTTATCATATAGACATGCTAGTTTACTACTAGTCCGCAGCTATTTTTGTTATTATGCAAATTCCAATCTCTGGAACTTGATATTACTGTTTTCCAACTGAAAAATGATAAAAGAGTTTTCAAAAACTACTTTTGAGCCTGCGAGGCTGTATCTGCATATTAGCTGACTAGTAGTGGATCGGGCTGCACGCCGCAGCGAGGTATATGTTGGATCGGACTGCGCGCCGCAGGGATATCTCTATGAGATGTGCTTGGGCTGTAGGAGCCCCTCCGGAGTCCGAACCCCCAGTGAGCACGGGTACCCAAAATTGGAGTCGGCTACACGCCGTAGCGGTCATATCATGCATTGCATTGCATTTAGCTACATCTGCTAGTTGTTATGCTATTTATTGGTAATTGTTGGAAACAGGTACAGTGAAGATTGATTCTATGACAGGGTAGCTGACTATATCTTTACATAGTGCTTTATTGCGGATTTCTTATCTGCGCTGTCTTACCCTTGTTTATTACCACTGAGTCTGGCAGTACTCATTTTACTCCCTGCACCTTGTGTGCAGATCCAGGTACCTCTCAGCAGTGATCCAGTAGCTGTGCGAGGCGACGTTTGTGGATATTCGAGGTAGCCGCAGAGTCCGCAGGACCCGATATTCCTTCCTACTGTCTTTGGATTTTGTATTGACATTCCTTTCCGCACTTGGTATTTTGTAAACCTTTATACACTCATGTTCAGTAGAGGCTCATGACTCTTGACCCTTGGTCTATGGGAGTTGATGTATTATGGGACTTGGTTCCCCGTTTTCGTTATATATTTTGCTGTTATTTCGTGAATTAATATGCCTAAATGGGCTAAAGTGAGCTTCTAGCTCCGTGGTTAATATTGATTGGTCAGGCTGGCTTAGCAATGTGCTGGGCGCCATCACGACCGGATTTGGGGTCATGACAGCTCCACTACATTCATACAAGGAAAATATATATACGAATCCAAAGATCGATCTTTAAGATATATTACCATTGATTCCGATTTACCCTTTATATAATCTTTGATTGTCCCTAACTCATAAAGCAACCAATAGCTTTTGGGTCAAACAGAAACCATACTTTTCTAACTTCTACCTTGACAGACCCAATCTCTAGTGGCAAATCGAATGAATTTTTTTTAGCGGATGGGTGTAGCTTTATTGCTAGGATCGGGCGGGCGTGGAATAAAAAAATAGGGTAGGTCAGTTGGTCCAATAAGGGGATACCACGTGGATTTTAAAAGTTGGGAGAGAATGTTTAACGTGTAAGGAATAAATATGCACCTAATCTATAACGGTAGGGATATTTTTTGATATATAACATAAACGGAGGGTGAATAAGGCTCGTTTATGATAGTAGAGAGGTAATCAAACCATTAACCATTTCTTAAAATTAGAAAAAAAAAATTCATGGTATTTCTGTTGTAGCACCACATTTGAAGCGTGAAAAGTAACAAATATTTTTCCAATAAATCTTTATTTGTGATAGTGTCTCCAATTTTAATAGAGAAATTACTTTAAAGATAGTAGAATTATACTCACTTACGGTTTTAAAGTCTTGCAACCTTAAATGTATCCACTCATACCAAGCTTTTGGTAATACCATAAGTTTTAGGTGGTCATATTGATCCTTCAAATTAATCCATAATTCAAATGGTTCTTTTACGATTAAATATTCAGTTTATAACCCTCCATGTGGATGATGACGAAGGAAAATCATGGCTTTCGCTTTATCTTGATTTGATGCTTCATTTCCTCGTATAATAGTATTTCCAATCCTTTAGCGTCAAGGTGAATTTCAACATTAAGGAGCCATGATAAATAGTTCTTCCCGGTAATACCGAGTGCCACAAATTCAAGTTTTAATAAATTTGACATAGTGAAAACTATCATAAAAGATAAATAAGTTAGAGAAATAATTATATTAATAAATAATTAATGAAACAAAACTATATTGAGAAAAAACTGAATTTATATTACAGGTGACGTGGCATGACACGTGGATTGGTCAAAAGGTCAACAGATAATAGTTAATTGAGAAGAAGAACTCAGAATAGACACGAGGTGCAATTTGGATACGTATCTCATACCTAAATGAAGCATTTAAGTATGGGGATTCTTTAAAATTTAAAGGACAAGAATTTGGTGATAGAAGATACGGGAAAATGAAAGTAAACAGGCATGAAAAGTGGTTTTAGACACGAGTCTCGTACCAATTCGAGTCATTTAAAGACAACAGAACAAAGGGCATTAAACATATGAATCCGTAGGAGTCCAACTTCAGTATTAAATATCTGATACGTTGGAAAATTGGCATTTAATAGGAATGATTGTGTAACAGCTTATTCAATGTCATTTATTACTCATAATTGTCTCATTAAAGCTTAAGTTTCATTCTTTTACTTAGGACCAGCTATAAAAGGAAGAAGTCTTATCATTTGTAGATACACGAAAAATCATTGACATCATATTGGAATACAGATTTTGTTATTTCTTATTTTTATTCAGAGAAAGCGTATTATATTTTTCGGTCTCTTGATTATCAGTAACCCGATTTTTCTCTTATTTTCTAGTTTTAACTTAAATTCCATATTTTGGTTAAACAAATTGGTTCCGTTACCGGGAATATGATAATCTATTCTTTCCAAGCTTGCACATTTTACTTATTGTTAACATCATGCCAAACACCAACAACAACAACAATGCTGTTGAAAACCTAATCCCTCATGCTCAAGGGGACTTGCATAATGTTAACATAGTTCCTTCCCCTCAAACCTCTCCACGCCAGTCTCGTGAGGGTACTCTTGTACCTGTATCACTTGCTGATGAGCAAGAGTAGTCAGAACATTTCGAGGGACCAGAGGAAGCTCTATAAAGAGTAACTGATGCACGGGTTAGCCAAGCTCTTCAAGCGTTAGTTAACCGGTTACCTGTTGCTCCACCTACACCTTCTCCTAATAACAATACGCTGGAGAATCCTCGTTCTGGCCTTGATAACCCAAACGAAGGGACCCCCAGTGAACCACGAGAAATGGATCCGGGTAACGCAAATAATTCTTATTTAAAAAATTTGGTACTTACTTTGCAGGCACAACTCAAAGAGCAAAGCGAGCGGATCGAGCAAATACCTGGTGTTTCCCCAATAATCAAAGGGATAGATGCAGATAAGTACTCACAGCAACCATGGAAACCAAGTGCTGCTCCTCTTCCCATCCCTAAAAAGTTTAAAACGCCTGACATTTCAAAATATGACGGCACGACCGACCCACGAGATCACGTGACATCTTTCACTACTGGAGTCAAAGGAAATGATCTGACTAAACAGGAGATTGAGTCTGTATTGGTCAAAAGATTTGGAGAAACACTCACCAAGGGTGCACTAACCTGGTATTCTTTTTTGCCTGAAAATTCTATAAACTCTTTTGCTGAGCTTGCAGATTCTTTCATAAAAGCACACTCAGGAGCGCAAAAGGTTGAAAAAAGAATGGAGGACATTTTCAAAATTAAACAACCAGACACGAAGTTACTCAGAGATTTTGTTTAGGAATGGCAAACGGTGCGGGGCGGTGCGGTTTTTCAGCATTCGCGGGGCGGGGCGGGTTACATTGTTTGCGGGGCGGGGCGGGGCATAATTTTTTAAAAAAGAATTAATGCGGGGCGGTGCAGGTCGCGGGTTGCCATGAGTTGTTCAATTGATTATCTTCTTAGTATATAAATTTTTTATATCATCATACTAAGATTATCTATATATAATAACAAATAACATAAAAATACAATAAGTAAATATGGTATAATTGATAATGCACCGATAATATAATAATATTTACACAGTCAATGTACACAATCCTTACAAAATTAGTACAAGAATTAAATAAGAAAATGGAAATTTGCACATACACTAACATGTGTGAACTTACAAATATATGTTAACTGAATTGCTATGCAGTTAAACTTAATGCAAACGTGTATATTTTCAAATCAATTTCGTTTGGGTGAGATATATACTTTCGAATTATAATATTATGATAATTATTCTACAAATTTATCACCCAAAACATATACCCTCGTTATACCAATTTACTAGGCAACCTGTGATGAACAGATGATGGTATATTACCTAACAATATCTAATACAAATATAAAAAAAATTACTTGGTTTACTAGATCGGATTAAAAAAATTAAAAAAAATTAAAAAATATATATGCGGGGCGGGGCGGTTTTTCGCGGGCGCACGAGGTAAGATCATTTTTCAATGTTTGGTTTTCATTCAAAGTGGCATTAAGGGTAGCTTCAAGGGAGACACGAGAATCTTCTAAGTCACGAGCCTTATAAGAGGATGCTTGTAAATCAGCTTGAGCTTGAGATAAGTTTTGTACCAGATCTCCCGGGTATTCTTCTTTTTTACTCAACAAAACCTTGAGTTCTCTAATATCCTCTCTTGATTTGACAATTGTTCAGAAAAAGAACATTCCAACCGCTCTCTTTCCTTCTCCGCTTTGTTAAAAGAGGCCTTGACTCCGTCTAGTTCAGAAGTTAGAACTTGTTTCTGTTGCTCCAGATTGCGATTGCTCTCTTGCAAATCCTTTATATTTTTCTGAGCATTTTCTAACTACTCTTGCCAATTGGTTTCTTTAAGTTCAGCTTCCCTAGTTGTCTTCTTAGCCTTAAGAATAGCTCGGTCAACTTTACGAGCCTTCTTCTCTAAAAGGGAAACTCTTCCCATGAGTTACATGCCTATAAGATTAGCCTGCAAAAATGGTATATATAAGTGAGAATTAAAAGGAGAGTTTTCTTCTAAAAAGAAAAAAAGGAAAGGAAAACACCTTCAAGGTACAATGAACTATATCGTTCATCAAAGTCAAACAACTGTGTCTATCCATTTTCCTTTTCTCCATCTTCCTAATTAAAGGTTCAAGCCAAACATCTGCTCCACCTGACTTCCTCAAAAGACTGCTATTAGCGGGAACCTCAAGTGTCACGCTCCTCATGTCCATGCTTCTGCTACTAGAACCCTCTTCTACATGACTAACAGAAGAAGGGGGAACTATTGAAGGATGGACAATAGAAGAGGTGAAAAAAGCAGAATTTGAAAATATTGGAACAGGTAAGGAGGTAGAAATTGGTAAAGAAATAGGAACGGACGAAGTAGCAAGTAAAACACTTGAAATAATGGGAGGAACAGAAGGGAAAAAACCAGAAGATGAAAGAGGGATTTCATCTAAAATCGGACCAAATTCACCACCTTCAAAACCCTCAACGAAGAGGCGTTGAGTGGATTCAGGAGTGTCCCTTGGAGCGGTTTCTTCATCGGATATAATAGTAACAGGCTCAGAGGTACGAGCAGGAGAAACTTCAGTTTCATCCTCAGAAACCACCACACGCCTCCTCGTCCTAGGACGAGCTGTCAAAGAGGTATCTTCACCTTCATCAACATCAGAATCTTCTTCAAATGTTTTTCTCTTTGCCAGTATGGCTTGTGCACTCTCCAAAGCTAAGGGAGTACTGGAAGAAGCTCTAAGGGTAATAGCTACTTCAGCTGACATTCCTCGAATTGCAAATCCTGATAATAAAAAAGGATAGAAAATTAACCGGGGGAGGAAAAAGTTTAGCATACATAAAGTAATGATATATGTGTACCGTGGGTCTTAACTTTCCAACCATATTTTTTGGAAATTGACTTCCAAGTTTGTGCCTCCATAGGCACAGTCTTCAAGATGACGTCTACCCAAACACGGAAGCTAGGAACGGGTTTCACATCTTCCATGGTTGCTATCAAAAAGCAGAATGAGATTAGAAAAAAGTTAAAATAACTAAAACAGACACGGTAAGAAATAAAATACTTATGTGCCATGTTCCATTTTTCAGGAAAGGGAATGCTTGATCCACCCACCAAATCCACTGTGGGAACATTTACAAATCGTGTGTACCAACCACGGTCATTAATATCTTCGGGGTTTATCAAAACCCTCTTACCTCTAGCAGATAAGGTAAAAATGCTATTACGAAATAGCTTGGGGTGATAAAGATGAATCAGATGAGGAAAGGTAAAATCAACACCTACTTTGGCCGACATATACCTCAAGCAAGCCATAACTCTCCATACATGTGGGGCCAACTTGAGCCAAACAGATTTTGAAGAAACGACAAAAATCAAGAATAACTGGGTCAATGGCAAGAATAAATCCCAAATTGAATAGATAAGTGTAAACGCAAGAAAAACCAGCTCTATAAGAGGTTATTCTCTGGCTAGGGTTGAGGATGACTATGGGGGTATTATCTCTCCCACGGCAATCTTTTCGAACAATTGGAATTAACGGTCCAGTAATTAAAGAAGGATATTTATCAGCTTTCTCTAATTTAATCACTTGTTCACGAAGAGATTCTTTGTCATGTTCAAAAGATAAATCTGACGGTACGATTTCTTCTACTGAAGGCTCTTAAAGAGGTTCAGGAGGTTCTTTTCCTTTAGAATAGGATTTATTAGATAGAGAACCTCTAGAGGAGATGCTAGAACTAGAAAGGATGGTGGAACCAGAAGTACCACCACGCATCGACCCTGCACCACGAAGGACACCTCTTCTGCCTCTTCTATATCTAGCAGGAGCATTGGGGAAACTATCAAGTATTGGAACTCTTTTTGGGTTGGGATTTGAAGACGAGTGGCGAGCAAATTATTGACAGAAAATGTGAGTTACAGACATAATGAACTAGAACAAGAAGGTCTGGTGAGAAGTTTGTGAAGAAGAAGACAAATGAATAAGTTTATAAACTCAAACGTCGATAACTTAGAAGAATAATTATGAAAAGCCTATAATAAAGGTAATCATCACTTTGTGAATAGTAAAGTTAAAAGAGTCTTAGAAAAGGCTACAGAACCATAGAACTAGTGAGGAAGTGACACGTATATGGTGCATTAAATAGAAGAGACAATTGAAGCGTCGACGCTGACATAACATTAATTATGACAAAAATTCTCTTTTTAATGAGGATCCACTTCCCAAATATTTAATTGATAAATAAATGAGAAGTGGGGGGACTATCTGTATTGGAAAAAAACTGAATTTATATTAAATGTGACGTGTCATGACACGTGGATTGGTAAAAAAGTCAACAGATAATAGTTAATTGAGAAGAAGAACTCATAATAGACACGAGGTGCAATTTAGATACGTATCTCGTACCTAAATGAAACATTTAAGTTTGGGGATTCTTGAAAATTCAAAGGACAAGAATTTGGTGATAGAAGATACGGGAAAAGGAAAGTAAACAGGCACAAAAAGCGGTTTTAGACACGAGTCCCGTACTAACTCGAGTCATTTAAAGCCAACGGAACAAAAGGCATTAAACATATGAATCCGAAGATGAAACGGAGTCTAAATTCAGTATTAAATATCTGATACATTGGAGAATTGGCATTTAATAGGGATGATTGTGTAACGACTTATTCAATGTCATTTATTATTCATAATTGTCTCATAAAGCTTAAGTTTCATTCTTTTACCTAGGACCAGCTATAAAAGGAAGAAGTCTTATCTTTGTAGACACACGAAAATCATTGACATCATATTGGAATACAAATTTCTTTATTGCTTATTTTTATTTAGAGAAAGCCTATTATATTTTTCGGTCTCTTGATTATCAGTAACCCGATTTTTCTCTTATTTTCTAGTTTTAACTGAAATTCTATATTGTGGTTAAACAAAAACGAGTAAGGAAAAAAGAAGGAAATAGAGCTTCTAACCATAAATTGGAAACAACATACTGTTTCTCACAGTTCTTCAAAATGCCTTAATGATATGTTTTGATCCAGGAATCTATGAATATTATAAGTATGTCATTAATGGGTAGCTAGTTTGATGACTTTGAGGTCATCTAAGAGTTGAGCACCGAAGGAAATAATTACTTTATCACTGTAGTGTACTTAAACTATTTAAGATACCCAAGTGCACAAGTAATTTGCAAACAATGATAATATAATATTTATTACCATAAATGAAATAAATATAGTGATATATACCTTAATAAAATATGATTCAACTTCGCGGGAGTTAAGAATAAAATTAGACATTCGTTCTGATAACGTGTTATGAAATAAAGTAATTTAACAAAATAAAATAACACCAAAAAAGAGAAAAGAAAGAGTTCTACTATACCTATTCTTATTTTTCTTATTGTTATTTTATTTTGTTAAAATGCTTTATTTCATAACAAACATAGTTTTATTACTTTAAAAATATTGAATTTTAGCGACGGACAGATATTGCAGTATTCCTAAAACTAGTTAGTTGATGACATCGGTCACTAAAAATTAAGCCCTAATACTAGTTTTTATTTTTATTTTTTATAACAATATTTTCCTCGTTTCAATTTTGTTTGTCCTTTTTTCATGTTTTGTCTATTTCAGTTAGGTTCTTTGTATTTATATTTATATTTTGCCTTTACTATGGACCCAAATGTTAAAAATACAAGTATTTCGGTAGAAAGGGTATATTTGACTTAATACATATTTATCACGTGCATCAAAAACCTCCTATTTTTATTTATTTATTAATCCTAATCAAATACTATCAAATAAATTAGAATGTATGTATTATATCAAATAAATTTCTGATGTAAGCAGCCTTTCCTAGTATATTAATGACCTAAACAAATTGGATCCAAACTCATTTCTTTATACAATATACATTTGTTCGGAATTTACAGTATTTTTTTTTTTCAAGTTTACTTCCCTTCCGAGTAGATTGATAGAACGAAATCAATGCATTTATCATAATTTATGGAAAAAAGATATAACGCGGTCTACGAGAAGTTGACTCCTTGAATATGATTATTTTAATTAACTAGTCAAAGTTGTAAATATCGTAGGTTTCACTAGCAAGTTCGTTTCTGATTTCTGGATTAAGTTGTGTAACTCCAGTTATCATACAGTCGGTTCGTTTACTAAATATTTTTTCTTTTTGTTACTCCTATTTTTTTTTGGGATTCAATATTTTATGACGAACTCAGGATTTTAACGTGATGGGGCCGGGATACCACTATTCTGCTCAATCAGTATCTCCTACAAATTTTTAATGTTCAGAATACAAAGTTATTTATATAATAATTTTCAAGTTAATAATTTTTACTTAAGTTTATGGGTTCGATCAACCTAAGATATTACACATTTCCGCCTCCGTATTTTATTTATAAACTTATTGTTGTCGTGAGAAGAAGAAAAGATAGTATTGGTAGGGGCTGTTACTTAGAAGTTGAACCATTTATAAGTCATTAAAATGGGGCATATGATCCAGCTGTTTTTCTTTCTTATTTCTACCTTCTTTTGCTTTTATAAGAATAAGCATACCATTTACCACCCTAAAATGGTCATATCTCGACCAGAACAAAAACTAATTAATATCTTGCCCTTCGATTTACGACTTCGGTTGGTCTCGGTCGGCTTACATATATTTTATTTTTTAATTTTTTTTACTATCGAAGTTGGCACAAAATTGCGGGAAATTATTTTAGCCTCCACGAAATTTATGTTTTAAGAAACTGACCAAAATTAGTTGGTTTACATATAAAATAAATTAAAACTAAAATTCAAAAAACATACCAAAATGGATTGGTAATTTTATATTTTTAATAAAACGGACCATTACCGATGCTATTTTTGCGCGAAAACGAATAGACAACAAATAAATAAAATAAAGTCTTAAATCAAAAATATTAATAGTCTAGTGGTACAATAGCATCTTGCCACACTATATACCTTGGTTTGATTCTTGGACAGTGCATTTTTAATTGCTAATTAAAGAGACCGGCCGACTTCGGTCGATTTTCCAGCATATTTTTTTCTTTTTTTTGGGTCATTTGTGAAATTTGATTGACCAATCGCAATCGGTCGGAAATTGCGATCGACTTTGGTTGCTATTTATTACCGACCAATCTAATTTCGACGGATTAAAGTTAGTCGGAATCAGTCGATTTTTTCAGTTTTTCGATCGATTTTGATCGATATTTCTAGATTGTTTTAGGCAATTTTCTAATAGCGTACGTAAATATTACTCTACCTTTTAAAGGTAGATAGATTGTTTCTGATAGAACATCGGCTCAAGAAATACGAGTATTTAAGAAGAGTCTTTTGCTAAATATCTTAGCATCTATCTTTTATTCTGCGTCAATAATCCATGTTTTTCTTAATCATTACCTCTACCTTTTCTTGTGCCTCTTTCATCTAAACAATTTAATCGATCTTCGTATGTAATTAGGGAACAGCATTATTCTGCAAGTTACGTTATAGATATGCTCCAAAGTGTTGAACTGATTGAAGTCAATTAAAGGAAAGAGTACACGTGGAAGAATCCAAGGATTTGACAAAGGATAATTAGGAACAAGTGGGCCTTTGTTGCTGTCAGTCATATCACTGACTTGGCCCGCGTAGGCCCAATATTTATCAAATGGGAAATTTGTAGGCACAAAGTGGCCCTTTAGTGTAGTCAAGTCTTATAAGGTAACAATAGCGCGGGCTAATTAGTTTTTGGACTGATTATTCAAAAATAGTTAGTATTTGTAAAATTATTAACAAATAGTTATTATTTCGCTGCAACACTAATATTCCGGCATAATATACAGGAGATTAGTACACTTGTGTATGAACTTCCAGCATATTATGCTGGAATCCATCACGCGGAATGTTCCAGCATAATATACTGGAGACTGGAAAACCTTTGTATGAACTTCCAGCATATTATACTGGACTGGTATGTTATACTGAAACTCCAGTATATTATACTGAAATTCTAGTATATTATGCTGGAGTATTTTTTGAATTTTGAAGTATTTTCGTTCAAATTTATCTTTACATAAAGTGGCTAAATTTTGATTACTTTTGAATTGTGGCTATGACCATTTATAAATCTGACTATATTTGAATTTCTCCCTCTTATTAGGGGCAAGTGCACCGAGCCTTTAGGAAAGCTATTTAGAAATTAACCAATATTTTTAGTCCTAAATTTTTAAACTAAATCTCAACATTAGGAAAATTAAAAATATATTTGTCCTGAAAAATTAAACTAAAAAACTAAAACGTAGGACACACTGGCTAATTCTTGAACAACAACCTTTAGAATGGCTATCAGTGTCATTTCTAGGTCTTTATTAATAACAAAAGAGATCTTTACACATATAATCAATCGAATATTATTTATTTTTAGTCAGTATACATAGATTATATATTAATTATACACGATTATATATAAATTATACATATATTACATATCTGTCGGATATTTTTAATTTAAGCAATTGAACATGGAACTATACATTTAAACTATGGGCCTGTCATCTGGGCAAGGAGTAACCTTGAAAGGCCCCTAACTTCAGATGACTGGATTTACATTTTAGCCTGCTATTCATGCACCTTCCGTTAATGAGGAAACATAGGTTAATCTCCTACAATCAATTGCAAATTATTTGTACAGTATTACCTATTTTGATGTTACTCCTCAGACCATCTTCCTATTTGGGCTAAATTTCACGTTTAAAAGTAGTTAGACAAATATAGTCGCCAAAATTTTACGGTATAGCCAGTTTTTGTACTGATCAATCAAAAATCGCTAGCGTTTATCAAGTCAATAAAAAATAACCATTGTTATGCTGCAATAAAGACCGGTCCATCATAATATACTGGAGTTCGGTGCATTTGTGTAGGAACTCCAGCATATTATGCTGGGCCGGTATACTTTGCTAGCTCCAGTATAATATACTGGAGACTGGAGCACTGGTGCTTCAAACTCCAGTATATAATACTGGACCATTATACTTGGTGGAACTCCAGTATATTATGCTGGAGTTTTAGTGTATTTATGCTGAAACTCCATCATATTATGCTGGAGTTCCAGCATACTATCCTGGAACTCCAGTATAATATGCTGGAGTTCATGTATACTTATGCTGGAACTCCAGCATAATATACTGGAGTATTTTCCGGATTTTGAACAGTTTTTTCGCTCAGATTTATCTTTACATAAAAATAGCTAAATTTTAATTACTTTTAAAATTTGACTATTTTTAAACGATCAATTATAAATCCGGCTATTTTTAAAAATCACCCAAGATAGTCTGGTGGCTAAACAGGAGAGAAACTTTAAATAGTGACCTCAAAGAGGTCATTTTTGCAAATGCCCGGCTAGGGACAATATATCATATAGCCTACAAATGATTCAAAATTTGCATATATAAAAGGAAGCTCAGTTAGTTTATTCCCAATCGTTAATTGATCTGTTTGCAACCAAGTAAATATGAGTTTGGTACAAAACTATTGTAGTTACCAAAATATACTCCGTGAAGTAACATTTAATTCTATCTTGACTTAATTTTTTGCGTTCTAGCCACGTAATTAGAGTCCATTTGGATTGATTTATTTTAAGTACTTTTAGGTTAAAATAGCTTTTATATCATTTTGTAGTGTTTGGATAAAGTAAAAAAAAAACTAAGCACTTATTTTTAAGCTAAAATAATAAAAACAAACCAAACACCAAAAAATAGAATTTTCAGCTTATGGCTTTTGGCTTAAAAGAAAAAAATTCCACAGGGCGCCGTATTTGGGCGTCGCGCTTTAACCTGTAGCTGCTTTGTTTTTTTGTTTGCATCCGTACCCACTTTTTAAAAAACTTCAACTTCCCTTTATAACTGAGAAATTACTAAACAAAAATGTCAGCTCTAGAGCTGAAGTTTTTATTTTATAACTAGAGTTGAAGTTTTCGGTAGAGCTGAAGTTTTTGTTTAGTAACCCGGAAACTTCAGCTTTGGCTGAAGTTTATATTTTATAACTGGCAAATTTCAGCTCTAGAGCTGAAGTTTTTATTTTATAACTTGAAAATTTCAGCTCTAGAGCTGAACTTTTTATTTTAAAACTTGAAAACTTCAGCTCTAGAGCTGAAGTTTCCGGGTTACTAAACAAAAACTTCATCTCTAAAGTTGAAGTTTTTATTTTATAAGTGAAAAACTTCAGCTCTAGAGGTGAAGTTTTTATTTTATACCTTGAAAACTTCAGCTCTAGAGCTGAAGTTTCTGGGTTACTAAACAAACTAAGCTGAAGTTTTTATTTTATAACTGGCAAACTTAAGCTCTAGAGCTAAAGTTTTTCGGTTACTAAACAAAAAATTATAAAATAAAACTTCAGCTCTAGAGCTGAAGTTTTAATTTTATAACTGGCAAGCTTCAGCTCTAGAGCTGAAGTTCGCGAGTTACAAAACATTAACTTCAGCTCTAGTGCTGAACTTCAGGCTCGGCTACTAAAATGCTGAAGTTTTGTGTAATTATCTTTGCTACGCTGAAGTTATATGAAAAAGCAGGTATGCTAACAATTTTTTTTGCAAAGCGGACAAAAGTTAAAATGTGGCACAAAAAGCGGGTATAGATGCAAATGCCCCGCTTAAAAGTTACTTACAAAAAGCCCATCCAAACGTGCTCTTAATCTACATCTATTCCAGCCTGGTGTACAATGTATTCTGTATTCACATAAGGTCCGAGGAAGGGTCGTATTCCAAGGGATGTAATATAGACAGCCTACCTTAATACAAGTTTCAGTAATTGATTCCAACACTCGACCCGTAACATATAGGTCACATGAAGATAACTTACCGTTGGCCATAGACTCCCCTCGAGATAGCAAAAAAATGTTCCTCAAATCAATAGATATATTATTATTATTATTATTATTATTATTATTATTATTATTATTATTATTTGTTGTAGAATTTTGGGGCACTCTGAGAATTGTACTCGGGACCCGTCTCAGCCATTGTAAAAGGAAAAAAGCAGAATATACCATAAAATCTGCCAATATTCACTGATTTTAGGATCCTTTTGTTTGTCTTAGATTAAGAAAACAATGACTCTAAATGCAAAAATCTTATTCTGAGACTTGAATGTATCATTAATTTAGCTCTAATATTTTTAAGCTTGTATTATTAGTTAATCTTGTTAGGACCCGGTCGCACTAAACACTTCTTCACAGCGGGAAAAATAAATGATCAACGAAAAATAAATGACACAAAGAATTTAACGTGGTTCACCTAAAACGTTTAGGCTACGTCCACAAACCCGGCACCAACTTCCACTAAAACTTTTAGTAGGCTTACAAAGAGAGACTTCTCCAATAGTTTGGAGGTACAACAATTTCCGAGCTCTACCCAAAATAGTGGCGCACACAAAAGTGTTTCCCGAAAATACCCGACTAGTATTTTACTCACTATTTTGTCACTCCCCCTTTAGAAAAACTTCCTAAAGAAAAACAAACTCTCTCTTTCTCTCTAACTCTTATACTTGAGTTATTGAATGTTTTTGGTGTGTTTAAAACAATGAGATGAAGGGGTATTTATAGTTTTGAGATAGGGACCAAAAGTGCAAATCTCACCTATCAAGAAGGATCAATTTGCAATATTCCCATCTCACCTACCATTTATTGATGTCATTGCTTACATCAATAAGCAAATTGGAGGAAGCTTCTAACAATTCTCCCCCTTCCGACTATTTGGAGAGTTTCTTATCCCTGCAGCTTCTCTGCAGAACTCAAATTTACCCTTTGGTAGAGTTTTGGTCAACATGTCTGATCCGTTTTCATCTGTATGGATCTTTTCAAGCCGCAACATCTTCTTCTCTAACATATCCCTGATCCAATTATATCTAACATCAATATGCTTGGATCTGGAATGGAATGAGGCATTCTTCGCAAGGTGGATAGCACTTTGACTATCACAAAATAGCTGGTAACCGTCTTGCGAAAATCCAAGTTCAGTTAAGAACTTCTTCATCCACAGCAGTTCTTTGCAAGCTTCCGTTGCTGCAATGAATTCAGCTTCAGTAGTTGATAGTGCAACACATTTTTGCAACTTTGATTGCCATGACACAGCTCCCCCTGAAAAGTTAATCAAGTATCCTGAAGTTGATTTTCTAGAATCAACATCTCCGGCCATATCTGCATCAGTATAGCCAACCAACACAGGGTTGTCTTCTCCAAAACACAAGCATAGTTTGGAGGTTCCTCGAAGATACTTGAGAATCCACTTAACAGCATCCCAATGTTCCTTTCCTGGATTAGAAAGAAATCTACTTACCACTCCTACAGCGTGAGCGATATCTGGCCGTGTACAAACCATGGCATACATCAAACTTCCTACTGCTGAAGCATATGGAATCCGCTCCATCTTTTTTCTCTCATCATCTGTTGACGGGCTTTGCTTGGTGCTCAATCTAAAGTGGTTAGCAAGAGGACAGCTAACTGCTTTAGTTTTCTCCATGTTGAACCGTTGAAGTACCTTCTCGATGTACTTCTCCTGAGACAACCATAACTTCTTGGCTTCTTGGTCTCGCATAATCCTCATCCCAAGGATCTGTTTTGCTGGCCCTAAGTCTTTCATGGCGAAGAACTTGCTTAGCTGCTCTTTCAAGCTATTAATTCTGGAAACATTTCGGCCAACAATCAACATATCATCCACATAGAGCAATAGGATGATAAAATCATCGTCAGAAAACTTCTGAACGAACACACAATGGTTCGAAGTTGTCTTCTTGTAGCCGTGTTGCCCCATCACCGACTCGAACTTCTTGTACCACTGCCTTGGTGCCTGTTTTAAGCCATAGAGGCTTTTCCTCAATCTACAAACGCAGTCCTCTTTCCCCTTTTGCTGGAAACCGTCCGGTTGCTCCATGTATATCTCCTCTTCCAAATCACCGTATAGGAAGGCGGTTTTCACATCCATCTGCTCAACCTCCAGGTTGAGGCTTGCTACTAATCCCAGCACCGTGCGTATTGAGGTCATTTTCACAACTGGTGAGAATATTTCATCAAAGTCTATACCTTTCCTTTGATTGAAACCTTTGACGACCAATCTTGCTTTGAATCTCGGACAGAAGTTGTGTTCATCATGCTTGATCTTGAACACCCACTTATTCTTCAAAGCTCTCTTGCCTTTCGGCAACTTCACCAGCTCAAACGTCTTGTTCTCATGCAAGGATTTCATCTCATCTTGCATGGCTTCTATCCACTTCTCCTTATGTTCATCATCAACAGCTTCTTCAAAACTGTCGGGTTCTCCCCCGTCAGTGAGTAACACATACTCATGTGGAGAATATCTGGTAGACCGTTGCACAACTCTTCCAGATCTTGTGTGATAAGGAGGGTTGTTGAGGATTGCTGGTTGAGGTTGATCATCCTCGTTTGCATCATCATCACCATTATCCTCGTTACCTTCAGCATCTGCTGGTTCATCTTCATTTGGAAGATTAGGGGCTTCAGGTTGATTATCCTGAACATCGTCTCCAACTTGTCTCGGCACCATTGTTGGAGGCAACTCAAACTCGGCAGAATCATCAGTGGACTTCTCTACTTTGTCAATGTCTTCAATTGTTTGGTCCTCAACGAACACAACATCTCGACTCCTAACGAGCTTCTTCTGCACCGGATCATAGAACTTATAGCCAAGCATGTCTTGACCATAGCCGATGAATACACACTCCCTTGTCTCGACATCAAGTTTGCTCCTTTCATCCTTCGGAACATGGACATAGGCTTTGCAGCCAAATACTCGCAATTGATCATAAGAGATATCTCTTCCTGACCAAATCTTTTCTGGAGCCTCGTACTGAAGAGGGACACAGGGTGAATGGTTTAGCACATAGGCTGCTGTAACTAGTGCTTCACCCCATAAAGCCTTTGGTAACTTTGAATGAGAGAGTAAACATCTGGTTCTCTCGATCAAGGTTCTGTTCATCCTCTCAACCAAGCCATTCAACTGTGGAGTTTTAGGAGGTGTGAACTGATGTCGAATACCATGCTCTTTACAATAAGCATCAAATTGACCTTGGTATTCACCGCCATTGTCTGTCCGGATGCACTTCAACTTCTTACCAGTCTCTCTTTCCACCAAGGTCAGAAATTGTTTGAAAACTTGAAACACTTGATCCTTGGTCTTCAGCGTGTATACCCATGTCTTTAGTGAATGATCATCAATAAAGGTCACGAAATATTGGGCACCACCGAGGGAACTTCTTGAAAGGCCCGCATACATCTGAGTGTACCAGATCCAACACGTCTTGCTTTCTCGAAGGAGGGAATCTTTTGAATGAAACTCTGTTTTGTTTCCCGGCTAAACAGTCAGCACACTTCTTCAACTGGATCTGGTTTAGACCTGGTAAGGCGTTCTTCTTCACCAAACGCGCCATTGACTTTTCACTCATGTGGCCAAGATGTCTATGCCACAACTTGGTATTGCTATCATTCTCCGCAACATTTATAACTTGTTGGGAGATGCTTGCCTGGGTCACGTACAACTTTGACTGCTTCGTGCCCCGCGCCACCACCAATGAGCCTTTCGTGAGCTTCCATTGGCCATTATAAAAGGTATTGCAATAACCTTCCTCATCAAGCTTGCCTACGGAGATCAGATTCAGGCGCATATCTGGAACATGCCTGACATCTCTTAAAAGTAGCTTCATCCCATTCATGGTCTCTAGGAAAACATCTCCTTTGCCTACAACTGTTGAGAAATTGGCATTTCCCATCTTTACACGACCGAAGTCTCCAGGTGTGTAAGATGAGAAGAGTTCTCTCCGTGGCATTGCATGAATGGTAGCTCCACTATCAATCACCCATGTCGTCTCTTGGGTTGTCAAATTGATAATGTCGTCATCGTAGACAATGTTAAACTCACCAAAGGAGTTTGCTTCATCATCACTGCTTTCTTCGGGTTTCTCCTTTTTGCCTTTGTTCTTCTTCTGGTCATTTTGGAACTGTCGGCAAAATCTTTTGATATGGCCCTTCTTTTTGCAGTAATGGCACTCAACATGTGCAAATTTGTTGGGTCTACCTCTGCTCTTATCTCTGTTACTCTGGCCTTTGTTTTGACTTCTCCCCCCGGTCGTAACAGCCAACACCTCTGATGAAGAAGATGATCCTTGTGATCGGCGTCTCATTTCTTCATTTAGAATGCCACTCTTGATTGTCTCCATGTTTACCACACCGTTGGGTGCAGAATTGGTGATTGAAACCTTCAAGGTTTCCCATGACTCTGGGAGTGTTGCCGGCACCATAAGAGCAAGTACCTCGTCATCGAACTTTATGCCCATTCCCGACAACTGGTCGACAATCCCTTGTATTTCATTAAGGTGATCTGCCACAGTTGTTCCTTCTACATATTTTACTTGCATTAATTTTGTCAAGTAAAATAATTTGTTGTTACCCGTTTTAGAGGCATACAACTCCTCGAGCTTGTTCCATAACGACCTTGCATGTGTCACACCAGAAATGTGGTTGTACACATTATCTTCAACAAATTGTCGTATGTAGCCGCACACTTGGTTGTGCTCAAATTCCCAGTCCTCGTCTGACTTGTCTTCAGGTTTCTGAGCACTGAACACCGGCAGGTGCATCTTCGTCACGAACAGGAGATCCTTCATCTTGTTTCTCCATAAGTGGTAATTTGTGCCGTTTAGGTTGACCATCTTGCTTGTCCTTGCCTCCATATTTCCGGCGGTGAATAGTAACCGTAGGTATGAATAGTGCCCGTATGGATGAATAGTACCCGTACGTATGAATAGTACCGTACGTATGAGTAGTATTCTAACCAAAGCTCTGATACCACTTGTTAGGACCCGGTGGCACTAAACACTTCTTCACAGCGGGAAAAATAAATGATCAACAAAAATAAATGACACAAAGAATTTAACGTGGTTCACCTAAAACGTTTAGGCTACGTCCACAAACCCGGCACCAACTTCCACTAAAACTTTTAGTAGGCTTACAAAGAGAGACTTCTCCAATAGTTTGGAGGTACAACAATTTCCCGAGCTCTACCCAAAATAGTGTCGCACACAAAAGTGTTTCCCGAAAATACCCGACTAGTATTTTACTCACTATTTTGTCACTCCCCCTTTAGAAAAACTTCCTAAAGAAAAACAAACTCTCTCTTTCTCTCTAACTCTTATACTTGAGTTATTGAATGTTTTTGGTGTGTTTAAAACAATGAGATGAAGGGGTATTTATAGTTTTGAGATAGGGACCAAAAGTGCAAATCTCACCTATCAAGAAGGATCAATTTGCAATATTCCCATCTCACCTACCATTTATTGATGTCATTGCTTACATCAATAAGCAAATTGGAGGAAGCTTCTAACAAATCTAACCGCAACTAGTTCTTGTCTTAACTCTTCTGTCTTTTTACTTATTTCTTTGAACATATTCAAATAACTTTGGGAGAACGCTTAAAATATACGCATGTAAGTTGAGAAAGCAAAAGCCCATACAGTTTTTCACGTTAGCTTGAGCAAATTGCATGACATTCAGATGGTGATAATTAAGAATTTCTACCAACGGACTAGGGTTGAGAATAGTTTAGGCAAATTCGAGATCTAATCTTTTTGAATTTTTGGATTACGGATTTAATTTTTAAAAGTTTTGGATTACACAATGGAATTCTAGCAAACAAAGCTAGTAAAAATATTCCCTCAAAAACTCTCTTGGATAGTTGTCGCTACGGAGTTTTTTTGGCTTGAACGTGAAAATATTCATGAGATAAAAAAACTATTTTCTTTAGAAAACGAACTTTCTTGGTTCAACAAAAGGTTTTGACCCAAAAAAAAAAAAAGAAAAAACAAAATCCACCAATCTATTAGGAGAGTGGACCTAGCTCAACTTTTTTCTTTTATTTGAAACTAAGGAAGCTAAGTGAAGAGTAATGGAGGGTGGATATAAATAGCTCCAAGCAGTGTTATGGGAACCGCTTCGTCAAAATTTTAATCGGATATGTATATATAGATATTGAACTAAACAATTTGGGTATAAATATAAAATATAACTGTTTACCCTCAAAATCAGGATAACAATTAAAATTTTAAGTGATTTTAAGGATACGTGGATTGAATTGCTACACACTACAAAGTGATAAATTAAATTGCAATTGAAATAAATTAAAGTATAAAAAGGTAAATACAAACCACACGAATTGAACAATTACAGCCTTACGAGGTAAGCCACTCTTGAACAAAAAGCACTTCGATCAGTGTCACGACACAGTTGAATAAGAAATTTAGAACGAAAATAACAGTGTAATGCTTTTGAATGATTGTTACCATGTGCTTTACAAATAATCAGAGCCCTTTTATATTGTAGGGGAGACCTACTTTAGCTACAATTCTATAAAAGGTAAAAATCTTATAAATTGCTGATTTGTTGGCTCCTTATTGATACGTGCCGAGATTCCCACCGCAATATCTGACTGATCACGTATATTTTGGTCTTCTATTATTTTGGTCTTTTGTCAGTCAATGTTTCCTCGAGCTCGTTCGGGGTTAGGGTCAATTTCAGTATCATGGACTTAATGTTCGCGAGGAAGAACATTCTGACCTCGTGTTCTGGTTCGATATGACTCGGGGTCAATCTTCAATCCCTCACATTTCGAGCTCGGCCTATCATGTAGTATACGAGTTCGGTTTCGACTGTATACAAATAGTCCCCTTATTTTTCGAAGAGTAAACGACGAGAATTGATATAAGCTTCTAATTCTCACCTTGATACTCCACATCAGAAACGACAAAATGAACAAAATATCTCGTCAGTCACCTTTTAATGGCATTAAATACTTATTAGTACTTGGTCAGCCACTTCTGAATTTGGACCGCTGTTTGAAAATTATAAATACCCCCTTCCTAATCCATTCAAATTTTACTTCCAAACTTTCTATCTTTGTTTTTATAGAAATTTCTCCATTTCTAGCGCTCGTATCCTGTTTTCTTGAGATATTTGTATGAACTTTTGCTTGTCTTCATTCCAAATCATCAAGTATATCCCTTTGACTTCCTTTTGTCCATCTCTTTGCCTCCATTTATTTTAAATGGTGATACCTTCGAAAATAGTTCCCCTAAAAGAAACTACTTCTTCATTGTGGCCGGTCGGCGAGGAACAAGTGGCGGAACATTCTTTGAGCATGTTCATTCCTAGCCGATTTTAAAGTTGACAAACCTTTACCCGTATCGGCTTGGGGTGAGAAGGCCTTATGGTACATCTAGTCAATCACTAAAGAAATTTTCCTCGGTTAACTGGGTCGGCAAAGACGTGGTGGTTCCAGACCCGATGAAGATATCATTACCCACGTCGAGGGTGTCACGACCCTAGTTCACCAATCGTGAACATGTCATGACGGCACCCAGTCCCCGCGACTAGGTAAGCCTAACACATTGCAGAATATACAAGTTTATGAACTTTAAACAAGAAATAGCGGAAGAACGATATAAATAGGAATGTAATCCGTGCCGCTTGACACATACACTCGTTAACACACTGTATAAAAATACCACCAAGACCTGGAATCCCATGGGTAACACAGACTAAAAGAAATACAAATGTGACTCTGTATGTCAAGAGTATCTAGAACAACGAAATGAAGGAAAACACCTAATAGTACTATCAGAATAGAAAGAGGGCCTCCGGATCTGCGGATGCAGCAGATCATACCTCGAGGTCTTCTGGATGTGCTGCTGGATCACCTAATATGGGCCTGTCCTGATGTACCTGGATCTGCACAACAAAAGTGTGCAGAAGAGTAGCATGAGTACACCACGGCGGTACTCAGTAAGTGCCAAGCCTAACCTCGATGGAGTAGTGACGAGGAAGGTCAGGGCCCTACTGAGAGATAACAATAACATAATGATGATAACAATAATAAGCAGTTTAATTAATAATGAATCTGAAATAACAACAATAAAATGATTTCTGCAACCGTCTACAATTTAAGCTAACCACAAGTAAAAACTCAATCAGCAAGTCCAGGACATGTGGGAATTGATCCCACAGTCCCACTCTATAATCAACAATCCAGGAGCTACGTGAATTTAAAATGCAGTCCCAATAATAGTATCTCTGGGTCTCCGGGAATCGAACCCGCAGCCCATGTCTCAATACCTCAGGATGTGTCTCAATGATCTCAGGATCTCCGGAATCGAACCCGCAATCCATATCTCAATAATATATCAATAAACTCCGGGTCTTCGGGAATCGAACCCACAACCCTTGGATCTACGGGAATCGAACCCGCAATCCACAAACAATACCACTCCGGGTCTCTGGGAATCAATCCCACAGCCCTGGGATCTCCGGGAATCGAACCCACAGTCCACCAACACAACGAATAAAGAAATACAGAGAGAAAAATATAATATGCTTAACTATAACTTCATCGAAACTAGTGCCAACAATTATCAAGAAGTTCAAGTAAGACAATTAAGCAATTAGACAATTAAATCCTATCTAATCATGCTGTTCTAACAACTACCGGGTAAATGTAACAATTAAATCATCTAAGAACAGGAATATCACTAATCGGACAATTCAAGTTAAGTGTGTTACAATAACCAGCACATGTACACGCCCTTCACCTCGCGTACAAGGCATTTAAACTATCACATAATATTCTAGGGGTGAAAGTTCCCCCACACGAGGTTAGACAAGTCACTTACCTCGACTTCGGTACAAAACCGCTAAGAGACAACTCTCTTGCCGCGAATGTCGGCCTCCACAGGCGTAGTATCTGATAAAAATCAATAGAATCACATCAAAATAGGCCAATTGGGCATTACCCAATCAAAACAATTCAAAATACACCAAAACCCACAAGTTGCCAAAACTCGACTTTCGATACGCTTCTTGAAAAATTACGAAAGTTATATATTCGGGTTCCTTATCTCAACACGAGTCCATGCATATAAAATTTATCGAAATCGGACTCCGTTTGCCCATTCAAATCAAAGATTTTCTAAAATTTAGGCCTAGGGCTAAAACCCTCCATTAATCCTCCATTAACAGTGAAATACTCACGGATTTCATGATAAACTAACGAATTAAGGCCAAAAAACTTACCCCCGATAATTTCCCGATGATTTCCCGACGATATCCCAGCGATTCCCCGTCAATTTCTTCTTTTGGAACTCAAAAATGGAGGTTTTGGGTATGAGGTTCGCGAATGGACTGTTCTGTTATATTAATATTTTGACTGCCAGGCGACCCTTTGCGATCGCAGCCACAGGCTCGTGATCGTGAAGAACAAACTCGGACGGCTCCCAAATTACCCTACGCGATCGCGACACGTGCCACGCGATCGCACTGCTCCTGACCAAATACCTTACGCGATCGCAATGCTTTAACTTCAAGACTTACGCGATAGCACACCTCACCTCGCGATCGCAGAGCTCCGGGCTTTTCCCCTACGCGATCACATTCTAGGCATCGCGATGGCGATGCATTACCACCACACCTTACGCGATCGCATGGCCATCTCCGCGATCGTGGAGAGCAAAATTGTTCTGCAATTATTGCAGCAGAAAACAGCAGTGCCTTTGGCACAAATTGGTCCGTTTGGACCCCCGAATTCATCCCGAGGCTCCCGGAACCCCAACGAAAACCACCAACATACTCCAAAACACGATACGAACTTGTTCCAATCATAAAAACACCATCCTAAACATCAAAATCACCATTTTTACATGGATTCAAGCCTAAGTTTCTTCAAAACTTCCGAAATCAACATTCAATCAAAAACCCGACCAAATGACGTCCGAATGACCTGAAAATTTGCGGACATATCCAAAATCACATAACGAAGCTACAGAAATTGTCGAAATTCCATTCCAACCCCCAGATCAAAATCTCACCTATCGTTCGGATTTGCCAAAATTTCAAATTTCGTCATTTCAAGACTAATTGAGCTACGAACCTCCAAAATACATTCCGAACACGCTCCCAACCCCGAAATCACCTAAAGGATCTAATGGAACCATAGGATTTCCATTCCGAGGTCATCTTAACACTGTTCCAACTACGGGCCATTTTCCAACTTTAAATCTCCCATTTAGGGACTAAGTGTCCCAAAACACTCCAAATTCCAGAACCGACCCTCCCGGCAAACCACAATAGCATAAATGAACTTAGGGGAATAGTTAAATTGGGGATCTGGGTGTAATTTTCTAAAAGGACCGGCCGGTCATTACATCTTCCCACACTTAAAAGATTCATTCGTCCTCGAACGAGCATAGAAAACATACCTGGAGTGGTGAAAAGATGAGGGTACTGGCTGCGCATATCCTGCTCGGTCTCCCAAGTCGCCTCCTCGACCGGCTGACCCCGCCACTGAACCTTACTGAAGCGATGTTCTTTGACCTTAGCTTCCTGACTTGCCTGTCTAGAATGGCTACTGGCTCCTCAACGTAAGACAGATCCTCGTCTAGCTGAACATAAGTGAAATCCAACACATGCGACGGGTCACCATGGTACCTCCGGAGCATAGAGACATGAAATACGGGATGGACTCCGGCTAGGCTGGGAGGTAAGGCCAACTCATAAGCAACCTCCCCAACACGCCTCAAAATCTCAAAAGGACCAATAAATCTAGGACTCAGCTTCCCCTTCTTCCCAAACCTCATAACGCCCTTCATGAGCGAGACTCAAAGCAGAACCCGCTCGTCAACCATAAAAGCCACATCGCGAACCTTCTTGTCCGTATAACTCTTCTGTCTAGACTGGGCTGCACGAAGTCTGTCCTGAATCACCTTGACCTTGTCCATTGCATCCTGAACCACATCGGTACCTAGCAGCCCGGCCTCGACCGGCTCGAACCAACCCACGGGAGACCTGCACCTCCTACCATATAGAGCCTCACAGGGTGCCCTCTGAATACTGGACTGGTAGTTGTTGTTATAAGCAAATTCCGCTAGTGGCAAATGATCCCATGAACCTCCAAACTCAATCACGCACGCACGGAGAATATCCTCCAAAATCTGAATAGTGCGCTCGGACTGACCATCAGTCTGGGGGTGAAACGCTGTGCTCAGCTACACCCGAGTGCCTAACTCCTCCTGTACGGCTCTCCAGAACCGTGAAGTGAACTGAGTGCCTCTATCTGAAATGATGGAAACTAGAATACCATGAAGCCGAACTATCTCCCTGTTATAGATCTCCGCCAGTCGCTCCGATGAATAAGTAGTGCTCACCGGTATGAAATGGGCGGACTTGGTCAGCCGATCCACATTAACCCAAATGGAATCAAACTTTCTAACAGTCTGTGGAAGCCCATATATAAAGTCCATGGTGATGCGCTCCCATTTCCATTCTGGAATCTCAATCTGCTGCATCAATCCACCCGGACGCTGATGCTCTTACTTCACCTGCTGGCAGTTGAGGCATCTAGAAACATAATCAACTATATCTCTCTTCATCCGCCTCCACCAGTAATGCTGTCTCAAGTCCTGATACATCTTAGCGGCACCCGGATGGATGGAATACCGCGAGCTATGGGCCTCTACTAGAATCAGCTCTCGAAGATCATCTACATTGGGCACACAAATACGCCCCTGCATCATTATAACTCCATCATCCCCAATGGTAACATCTCGAGCATCACCACGCCGAACTCTATCCTAGAGGACAAACAAATGAGGGTCGTCAAACTGATGCTCCCTGATGTGGTCAAATAGAGAAGACCGAGAAACCACACAAGCCAGAACCCGGTTGGGCTCCGAAAGATCCAGTCTAACAAACTGCCTGGCTAAAGCCTCAACATCCATCGCTATAGGCCTCTCCGAAGCTGGTAGATATGCCAAAATCCCCAAACTCTCTACCCGGTGACTCAAGGCATCGGCAACTACATTAGCCTTGCCCGGATGACAGAGAATAGTAATATCATAGTCCTTTAGTAGCTCCAACCATCTCCTATGATGCATATTCAGGTCCTTCTACTTAAGCAAGTGCTGCAAGCTCCGGTGATCACTGTAGATCTCACAAGGAACCCCATACAAGTAATGACGCAAAATCTTCAAGGCGTAAACAATGGCAGCTAGCTCCAGATTATGAACATGATAGTTCTTCTCATGCACCTTCAGCTGTCTCGACTCGTAGGCAATCACCCTACCGTCCTGCATTAATACCGCACCGAGTCCAACTCGTGAGGCATCACAATATACAGTATAGGACCCCGAACCTGTAGGCAACATCAATATAGGGGCCGAAGTCAAAGCTCTCTTGAGCTTCTGAAAGCTCGCCTCACACTCGTCTGTCCACTGAAAAGGGGCACCCTTTTGGGTCAATCTAGTCATAGGTGCTGCAATCGAAGAGAACCCCTCTACGAAACGACGGTAATAGCCCGCCAAACCAAGGAAACTACGAATCTCAGTAGCGGAGGAGGGTCTGGGCCAACTCTGCATGGCCTCCACCTTCCTCGGATCCACTCGAATACCATCACTCAACACCACGTGGCCCAAAAATGCCACTGAACTTAACCAAAATTCACATTTAGAGAACTTGGCATATAGCTGCTTCTCCCTCAGAATCTGAAGCACTATCCTCATATGCTGCTCGTGATCTTCCCGACTCCGGGAATATACTAGAATATCATCAAAGAAAACAATCACGAATGAGTCCAGATATGGCCTGAACACACTGTGAATCAAATGCATAAAGGCTATCGGGGCATTAGTCAGCCCAAAAGACATCACGAGGAACTCATAGTGACCATACCGAGTCTTGAAGGTAGTCTTCGAGATATCTAGCTCCCGAATCTTCAGCTGATGATAACCAGAGCGCAAATCAATCTTAGAAAACACCTGTGCGCCCTGTAGCTGATCAAACAGATCATCAATGCGAGGCAAAGGATACCGGTTCTTCACTGTAACCTTGTTCAACTGACGATAGTCAATACATATACGCATAGAATCATCCATTTTATTCACAAACAACACAGGAGCACCCCAAGGCGAAACACTGGGCAGAATGAAACCCTTAATCAATAACTCCTGTAACTGATCCTTCAACTCCTTCGACTCAGGAGGAGCCATACGGTACGGTGGAATAGAAATGGGCTGAGTGCCCGGCAACAAATCAATAGCAAAATCAATATCTTTGTCGGGCGGCATGCCCGGGAGATCAGCTGGAAATACATCAGCGAAATCGTGTACCACTGGAACGGAATCAATAGAAGGAGTGTCAATACTGATATCCCGCACATAAGCTAGATAAGCAGTACACCCCTTCTCAACCATATGCTGAGCTCTGAGAAAGGAAATAACACGGCTAGGGGTGTGATCTAGAGTACCACTCCACTCAATACGTGGAATGCCTGGCATAGCCAGCTTCACGGTCTTGGCGTGACAATCAAGAAAAGAATAATGGGGTGACAACCAGTCCATGCCCAGAATAATATCAAAATCGACCATCCCGAGCAACAATAGATCCGCTTTGGTCTTAAAACCACAAATGGTAACCAAACACGACCGATACACACGGTCCACAACCAAAGAATCTCCCACCGGAGTGGAAACATAAATGGGGGCACTCAAAGAATCCCGAGGCACACCCAGATTAGAAGAAAAATAAGAGGACACATATGAAAAAGTGGAACCAGGATCGAATAGAACAGATGCCTCCCGGTGACTAACTAGAATAATACATGTGATAACAGAATCAGATGCAACAGCCGTAGCGCGATCAGGAATAGCATAAAATTTGGCCTGACCCCTCTCTCGAGGGTGGCCTCTGGTACCCTGATCCCCGTCCCTGGCTGGCTGGGCAGGTGGAGTGGCAGCTGGAGCTGGAATGATGGCCTGCTCGCCTTGAGAACCACGCTGAGGCTGCGAAGACTGAGGAGGTGCCCCTCTCATACCCCTGGGGCACTCCCTAACCAGATGGCAATTATCCCCGCACTCAAAATAAGCTTTGGGAGGACGCGGTGGTTGTGACTGACCGGCCTCACCCCCACTAGTCTGACCCCTGGAAGGACCCCGCGCAGGAGGTGCACTGGAAACTGGGGGAGCATAATAAGGCTCCTGAGGTGCTGGAAGAGCTGGAGCACTACCGGCTGCGGGCAATGTTGAGTGAACTGGTCGGCCGGAATAACCCCTGCCAAAATGACCGGCTGCTGAAGTGCGGGCACCAGAGAAATGGCCCGACTCACGAGACCTCTTGGCCTCCCTCTCTCCCCGCTCTCTAGGGAGCATACTCTCGATCCTCCTGGCAATGCTCACCGCCTGCTGATAAGGTATATCCGTCTCCAATTCTCTGGCCATGCTGGACCAGATCGGCGGAATCAGGCCCTCAATAAATCTTCGCACTTTCTCCCAGACCGTGGCAACCAAAGCCGGTGCATGCTTGGCTAGATGGGTGAAACTGATAGCATACTCCGATACTGACATGGAGCCCTGTCGCAACTGCTCAAACTCCAAGCGCTAAGAATCCCTAAGGCTCTGGGGAACAAACTCCCTCAAAAATAGATCTGAAAACTGCGCCCAGGTCAATGAAGCAGACTCCTCTGGACTATCCAACTCATACGTGCGCCACCAATCATAAGCAGCCCCACGAAGCTGAAAAGCAGTGAAGGAAACCCCGCTGGTCTCCACTATCCCCATGGTACGAAGAATACAGTGACACCCCTCCAGAAAACCCAATGCATCATCCGTAGCCAAACCGCTGAACACTGGAGGATCATATTTCTTGAACCACTCCAATCTACGCTACTCGTCCTCGGAGGCAGATGGCCCACCTCCGGGCTTTGTTGGGGCAGCAAGAGGCATAACCATAATCTCTGGAACCTGTCCCACTGGCACTCGCTGCTCAGGTGTAGCGGCTGCGGGAGTCTGGGCCCCTCCCCCGGCCTGAGATGTAGCTGCAGCGAGAGGAAGCAACCCCGCCTAAGCTAAAGTGGTGTACATACTCATGAACTGGGCCAGGGTCTCCTGTAGTGCTAGAGTAGTAGCAGCTGTAGTCTGTGTACTAGGTGCCTGCGCTCCAACCCGATCCACCAGTGGCACCTCAGCGGTAGTGCGCGCGTGTGCTGTGGCTGCACCTCGGGCGCGTCCTCGTCCTCTACCACGACCCCGACCTCTGACAGATGCAACATGGGGTACGGGTACCTGATCGTCGCGAGTAGAACGTGTCCTCACCATCTGTGAGAGAATAGAAAGAAGAAGTTTAGATTTGGTGCCAAAAATATCGCACGACAAGGAATCCAAAAGAAATGAAGAGTTTCCTAAATAGTTACATAGCCTCTCATAGATAAATACAAACGTCTCCGTATCGATCAGCGAGACTCTAAGTAACCGGTCTGTGTCCCGTGACTCCTATGAAACTAGAGATCTGATACCATCTTATCACGACCCTAGTTCAACAATCGTGAACATGTCATGATGGCACCTAGTCCCCGCGACTAGGTAAGCCTAACACATTGCGGAATATACAAGTTTATGAACTTTAAACAAGAAATAGTGGAAGAACGATATAAATAGGAATGTAATCCGTGCCGCTTGGCACATACACTCGTCAACACACTGTATAAAAAACCCACCAAGACCCGGAATCCCACGGGTAACACAAACTAAAAGAAATACAACTGTGGCTCTGTATGTCAAGAGTATCTAAAATAACGAAATGAAGGAAAACACCTAATAGTACTATCAGAATAGAAGGAGGGCCTCCAGTTCCGCGGACGTAGCAGATCATACCTCGAGGTCTCCTGGATGTGCTGCTGGATCACCTAATATGGGCCTGTCCTGATGTACCTAGATCTGCACAACAAAAGTGTGCAGAAGAGTAGCATGAGTACACCACGACGGTACTCAATAAGTGCCAAGCCTAACCTCGATGGAGTAGTGACGAGGAAGGCCAGGGCCCTACTGAGAGATAACAATAACATAATGATGATAACAATAATAAACAGTTTAATTAATAATGAATCTAAAATAACAACAATAAAATGATTTTTGCAACCGTCTACAATTTAAGCTAACCACAAGTAACTAACTCAATAAAACTCAAACCAGCAAGTCCAGGACCTGTGGGAATTGAACCCACAATCCCACTCTATAATCAACAATCCAGGAGCTACGGGAATTTAACCCACAGTTCCAATAACAATATCTCTGGGTCTCCGGGAATCGAACTCGCAGCCCATGTCTCAATACCTCAGGATGTGTCTCAATGATGTCAGTATCTCCGGGAATCGAACCCGCAGTCCACAAACAATAACTCAGGATCTCCGGGAATCAAACCTGCAGTCCACAAACAATAACTCAGGATCTCCGGGAATCAAACCCGCAGTCCACAAATAATACCACTCCGGGTCTCCGGGAATCGAACCCACAGCCCTCGGATCTCCGGGAATCGAACCCGCAGTCCACCAACACAACGAATAAAGAAACACACAGTGAAAAATATAATATTAATTACAACTTCACCGAAACTAGTGCCAACAATTATCAAGAAGTTCAAGTAAGACAATTAGGCAATTAGACAGTTAAATCCTATCTAATCATGCTGTTCTAACAACTAGTGGGTAAATGTAACAATTAAATCATCTAAGAACATGAATATCACTAATCGGACAATTCAAGTTAAGTGTGTTACAACAACCAGCACATGTACACGCCCATCACCTCGCGTACAAGGCATTTAAACTATCACATAATATTCTAGGGGTGAAAGTTCCCCCACACGAGGTTAGACAAGCCACTTACCTCGACTCCGGTACAAACTGCTAAGAGACAACTCTCTTGCCGCGAATGTCGGCCTCCACAGGCGTAGTATCTGATAAAAATCAATAGAATCACATCAAAATTGGCCAATTGGGCATTACCCAATCAAAACAATTCAAAATACACCAAAACCCACAAGTTGCCAAAACCCAACTTTCGATACGCTTCTCAAAAAATTATGAAAGTTATATATTCGGGTTCCTTATCGCAACACAAGTCCGTGCATATAAACTTTATCGAAATCGGACTCCATTTGCCCATTCAAATCAAAGATTTTCTAAAATTTAGGCCTAGGGCTAAAACCCTCAATTAATCCTCCATTAACAGTGAAATAATCACGGATTTCATGATAAACTAATGAATTAAGGCCAAGAAACTTACCCCCGATGATTTCCTGACGATCTCCCAGCGATTCCTCGCCAATTTCTTCTTTTGGAACTCAAAAATGTAGGTTTTGGGTATGAGGTTCGCGAATGGACTGTTCTGTTATATTAATATTTTGACTGCCAGGCGACCCTCTGCGATCGCAGCCACAGGCTCGCGATCGCGAAGAAAAAACTCGACCGGCTCCCAAATTACCCTACGCGATCGCGCCACGCGCCACGCGATCGCACTGCTCCTGACCAAATACCTTACGCGATCACATACGACCTCAAGCGCTCGCAATGCTTCAACTTCCAGACTTACGCGATCGCACACCTCACCTCGCGATCGCAAAGCTCCAGGCTTTTCCCCTACGCGATCGCATCCTCGGCATCGTGATCGCGATGCATTACCACCACACCTTACGCGATCGCATGGCCATCTCCATGATTGCGGAGAGCAAAATTGTTCTGCAATTATTGCAGCAGAAAACAGCAGTGCCTTTGGCACAAATTGGTCCGTTTGGACCCCCGAATTCATCCCGAGGCTCCCGGGACCCCAACGAAAACCACCAACATACTCCAAAACACGAAACGAACTTGTTGCAATCATAAAAACACCATTCTAAAGATCAAAATCACAATTTTCACATGGTTTCAAGCCTAAGTTTCTTCAAAACTTCCGAAATCAACATTCAATCAAAAACCCGACCAAACGACGTCCGAATGACCTGAAAATTTGCGAACATATCCAAAATGACATAACGAAGCTACAGAAATTTTCAAAATTCCATTCTGACCACCGAATCAAAATCTCACCAATCGTTCGGATTCGCCAAAATTTCAAACTTCGGCATTTCAAACCTAATTGAGCTACGAACCTCCAAAATATATTCCGAATGCGCTCCCAACCCCGAAATCACCTAAAAGAGCTAATGGAACCATCGGATTTCTGTTCCGAGGTCATCTTAATACTATTCCGACTACGGGCCATTTTCCAACTATTAAGCTCCCATTTAGGGACTAAGTGTCCTAAAACACTCCAAATTCCTGAACCGACCCTCCCAGCAAACTACAATAGCAGAAATGAACTTAGGGGAATAGTTAAATTGGGGATTGGGGCGTAATTTTCTAAAACGACCGGTAGGGTCGTTATAGAGGGATACTTAAGTGTTTACACTTATCCCTTTACGTTGGGCCCTTTGGACCAGATAATCATCCATTTCTGCAAATGGTACGAGTTGTGCCTAAGCCAGATTCACTCTTTGTTATGGAGAATATTCATCCTTCCCCATCTTTGTGAGAAGATCGATGGCTTCTCATTCACCGTTGACCACCTTATACGCCTATGGTATCCCCAACTATTTCCAGGGGGAGGGGGCTGATTAAACTTGCAAAATGGGGTAGTAATGGCCCATTCTCAAACATTGATTAAGATCGGAATCGAGGTTGGCTAGGTCGTTTTGTCCGAGTGAGGACCTCGGACCTGATCTCAACCGAATAAATGCCATTCCTCGAGAAGTGGAACACAAAACGAAAGTAAAGTTTTGTTTTTCCTAAATTGTTTTTACTCTCTTTTCCTTCTTTCTTATCGGTGTTTGGTGGCTATTCAACTGTTGCTCGAGTCCGAACGTAGTCTCTCGACTCAAGGAGTGGGTCGAGGCCTCTTGTCCCAAAATCCATATTCCGAGTGCCCACGACCCAAACTCTCGAAAGGCTGGTGGGAGGCTTGTTCACACGGTGAGTTTTCTTTCCTGGGTGAATAACATTTGGGTTTATTTTATGTTGCTTGATTTCTTATTTGTTTCGTTTCCCTTTGTAGGTCTTTTTAAGGATGTCATAATAAGACCTCTATATGGTGATGAGGATTTCCCTACCAAGTCCCCTACTCCAAGACAAGGTGAGTAGAAGAAGTGAAAAATGGCTCCAAGTTCTCCAAACTCGAAAAAGAAGAAGACAAAGAGAAGGCAGGTGTGTAAATCTACGGATAGAACCAGTTCTTGAGCGCATCTTCAGACTCAATCCACTGGATGGGGACGAGTCAGAATAATAATAATAATAATAATAATAACAATAATAATAATAATAATAATAATAATAATAAGAAGAAAAAAGCTTCTACATTGGTGGCTCGTGTACGGTTAGGGTTCGAGGTACGAGGGGCCTCTGAGTGAGAGAGTGATGAATCCGATCTGCCTTGAGCTAGGGCGATCGATGATGATCTTGTGCTTGGGGCCGATATGGAGGCCATGCTCGAGGATAATGTAAAGAATGTGGTCGAATCCAATGCTGGGGCCGTGCTCGAGGCTTCTCGGGAGGATGGTAGAGCCTCAAAGGATGTACTCGATGTGATCGACATCACTGAGTCACCTATGATCAATGAGGCTCAGAAAGTGAGACCTCACCCTAACGAGAGGGCCGAGGAAGAGTACATCTTCGGGGACAAGCGAGCCTTCTTCAAGCTCGAAATTAATCAACTGTATGGATAACAGTCCCCGAGTGGGGATGGTCGCAGCCTTGAAAATTTAGGCGTTGCCTAATAGGTCTTGTGCCCCTGAGCTTTGATGGTTTGGACCGCCCGAGTTTATTATTGGGTGGCAGTCCCTGAGTGAGAGTAATTGTTCGAACTTGGATCGAATGTAGGAAACTCCTTGAGAAATGCAAGAAAGATTATAATGGATAAGATATTTATCTGCAATGAAGAAACTTTATTATTTTCTTGTGCATAATAGTTATACATGTGTACATACTTTGTGTCAGGGCTCAAGCAGTCTATGCGGGCACCCTTCATTTGACTGTTTGGCCCTTACAATAAATCCTATTGATTGAGACCCTTCAATTACGAAGTTTCTTTCTTTGCTAACCGGAGGGTAATACCCCCAATATTCGAGTTGATCATAGAGAGAGGCCTTAGATACTGTTTATGCAATCTTCTAAGTTAGCACGATCCACTGCTACCTTATTAAAAATCTGGCCGAAAAACTCATTTGGGATAAAATCGGTTCAAGAGAAAAAGAGTGCAATGCGTGTTATCAGACCTAAAATTTTGTACTGTTCCTTGTTGGTTACCTACAAGCGTTAGTTCAAAATGTAAATAATTTAAAGAATGGGGTTGTACCTTAGCAGTAATATCATTTCAAATGGGTTATATTCCGGTTGTTTGGTAGTCGCTCGCCGTTCATTGTTTCAAGTTTGTAGGATTTCTTTCTAGTGATCTCAATAATTTGGTATTGTCCTTCCCCGTTTGGCCCCAACTTCCCTCCGTTTGGGTTTTGGGTTCTCAGTGTGACCTTTCTTAGTACTAAGTCCCCGATATTGAGGTGTCGAAGGTTGGCTCTTCGATTGTAATATCTCTCGATTCGTTATTTTTGGGAGGCCAACAGAACAATGGAGGCTTCATGCTTTCATCTAACAGCTCCAGGCTCATACTTATGGACTCGTCATTCGATTCCCTTGTTGAATGTCTGAATCTAATACTTGGTTCTCTAACTTATATCGGTATTAGAGATTCAATTCCATAAACCAATTAGAACGGGGCAGCCCCGGTACTGGACTTCGAGATCGTACGGTATGCCTACAGGACTTCGGGTAGGAATTCCTTCCATTTTCCTTTGGCATCGGTTAACCTATTTTTAAGGTTTTGGAGCATGAATTTATTGGTTGATTGTGCTTGTCCATTCCCGCTAGGTTGATAGGATCTTTTCATATTACGATCTTCGAGAAACTTGCTTACTTTTCTACCATAATGTTTATCCCATGGTCGCACACGATTTCAAACGGCATTATGAATCGTCATACGATGTGTTCCCAAATGAAATTGATGACTTCCTTCTCTGTGGCCTTTCCGTATGCTTGGGCTTCCACTCACTAAGAAAAATATTTAGTCATAAACAATATAATTAAGCCTTACCGAGGTGCCTACAGAAGAGGAGCGGCGATGTCCATTCCCCACTTCATGAACGGTCATAGTGATAAAACCGAATGCAGCATCTCCTCGAGTGGGTAAATTATTAGTGCATGTATTTGGCATTCATTATATTTTTGCATGAACTCCTTCACGTCCTTTTCCAGGTTGATCCAATAGTAACCGACTCTTATTACCTATCGAACCAATGATTTGGTGCCTTTATAATTTCTGCAAGTGCCCTCGTAAAATTCCCTTGGAACGTACTCGGTATCTCCTGGTCCCAAATATATTGCTAGTAGGCCATCGAACGTTCTTTTGAACAGGGTTCCATCTTCAGACAAGCTAAATCGGGCTTCCTTCGTATGCAGGGCCCTCGATTCTTTTGGATCTAAGGGCAGTTTTCCGATCTTCAGATACTCAATATATTTGTTTCTCCAGTCCCAAGTTAGGCTTGTAGAGTTTATCTTGGCATGGCCCTCCTCCACTACCGATCTCATGAGTTGTACGATTGCCTCCGAGTTGAGTTCGTCATCCTCGACCGACGACCCTAAATTAACAAAGGGATCAACCTCACTGTTTTGATTCCGAAGTACATACTAAAAAGTTCATTCCTTGAACCAATGTAATGTTACCTACAACTTATCCAGGTACCTTTTAATTCATTCTTCTCTGACTTCGAATGTCCCATAAACTTGGTTCACCACGGGGAGGGAGTCGCACTTAGCTTCAATCACCTCCACCCCAAGCATTTGGCTAGTTCGAGACCTGCAATTATGGCCTCATTTTCGTCCTTGTTGTTATCTAATTTCACAGTTCTAATAGATTGTCTAACTATATTTCTTGTTGGTGGCTTCAACACAATGCCATGTTCGGACCCTTTTGCGTTCGAGGCTCCATCCTTAAGTAGGGTCCAGATCTCCGAAGAGGTCTGTTTACCAATAATTCTTTTTCGACCTCGGGTATTAGGGCAGGTGTAAAGTCGGCCATGAAATCTACCAAAATTTGAGATTTAATGGTTGTTCTAGGCCGATATTCAATATTGTATCCACTGATTTCCACGACCCATTTGGCCAAACGCCCCGAGATTTGGGTTTATGCATTATGTTTCACAATGGGTAAGTAGTCACAACACATATAGGGTGACGCTTAATATATGGTTTCATCTTCTTAGAGGCACTTAGAAAAGTGATTGCCAATTTTTCTAGGTGGGGGTACCTAGTTTCAGCTTCACCTAGTGTCCTGCTAACATAGTAGACTGGAAATTATGTACTTTGCTCTTCCCGTACTAAGACTCCACTTGCCGCTATTTTTCCGATACTGTCAAGTATAATTATAGTTGTTTGTCTATCTTCGACGTGTGAAGTAGCAATGGGATTGATAGATACCCTTTGAGCTCCTCCAAGAAACGTTAGCACTCCAGGGTCCATGATAAGTTATTCTTCTTTTTCAACAGTGAGAAGAATCAATGGCTCTTATTGGAGAATCTCGAGATGAATCTCTCAAGGGCGGCTATGTGCCCGGTTAGTCACTGCATAGCCTTTACATTGTCCACACTCGTGATATCTTTAATGACTTTGATCTTGTCGGGGTTGATCTCAATTTATCAATTGGATACCATAAATTTGAGGAACTTACCTAATCCAACTCCAAACACACATTTCTCCCGGTTCAGCTTCATATTATACTTCTTGCAAATGTTTTAAATGGTCCTCTGCGCACAGTGAGTTAACCAACATATCGTAAATGTAAACCTCCATTTATTTTCCTATTTGTTCCCCGAACATCCGGTTTACTAGGCTTTGATAAGTGGTACCAACGATTTTTAGTCTGAATGGCATCACGTTATAACAATGTGCCCTACTTAGTGATGGATAAGGTTTTTTCCTAATCATTCAGGTCCATCCGTATTTGGTTATACCTAGAGTAGGCTTTGAGAAAATTGAGGATCTCGTGGTTGGCCGTGGCATTGATCATACAATCAATGTTGAGCAGTGGGAAGAGTCTTTGGGACAAGCCTTATTCAAATTCTTATAATATATACACACATACTTAATTTATTCCACTTTGTAGGGACTACCACTCATTTGCTAACCACTCCGGGTATTTAACTTCCTGAATAGACCCCTTTTAAGGAGTTTAGATACACCATCCTTGATCATATCATATTTGACCTCTGACGGAGGTCTCATCTTCTACTTGACCGGATGAAATTTTGGGTCTAGTCTTAGCTTGTGTGTGGTTCTCTCCGGTGGGATCTCTGTCACAAACTTAGCTTGTGAGCGGCCGAACTTAGCCTATTTGTCATTGTAAGTGCATATATTGGAATCATCTCTTCGATTGCAAACATTTTCTTTGTGGCTAGTTGTTCTCTATAGATTGTTTTAATCCCTCATAGTGTTGAGAATTTTAACACTTGCCGAAGAGGTAAGGGAACTACTCTCCTTCGATCACATTAAACTTGATTTCCTGGACGGTCCCGACGATATTCACCGGTTATGATATCTCTCCCTTAGTGTTTCACATGCCATGTAAAATCCGTTTAGAACTTGGACTGTAGGCATGATTTGATCTTGTAGGTCGATCTGTTCTATGACCTTGATCTAATGATGTTGGCTGAGCAACCTGGATCAATTAACACACGCCTAAGTCGAGATTTATTTATGAGTAGAGATATTGAAGGTGCATCATTGTGGGGCTGCACGATCCTTTCTACGTCTTCATCATTGAAAGACAAAGTTCCTTCTTGTATGTAATCTTGAGTACATTTTTCCCTTTTGATGGATACCTTTGTACGTTTTAACATCAGCCCTTGAGGAAAATTGACTCTACCGATGATCATGTTAATGACGTGTTGAGGTTTTTCTTGTTCGGTCAGTTTATTAGAATCCTTATTTCTGAAATAATTCTTGGTTAGGTTGCTCAGGAATTCTTGAAGATGCCCATTGTTGAATAATCGGGCTACCTCCTCCATCAACTATCGACAATCCTCTGTCCCGTGGCTGTGAGTGAAACAATATTTGCACATCTGGTTTGGATCCCTTTGGGATGGATCAGATTGTAAAGGTCGAGGCTATTTGGTGTCTTTGATGTGTCTGATAGCTGATACGAGAAGAAACATCAACATTAAAGTTATATTATGATAACCTCGGTGCTTCTTTAGGCTCGATAGACCTGTCAAAACCATTCTTGCACATAAGTCCCCGACTCACTACTTGACCGATCTCTATTGTATGACTGGTATCGATCCCTATTTGACCTTGGTTCATGGTTCATATCTCTTTTGACTCTACCGATAGGTCTAATATGATAATGGACTCAGAAGGAGCCCCAAGTTGATGATCAACTTTGACTATATTTTTTGATTGATATCGGTAATGCATATCAGCCCAAGTAACAACCCGATACTCAATCTGATTCTGTTTCAACTGTTGTGAAGCCTCGAACTTCAAACATTGAGTCCTTGGGTGAAAGCTTGATCGACCTAATTATCAGCGACTAGTAGAAGGTCCATCCGTTCAATTTGAAACCGGGACACAAAATCTCTAAGCATCTCACTGTCCTTTTGCTTTACTTTGAAAAGGTCTGATTTTCTAGTATGAACCTTGATATCCTCAGCGTGTGATTTCATGAAAGAGTCTGCAAGCATAGCAAATGAGTCTTGAGAATTAGGGGGTAATTTGTGATACCATATCATAGCTCCCTTTGACATGGTCTCTCTGAATTTGTTTAACATGACAGACACGATCTCATCATTGGCGAAGTTGTTTCCTTTGATGACGCTTGTGTAGGAAGTGACATGCTCGTTTGGGTCAGTCGTTCTATTGTACTTAGGAAGCTCGGGCATGTGGAATTTTTTAGGGATCGACTTTGGAGCCGCACTGAGAGGGAAAATTCTTAGAATCCAAGCCTTTCAGTATCGGTGATAATTCCGAGATATGGTCGACCCTGAAATTTTAGGTTTCCACCTTTTTGTCGTTTGCTTTAATTTTCTTCTCCCCCGATTCTATCTGTTTTGTCAGCTCCTCGAGCATTTTTACGATCTCGAGGTCGATCCCTGATCGTTTTCACTTGACCTCTCTGCAATCAATTCTTCCCTGCAGGTGGTTTCCCGGGATGGATCGGTTTCAACTATGCTCGGTGTGCGGTTTTGGTTCTGCAACTGAGCTGTCGCTGGCTATTGAGCTTGCAACATCCTCAAAGATCATCCGTAGATTGATCCCGTCTCCCCTATTGTTTTGAGTATTCTGCGCTGTTGATCGAGCTCTATTGTAGATGTTGTTCTTGGGGTCGATAGGCATGTTTGTATTGATAGTCATATGCGAGATAGCATCTAATGGGTCCGCGACTAGAATTCCGATGGGATCAATGGATGATACCTTATTACCGGGCGCTATGTTGTTATTTTCACTGTGGTGACCAGACTCAATGTCAACAGGTTGGGGTGCCAACTGTGAGTTTGACATTTTGAGCTCTAACCTTAAACTAGAGGCACTTCACTTCAAATAACAATTGTAAAGTAGTGTGTGTTATGGAAAATTTGTATCAAATAACCACTATTATCCTTAGCCCCACGGTGGACGTCAAACTGTTTACCCTCAAAATCGGATAACAATTAAATTTGTAAGTGATTTTAAGGATACATGGATTGAATTGATACAATGTGATTAAGTAAATTGCAATTAAAATAAAGTATGATAAAGTAAATGCAAACAACATGAATTGAAACAGCCTTAGGAGGTGAGCCACCCTTGGATAAAAAGCACTTCGATCAGTGTCAATACAAAGTTGAATAAGAACTTTAGACAAAAAATAACAATATAATGCTTTTGAATGATTGTTACCATGTGCTTTACAAGTAATCAAACTCCCTTTATATAGTAGGGGAGTTCTACTTTAGGTACAATTTGATAAAAGGTAAAAATCTCATGATTTGCTGATTTGCCGGTTTCTTATTGATACATGCCGAGATTTTCGCCTCAATACCCGACCGATCACGGGTATTTCTACCTTCTATTATTTCGTTCTTCTGTCGATCAATATTTCCTCGAGCTCATTCGGGGTCAGGGTCGATTCCGGGATCATGGACTCGATGTTCTCTAGGAAGGACATTTTGACCTCATGCTTAGTTTGATAGGACTGTCGATCTTCAATCCCTCACATTCCAAGCATGGTCTGTCATGTAATAATAGACGAGCCCGGTTTCGTCCGTATACAATAACATTGCTTGTCGTTATATTATTTTATTCATTTGTTTGTATTTTTAAATATTAGCATAACTTACGGAAAATTCTGCGCCCATTATTGGAGTAAAGGAATCATTTAATTTATGCAACAATGTACCAAAAAATATTGAGACTTTAAATTTGGATCAGATACGGTGGAATTCAAGTGTCGTTCTTTTGTATCTTGATATATTCAGAATATGATTCAGTTTCCTTTTGTTAGGTATGTAAGAAGGAGACGATTGAAATTATGACTGTATTATTGCTACCAGAATATATAGCTTCTTTTATTTTATAACTTTAAAGAGTGGAATAAAGGCAACGTTTGAATATAATTAGGCTGCAGCTTTATATGATACACATGAAGAGATATGGGATGATTTGGTTCTCCATCTCTAAACTTGCTCGTGTACCACTTGTAGTTTGTTTGAATGATTGCTATATATTGATTTATAATGTATCGTATAGTATTGTTTGTGTTATTTTAATATATATATAATATTTGGATAGATTATATTTTTTTTGTAGTTTTATGATATCATTCATCAATATATGAAGAACAAACTTGCAATATTATAAAAAGTAAAGTACAATGTAATATTAATCTACAAAAGGTAGGATAAATTATAAAATATAATTATTTAACAATATGGAAGGGCAAGATGAGAGGGAAAAAAAATAAATGAAAGAAGCGGCCACACCAAATCGGTCGTTCCATAAAGTGATATTTTTTGTCGTTACGTAACGACAGATTTAACAATACGATACTATAATTAAATAATAATTAAAATAAATATTGTATTTAAAGTAACAATACAACATGTAATAACCATCCAAGCAAGCTGTTAGTTTCTTGATCATCATATTTTGAGCTTTACATTCAATCTGAGACGGCAAACAGATTCAAGATTTAAATTTGGTGGATTCAACTTTCACTTTTTTTTTTCATTGAACTCTAACACTATTGAAATTACGAATTCAAAATTTAACTTTTTAAATATCTTTTTATTTTATAAATAGAAGTTTCTTTTATGACCATTCAATACTAGTTTGTGATATACAGAATTGTTTAATTCAATTTAAGAAAAGGTAAGTTATGTAAAATTATTAATACTTTCTCGTACAGAAAATAGTGCTCGAAAGACGTTCTACAATTTGAGTGATTTCACTCCACAAGTGTAAATCTTAGTAACAAGATTTCATTATTTTCTTTTTTTTTTCTTTTCTTTTTGATAAAACAAAATATTTTATTTTATCAAAGTTGTCATTATACATCCAGATTAATGGTGACCACTAATCTCATATATTTATTTACATGTACTTTCAACTAACACTATGTCATATATACTAACTATTCTAAGGGAAATTGTTTAAGCTCTCCAATTTCTTTTGCCATTTTGCTTTCTCCCTCCCTTGAATGTGTATGTATATAGCAATTTTCTTGTATATTCCATTTATATTATTGTTTGACCCAAAAGCTTTCGGTTGCTTTATGAGTTAGGGACAATCAAAGATTATAAAAGGGTAAATCGGAATCAACGGTAATAGACTCAAGGATAGATCTATAATTCGTATGTGGTTTGCTCTAGTGAGATCGTAATAAAACTTATTGGAATATCAAAACTGATCAACGATAGAGAGATGAGATAGAGAGAGAATGATAGTCAGAAGTTGTATTATTAATAAAAATAACACTTGTCTTACAAATGAGGGAGGTCTTTCCTTATATAGAAGGAAGGCCACTTGGCCAGAATATCATTTTATTCCAGAACTATTGTTGTTACGAAAATATAAATGGGCGGAGGGGATGGAACGCTCGTACGGACGAGTTTGTCAGTGCGCCTTTATAGTTAGGGGCGTACTCCTTTCCGTAGTATGGGCGTGAAGAAAGGTACATTTGACTTTAGTGGCCGTGGAGGGAGGCGTGCTCGACTTACATCTATCGTGTCCGATTTGACCCCATACAGTTAGTCCCTCCACCTGTTGGAGATGTATTCGACATATATTTGCAATGGGCGAAAAAGATCGACCCGTCTCGGATCTATCCACGCATGCATACGTGGCATGTTCTTTGAACCGTCATTTGCTAACGACATGCGTCATGATTACAATTGCTCCCGAGGCAGGCCAGAAGGTGATTTGACGTTTCGGTTTCCCGCCTCCTTTTCTGACACTAACCTCTTCGAATCTCATGTACTGGCCCACTATAAATAGGGAGGGATTTCATGTTTTTCCATTCTTCGGATCACTACAAAAAGTTCTTTGCACTTTTGTCATTCATTTTTTCTTCTAGCGATATTTAGCAGCTTTTCATATTGACTTTCATAGCTTGTTAGTATACTCTAAATTTGATAAAAAGGTTAACAATGGCTAAAGGTAGTTGTCACCGTGGGACAAATGAGGATGAGGCCACTTCCAGGGTCCCTCCGCCCTCGAAAAGTGGGAAGAAATCCCGCAAACCTCTAGTTCCTCTTTCTGTAGACAACCTGCTTCCCCGCGAACTATATGTTCGAAGGGATTTTCCTACGAAGGGAACTGCCCCGGCATGGGAAAGGTCCAAATTCACTGAATCTCTTTTGGATGATCTCCGTGTTTCTTATCAGATTCCGGAGACGGGCGTCATGCAAATGGCCGAGGGGGACTTTGATAATGTACACAGAACAGGGTTCTGTGCTTTCTATAAATACCCCTTCATAATTGGGTGTGGCTTCACTATTTATTCGGTGGTGGAAGGATTGTGCAGATTTTAAAATGATGCTCGGCCTAGCTTACCCCTTACACGTGGAAAATATTTCGTATCCTAACGACTTATGCCGAGAGGGCCGGATTAGACGTCACGATATTCCACCTGCTGCAGCTATTCAGTCCCGAGTTTATGAGGGGGATGATGCTTCAGTTGAAGAACTGTGGGACGAAGGGCTTGGTTGTCGAGAAAGACGATAAGTCTAATCGCTAATTCTGGCTGAAATGTTTCCTCGTTCGAACCTTGGATTTGGTGTTGGACCCTACTGGATTCCCTGAGGTATGGAATATCGAGCGTAAGTGTTATCCCTCGTGCTTAGTTATTTTACGCTTGTTCGACTCTTTGTCACCTTGTTATATTTTGTATCTGCAGCAAGGGTGCGCACGTCGCAATCTGTGCCGGATATTAGAGCATGGGTGGGGTGATTGATCCCCTTCGCAGAGGAGTGTAGAACGTGGGTCATATTTATCACAAGATATGGTCTTCCAGGTATTATACTGGTTCTAGGTTTGGCGACCACACATTTTATTAGACATCGTGTTTTCTGACACATCTTTTTTTAATAACTGTGCTGGCAGCCCAAAGTGCATCACGGAGGAGGAGACGTCGAGATGCTGCTTCCACATCAGCAGATATTATCTTTGAACACGTTGTTCATGTGAGCAAGATCACTCCGGAGGCCACTCATCCTGCGGGCGACCAAGCGGATGTGGAAGCATATAGTGTGGATGTTTCCGACGTCGTTCGTTTTGAAGGCGAGCCGTGATTCGGGAGCCTGCTTTCGAGGACATTCCCGGGACTTCTCGTCCCGTGGTTGAGTCGGTGAATGAATCAATGTTTAGAAAGGGCCCCTCTCCTCCATCTCCTCTTGTTGAAGAGGATGCTTCCGAGGACGATGAGACGCTGGAGCGAAACAGGCGCGCCGACTACTCCTTGGTAAAGGCGTGGTTGTGGAACAGAGGAAGGTGATCACTTGCTGTCCTGAGTCGAGGCTAGTCTTTATGGGCGACGCCATTCGACCAGAGAGGGCGGCCCTCTTAAAGGAAGTTGCGTGCGATACCGCTTCTCCTCATGTTGCGGATAATAGCACGCCGGCTGTCGCCGTGTTGGCTGCTGATGAGGAAAGGACTGCTCCCGAACGGGCTCCTGCTCCACGGACGTGCCATGCGAAGACTATGACCTGGTGGATATAGCGACGATAGGACCTACCCGTCGGCTTGTGATTCCTACGGGATACAACCTGTTACTGGACAGCGAACAGGCTGCGGCGGATATGTCTTTATTATGCGGTGCTGCCGAGACAGAGTCTTTGAAGGTCGTAAGCGACAAGGATTTGTCTCGTCGAGTTGCTGGCACTGCGTTGCAGGTAGGACTTTGTTATTATTTTTCGTTGTTCTATCATGAGCCCTGATGCGTTATATTGTTTTGAATTATGTCTCTTCTTTATCTTTTTCTCAAACTCTTATCTTAGAGGTGGAGCGACGCCGGCGGGAGCTGAAGAAGAGCACCACCCTTAGGAAGGCGATGAAGAAATACAGAGAGGTCCGCGGCAAGCACAAGACACTGGCGGACCTCTACACCCAGGACCCTCAGTTTCAAGTTTTTCGTGAGGGATTGGAGCAGGCGGAGGATAACTGCGGAAGCGTACGACCCAGCTAGAAAAGGTGGATGCAGACCTGGTGGCCGCCGTGGTTCGTAACACCGAATTGGAGAGTCTCCTTCAATAGCAGGTGGGGGAGTTGGAACTGGGCTGTGTGGCGATGGTGGAGGCAGCAAAGTTACGTGCTAGGGTTGATGCCCTAACTGCCGAGCTCGGGACTACGACGGTCGAGGTGGTCGCTCCTCGGCAGGCGGAGGCTGTTGTTCCTGTTGATGATGTGTCCCATGAAGCTCACGATATGTGTGTGTATGCTGAGGTGAGGTGGACTATATTTGAGGAGCTGCTGGCCGTTGGTGGAGCCACTAAGGTAGAGGTTGAAAACCAGCTTCGCCTTGTTGGGGTTGCGCGCGAAGCTTGTGGGTATAACCCTAACTCTCTGGACCTAGTGGGCTGTACCTTTGCGGATGTGAACCAGTTGGGAACGGGGTCTTGGATTTCTTTGGCATTTCGGGCCGAGGGCGGTAGGGACCGTGTTGACGGTACGGCCGATGCGGCGGAAGATGGCGCGGGCCAGGATAGTTAGATAGAACTTTTTTTGTAATCGAAGAGATGTTGTAAATTTGTAATCTGTGAATGATTTATAATGATTACGTGGGAATTGTTGTGTTTTCATGTCTTATTTTGCAAGTTTTGTTTTGTGTATGTTGTCGCCTCTTATTGAGTTAATTTGTTGTAGTAAGGTTGGATTGACTTCGGGCACCGCTGCTTGTGTGTTCTTACGCGGCTATTATTTTTCCTTTGGTTGTTTACGCGTTTATGGGTGGCCGTGGCCTTTTGTTTATCAGAGACGACCTTAGTCTTTCCTTACGCCGTTAGGGCCTTAGCCTTTTGCATTTATGGGTAGATGTGGCCATTTGTTTATCGGAGATGACCGTAGTCTTCTCATATGCCGTTAGGGCCTTAGCCTTTTGCGTTTATGGGTGGCCGTGGCCTTTTGTTTATTGAAACGACCGTAGTCTTCTCATACGCTGTTAGGGCCTTACCCTTTCATACATTGAAGATTGCCGTAGCCTTTCATACATTGGAGATGGCCGTAGCCTTTCATACATTGGAGATAGCCGTAGCCTTTCATACATTGGAGGTGTCCGTATCCTTCATACATTGGAGATGGACGTAGCCTTTCATACATTGGAGATGGCCGTAGGATTTCATACATTAGAGATGGACGTAGCACTAGTCCCTATGATATGCCATTTGTGCCGATCGTCGGTACACTTGGTGTATCAAATTTAAGCTTCTAAGCACTCCCGAGCGTCTTTTTAGTCGCCTCATTAAAAACCTCTCCGAGAAAACCCAATTGGGACAAAACTCGGATGAGGGAAAAAGAGTACGACTTAGGGGATACTCTTTCTAAAAATGGAAATGCTTGAGGTGGGAGATATTCCAGTTATTTTGGAGCGTCTTCCCATTCACGGTCTCTGGACGGAAGGAACCGTTGTCTGCTGCTGTGGTAATTTTGTAGGGTCCGTCCCAATTGGTGCCCAACTTTCCTTCGTAAGGGTCTTTGGATGCCAGTGTAATGGCTTTTAGCATATAGTCGCCTATATTGAGTGGTCAGATTTTTGCTCTCTTGTTGTAGTATCTTTTGATCTGCTGTTTTTGGGCCACTGGCCTGATGTGGGCCATTTCCCTTCTTTCTTCGGCATCATCAAGGTCCTGTAGTCTATTTGTGTCATTCTCCTCTCCGCTCATGTGCGAGTACCTTAGACTTGGTTCACCGGCTTCGACTGGTATGATGGCATCAGTTCCGTAGACTAGTGAGTAAGGAGTTTTTCCCGTGGAGGATTTGGGGGTAGTTCTATGTGCCCATAGTACTTCTGGCAATAACTCAGGCCATAGTCTCTAGCGTCTTCGAGTTTCGTTTTCAAAATATTTAGTATGGTTTTGTTGGATGACTCCGTTTGGCCATTGGCAGCAGGATGATATGGCGTTGAAAGTATTCTTTTGATATGCCATTTGTCGAAGAAGTCGGTTGTGTTTTTCCCAATGAATTTTCATCTATTGTCGCAGGTTATTTCTTTGGGAATGCCGAAGCGACATATAATATTCTTCCAGATAAAGTCGATGACCTCTTGCTTGCGAATCTGGGCGTAGGCACCTGCTTCCACCCACTTGGTGAAATAGTTAGTAAAAACTAATAAAAAATGTACCTTTCCTCGTCCGACGGGTAGCGGTCCAATTATGTCCATTCCCCATTTGATGAAGGGCCATGGTGAAGTGACTAAATAGAGGGGTTCCCCTGGTTGATGTATCAAAGGGGTGAACTTTTGGCATTTCTCGCAGTGGTGAACATATTCTGCCGCGTCTTTTTTCATGGTGGGCCAGTAGTACCCAGCCCGTACTAGACATCGCACGAGTGCTCGGTTGCCTGTATGCGCGATGACCTTCATGAACCTCTTCTAATATTGGCGTTGTTTGGTTGGGACCTAGGCACTTAGCCAGGGGTCCTCGAAAAGTCCTCTTGTAGAGGTCGTTGTTTATCGTACAGTACCTTGTTGCCTGCATGTGAAGCTTTTTTGCTTCCTTTTTGTCGGGTGCTAGATCTCCATCCTGCAGATATGATACAAATTGGTTGCGCTAGTCCCAAGTTAGGTGTAGGGAGAGTACCTCGGTATGGTCGATTGCTGAGTGAAGGAGGGTGACAGTGCTTTCTTTATTCAGGTTGGTGGCGGCAATGACCAGTTTAGCCAGTTTGTCTACTTCGGCGTTATGCGCTCGAGAAACCTGCTCGAAGCGGCATTCGTCGAGCTGTGCCATTAGCTTGTGGTTTTATGCTTGGTATTTCTGTAGCCTTTGTTCCTTGACCTAGTAAGTCCAGGTGACTTGATTTACCACGAGCTGTGAATAACAGTGTTGGACAAGTCGGTGAGCTCCGTACCTGATGGCTAATTTTATACCTGCAATGACGGCTTCATATTCTACCTCGTTGTTAGTCATCTCAAGACATCGTATGGACTGGCAAATGATTTTGCCCGTAGGGACTTCGAGGACGAGTCCCATTCCAGATCCCGAGGCTTTTGCGGCCTTATCGATGTGGAGGGTCCAGGGGTTGGTGTTTGAAGTGGCCTGTAGGGCTTCCTTTTCCGCCTCTAGTGATATTTTGACACTGAAATCGGCTACGAAGTCGGCGGGGACTTGTGACTTGATGGTGGTCCTGGGAATATAGGTGATATCATGCTCGCTGAGCTCTATGGCCCATCTGGCGAGCCGACCCGATAGTTTGGGCTTGTGCAAGATGCTTCTTAGAGGGAAAGTGGTCACTACTTTGATGGGATGACATTAGAAATATGGTCTCAGCTTTCTAGAAGCCGTGACCAGTGCCAAATCCAATTTCTCGAGGTGTGGGTATCGAGTTTCGGCATCCACTAGGGTTTTGCTAATGTAATAGATAGGTGATTGCATACCTTTTCTTTACGAATCAGTACCGCGCTGACCGCGACATCCGATACAGCTAGGTACGTCAGTAGAGGCTCGCCTGGTTTCGCTTTTGACAGCAGCGGCGGCGACAATAAATACGCTTTTAGCCCTTGCAGGGCTTTGACGCATTCTTCATTCTAGTGGAATTCGTTGTCTTTTCTCAGTACGCTGAAGAACTTGTGGCACCTGTCCGAGGATCTGGAGATGAAGCGGGAGAGGGCGGCTATCCGACCTGTCAATTTCTGGGCCCGTTTCTTGCGGTTGAGTGTTTCGGGTATTAAGGCGATTGCCTTGATTTGATCAGGATTGACTTCGCTCCCCCTTTGGGATACGAGAAACCCTAAAAACTTTCCTGACGCCACACCGAAGACACATTTCTCGGGATTCAGTTTCATTCCATACTTTATTAGTATTTCGAAGGCCTCTCGTAGGTAGTCGATGTGGTCTTCCTTTATGGCGGATTTCACTAGCATGTAGTCGATGTAAACCTCCATCATTTTCTCGAGTTGCTCCTTGAACATCTTGGTGACCAGTTTTTGGTATGTGGCCCCTACATTCTTTAACCCGAAAGGCATCACCCTATAATAGTAGGTACCCTGGTGTATGATGAACGTGGGTTTCTCTTGATCTTCCTCGGCCATTAAGATTTTGTTATAACCAGAGTACGCGTCCTAGAAGCTTAGTAGTTCATGCCCGGCGGTGGCGTCAATCAATTGATCGATATAAGGGCGGGGGGGAAGGAATCCTTAGGGTAGGCCTTGTTCAGGTCGGTGAAGTCCACTCACATTCTCCATTTTCTGTTCTTTTTTTTTACCGTTACCACATTGGCGACCCATTATGGGTATTTTGACTCCTTGATAGAGCCATTGGCGAGCAGTTTATCTACTTCCTCGCAGACTGCCTCATTAATTGTGGCTTTGAATTTCCTCTTGATTTGTCTTACCGGCGGATGCGGATCGACGTTAAAATTGTGGGTGGTGATGTCTGGCGAGATTCTTGGCATATCTGCGTGGGAAAAAGAAAATATGTCTGCATGGTTAGTCAAAATTTCATGGTACTTACCTGGGTCAGTGAGCCCGTGGCCGATGTATGCTTTCCTTTCGGGGTTGTGACGATCTAGCTGAACTGGGTCGAGGTCTTCGATTGTGGCCTTACAGGCTTCCACAATGTCTGGGTCTCTGATGTCATCGGTCGTTGGGTTTGCTTTGGTCCTCGACACGGCTTATTGCTATGCCTCTGCACTTGCCCCGCTTAGTTGTCGGGTGTGGGCGCATTATTGTATTATCTTGTAACATTCTTGTGCTGTGCGCTGTTCTCCCTTGATGCTGAATATTACCCATGGAGTAGGGAACTTAACCACTTGGTATATGCTCGAGGGGACCGCTCGCACGACATGTATCCACGGGCGCCCGATAATGACATTGTATGTCGTCTCTTAGTTCATCACGTGGAAGGTGGTTTCCAAGGTGACTCCCTGCGCGAGGACGGGTAGAGTCACTTCTCCTAACGTGCGCTCCACTGCATTGTTAAAACCAGTTAGAGTTATACAACGGTGGGTTATCCTATCCTCGAGTCCCATCTGCGAGAGAACTCTCGGATGGTTGATACAGGCGCCGCTTGTCATCGATCATGACTCTCCTGACGTCCGTATCAATAATTCGTAAAGTGATAACTAAAGCATCATAATGGGGAAAACACAAACCGTCAGCATCAGACTTATCAAAGGTGATACTTCCTTCGAGGTCATCGTACCATTCGTGGGAGATGGTCCTCTTCAGCCTGTGTGTGTTGGTGAATTTGACATGGTTGATAGCGACGTCAGTCCCGTCTCCGACGATCATGTTTACTGTACGTATCAGGGAGGATGGCTTCGGTGGTCCACGGGACTACTCTCGCCCGCGCGCAAAATTGGCCTTCCCCTTGTCACTGAGCAGCTCCTTCAGGTATCCTTGGTTTATCATCCTGACGACTTCCTATCACAGAGCTATGCAGTCTTCGGTCCTGTGCCCTCGTTCTTGGTGGAATTCACATAGAACGTTTGATTTTCTTGTGGCAGGGTCCGATTTTATTTTCTAATGCCATTGTACCTTGGTGCTGAGGTTTTTCAGTGCATACATAATCTCTGATGGAGAAACACAAATGTTATGTGATGAAAGTAAAGGGGGCGTACCTCGTTCATTTTTGAGTGGGGCGAAATGGCATTGTAGTGCGTCTGCATGAAGAGGGGGCGAAAGAGGAGACCTCATGTAAGGCTGATGTCGTTCTTTATTAGGGCGAGGGGGGAGTTCTTGATGTCCCTCGTGTCGTCGATATCTCATTGTGTCTGGGTGTATGGGTGTCAGTCGTCGGGTTGGTCCATTGAGGTCCTCTTCGCCTGCTCGTACCTCGGCATAATAGGCATTATGGATCTCATCCCAAGTTGCGGGGGGATACTTCATGAGCCGGCTTAGTAGTTTCTTGGTTGCTCTGGAGCCGTCCTTGCTGAGTCTGTTTTGTAAAGCTGCTTCCGCCATGCCCTCCGATACGTTTGGTAGGCTCATCCTTACCCTGTTGAATCTGGCAAAGAAGTCCCTGAGGCCTTCGCCCGGGGTTTGTATGACAGCGGAGATGTCATTTACCCATGCTTCTGCCTTCTTAGCGTCGGCGTATGCAGTGACGAACTTGTCTGCCATTTCTTCGAAGGTTGTAATTGCTTTGGCGGGCAGTTGGGAGTACCATGTTAGGGCTCCTCCGGTCAGTGTCTCGCCGAAGTTCTTCAGCAGCACAGATGGTACTATTCCTTAGACAGGTCATTACCTTTCACGGCGGTGACATAATGGATGAGATAATCATCAGGGTCGGTGGTCCCATCGTATACCCCAAATAAGGAGGAATCTTGAAAATTTTTGGGATGGTATAGGGGGCGGCTTCCTCTGAGTAGGATTTCTCTACGAACCTTCATACGTCACGTTTGGGTAGCAGATTGGGTGCTCCGGGGATCTTGTTGACCCTATCATGATGTTCCTTCATTTGGTCGCGGAGCGCCTGGTTTTTGCTCTCCATTTCTTCCATTTTTCTCAAAATAGACGCCAACGTATCATCATGCATTTGCGTTTTGGCAGGTCGGTTTTTGGTTCACGTTTCCTCTTGTCCGTCTGCAGTGGCGGTGATACTTGTTGTTGGTGCTGCTTTTTCATGACTCCGTGGTGGTTTTTCCACTAGGCCGCTCAGGACGCTTGTCAGCCATTCCTCCAGTAACTTCCTGACCGCTGGGGGTGCTTCTTTTGCAACGAATGTGGAGGTATCTTTTTCTTGCAAGGTTGCAAGATTCCCGGAGGAGGAAGGTGAGGCTTCTGCCTCAGGTGTTATATCGAGGGTGGTGTTGATAGCAACGCTACCACCGACCTCGTTCAGGGAACCTAGGAGGTTGGTGGTGACTTCTGTTATAGCTTTGGACTGGGTGTTGTTTTCGACCATATTTAGGTTTTATCTGGTGATATGATCCTTCAGATGTATACTACAGGTTTGATTCTCGAAATCCCCACAGACGGCGCCAAGTTGTTTGACCCAAAAGCTGTCGGTTGCTTTATGAGTTAGGGACAATCAAAGATTATAAAAGGGTAAATTGGAATCAATGGTGATAGACTCAAGGATAGATCTATAATTCGTATGTGGTTTGCTCTAGTGATATCGTAATAAAACTTTTTGGAATATCAAAACTGATCAACAATAGAGAGATGCGATAGAGAGAGAATGATAGTCAGAAGTTGTATTATTAATGAAAATAACACTTGTCTTACAAATGAGGGAGCCCTTTCCTTATATAGAAGGAAGGCCCCCTCGCCAGAATATCATTTTATTCCCGAACTATTGTTGTTACGAAAATATAAATGGGCGGAGGGGACGGAACGATCATACGAGCGAGTTTGTCAGTGCGCCTTTATAGTTAGGGGCGTACTCCTTTCCGTCGTATGGGCGTGAAGAAAGGTATACTTGAGTTTAGTGGCCGTGGAGAGAGGCGTGCTCGACTTACATCAATCGTGTCCGAATCGATCCCATACAATTATATCTGCCTTTGTTGGATCTAATCGAATTCCATTCGCACTAAATGCAATAGACAAAATTAAATGCTTTCCAACGTATATAAATTGTATTGATTGGATAGTAGACTCTTTTTATTTTATTTTATGTATATTGAATGGGAAATGCAGAAGAAAATAAGATTTTGTTATAAAGTTCTTTGGTAACTCATCATGTCATACATGGTAGACTATCGTGTTTGGTCCATCTTAAGAAATCAGCTTATTTTGACAAATATTTTTTCTTAAAAATGCTTTTCTCAAAATACTTTTGATGAGAAACAATTTGCATTTAACTAATTACTTTAAAAAAAATACTTCTAAGCACTATTTAGCATTTGACCAAGCTTTTAAAAAGTATTTCTCAGTGTATTTTTTTAAAAATACTTTTAAAAAAATTATTTTTAGGGAGAAACTACATTTTTTTCCTCCAAAACTGCTTCTGCTTCTACTCAAATATAATTGTTCTTCTTTCTAAAAGCTTGGCTAAATAAAACGCTTGGCTAAAAAGGATATATATATATATATATATATATATATATATATATATATATATATATATATATATATATATATATATATATCAGCTATAAATATCTCTAATCACATGAAATAACATGTAAAATTGTAACCAAATGTAACTTCCTTAATTAAAAAGAAAATTAGTAGTTCTTTTAGCTCATTTCTCCCAACAATTAGTATTTTTAAGACTCATATTTATCACAATTATGCATTAGAGTTCCTGGGAGATATGTCACGACCCATTTTCGTAATAGGTCGTGATAGCGCCCCACACCATTGCTAGGCAAACCAGACGGAAATTTAATAAAAATCTCGTTTTTACATCTTTACCCAAAATAAGTGTAAAAAATTTCTCAATTTAAAGTTACGTCCAGTGGCGATCAAAGGTGATGATTCAAAACGTCATTATCGGATTTCTCCCTTATTTCGCGTTTCTGAGGTCTTTAAAACCTCACTTATAGCTACCTCGATATGCGTACATAGTCCGAACGCAAAGTCGGAAAGATTTTATGTTGGAATATGTGAAATCTGTGAAACATTTGAAGAATTTTGATATTAATATGGTTAAAGTTGACTTCGGTCAATATTTTTGGTAAATGAACCGGGATCCGTGATTTGATGGTCCCGAAGGGTCCGTCAAAAAATATGGACTCGGACATGTGCCCAGAGTCTAAATCCGATGTTTAGAATCCGAGTAAAAGAATTTTTCTGTTAAATTATTTTTCTGAAATTTTTAAGAAAAATGGAAATGAAAATTAATTAAAAGACTATGGTATCAGGCTCGTATTTTGGTTCCGACGCCCAGTACAGGTCTTAAATATGTGGTAAGCGCTTTCTGTGAAGTTTGGTTGAAATCGGACGTTGTTTGTCGTGTTTCAGACCTAATTATCTAAAGTTAGAAGTTTAAGAAGTTGAAATGAAAATGATAATTTTGAGGCTTGATTCATTAATTTTGATGTTGTTTTGGCAATTTGATCGCTCGGGTAAGTTCGTAGGATGTTATTGAGTTAGTGTGTGTGATTGGTTAGGAGCCCCGAGGGCTTGGGAGTGAATTGGAGGTGGTTCGAAGTGTTTTTACACTTAGGAAAGGATCAGATTTCTATTGCAGACATTTTGTTCTTCGCGAACGTGGCCTAGGCTCCCGTTCGCAGTGCTTTCATGTCCCCTCTTCTTCTTGTTCGCGCCCTCTATCCCACATTCGCGATGCCTTGGTATTCCCTCTATCGTGTTCGCGAAACCACTTTCACATTCGCGTAAGTCAAAGGCCCTTTTCAATCGCGTTCGCGTGTGGCCTCACGCGTTCGCATAGGCCACCTTGTGGATCCTCAGTAATCTTCCTTTTCATGTTCGCACTTCTCCTCTCGTGAACGCGATGGTTGTTAACTTGTGCCCTTAGCAAACGCGACCCTAATGTCACGAACGCGTAGGGTAATTTTGCCCAATGAGTTTTTTTTTTAAAGTTTTTAAACCTGTAAATTCGGGATTCTCCCATTATTTCCACACGAGCTCTTCTCCTTCACCCTCCATAGACAAGTTTGAAGAACCTTTTCCTCCACAACTTCATAGGTAAGTGTTCCTAGCTTCATTCTCTCTTAATTTCTTTAACTAATCACTAATTTCCTAGCTCTAAATCATGAAATCAAAGTAGAAATTATGGATTTTGGGTAGAGTTAGGGTTTTGGGAATTTTGGGTGATTCAACCTCAATTTGGGATCAAATCTTAAAATAAATTATATATTTGAACTCGTGGGGTTATGGGTGACTAGGTTTTAGTCTGAGCCTCGTGTTTGGACGATGTGGGCCCACTGTTGAATTTTGGTATTTTTGGAAGAATGCTAGAAAATCCATTTCTAGGCTATAGGTTTATGTTGTTGAGCCTTAACTGATATCATTGAATTAATTATGCCTAGATACCTTTGTTTTGGAGTCGGATTGTAGAGGAAAAACGATATTGGAGAACTGATTGCTATTCTTTGGACAGAGGTAAGTGTTTAATCTAACTTTGGCTTGAGGGAATATTATTAGAGTGTTATTAATTATTATTTGCTAAATGATGGAGTGCGGTGTATAGCCATGGTGACGAGTATCTATACACCGATATCTAGCATGACCATGGGTCCTTGTTGTTACTTGTTTTTTTGGTATATTTTGGGACTCTTCAAAACTAATTAATAATTTCTGCATAATGTGAAAAGTTGAGGATGAATTGTGAATTTGTGGATTCTTTAGAGCGTCGGCTCGAACGATAAAATACTATTGAGTAATGAAAGAATCGGTAAAGATGTGATTAAATCCCTTGCCAGGATGACTTGAGTATATTGATTATCTCCCTTGCCGGGATGTGTAAGTTGCTGTTATTGCTCCCTTGTCGGGATTTAGTTGTTTAATTGTATTTTTTTCTTCCAGGGATATTTCTTGTTATTATTTATTTCCCTCGCCCATTTGATTGTGATTGCTATCTGGGTGAGGAAGAGTGATGGTGCACGAAGGGTCATTATGTGCTATTTTTGATTATTTATGCACGAAGGGACATTCTATGCTCCAATTTGATTATAATTGCACGAAGAATTATTCCGTGCCATGAAATGTGAGTTATGAGAGGAAAAGCGCGAAGGTGATACCGTGCATTTTATTTGATTGATTTGAGTGAGGATGAGAATAAAAACATGAAGGTTGATGTCGTGCAACTGTTGGATTTCCTATTCTTGTTAATTATTCTTGTGTCTTGTTTCTTATTTAAGTTGATGGTTTTTATATCCGGATTGTACTCCCCCACAACATGTGTTCCCTCCCCTGTTAACTGTTTAGCATTCGGTATTCCCTTATATATATATATATATATATATATATATATGTTGAACTGCACAGGTTTATTTGGTAGTCCTGTCTAGCCTTGTCACTACTACGCCGGGGTTAAGCCAGGCACTTACTAACACATGGGGTCGGTTGTGTTGATGCTACACTTTTGTGCTTTTTGTACAGATCACGCTATCTGAGAAGCTTTTGGACCACAACAGAAGAACATCGAGTGAGAGCGGACTTCAGTCTATGAGGTAGCCTAGCTGACGTTTGCAGGCTGGAGTCTCTTTCTGTATCTTCTGTTTGTTTTCATTGAATCGAGATAGACACTGTGTGTTTTCTATTCAGACTTGTTTGTAGTATTCATTAGTAGTTTGTGAGATAGCGACTCCAGTCTTTGGTAGTGAAATATTAAATTTCTGCATTTTGGGTTTTTATTTACTTATGTTATAAAATACTTCTGCTTTCATTTAAAGGTTTATTATTGTTATTACTGTTGTCTTGTTATTCAAATAGTTTAAATGTTTGGCTTGCCTAGTTTCAATAGTAGGCGCCATCAAGACTTTCGGTGGTGGGATGTCCGAGTCGTGATAAGTTGGTATCAGAGCTCTAAGTTGCATAGGTTTTGCTACTCACGGACAAACTTGGTAGAGTCTGATGGATCAGTATGGAGACGTCTGTATTTATCCTCCAGAGTCTACGGAGTTAGCAAAAGTTTCACTTTTGTTCTTTCTTGTCGTGCGATTCTGTTTCTCAAATAATGATTGTCTTTCGATTCTATTCTTTCGCAGATGGCGAGAACACGTACTTCCTTTTTTACCGTGTAATAGACGAGCCCCCAGTAGTAGCTCCTACGAGGGACAGAGGCTGAGGTCGTGCTAGAGGCTAAGGCTGGGGCAGAGCTCAACCTCGGGCAGCAATTCCAGAGGAGGAGCGTCATATTGACTATGATGAGGAGGTTTCAGCCCCAGTGGGCCTAGATCAGGTCCCAGGAGGGGTCATGGTCACCCCAGATCTTCAGGACGCTCTAGTCACATTGACAGGCTTTATGGAAAGTGTCACTAGAGCGGGTTTGCTGCCAGTAGCACCAACCACTTCTCAAGCTATGAGAGGGGTTTATACTCATGCTACACGTACTCCGGAGCAAGTATCTCCCCAGACTCATGCCCTAGTAGTTCAGCTAGCTCTGGCAGTTCAGCCAGGTATTACAGCTCAGGTCGGCGATGGAGCAGCTATGTCTTTAGATGCTTTGTAGAGACTGGATCGGTTCTCCAAGCTCTTTACCACCACATTCAGCGGTGTTTCATCAGAGGATCCACCTGATTTTCTATTCAGCGGTCATGAGATTCTCAGGACCATGGGTATATTGGAGACCACTGGGGTAGATTTTACCGCATTCCGGCTTTTAGGGCTTGCCCAGACTTTGTGGAGAGATCTTTGCCTATCGAGACCAATCTCCAGCTTTGACATGGGATCAGTTCACGAAGTTGTTTTTGGAGAAGTTTCTCCGAGTCACTCAATGGGAGGCACTTCACAGGCAATTTGAGCGCCTCGAGCAGGGCTCCATGACAGTTACACAATTTGAGACTCGATTTGTTGACTTGGCATGCCATACTATTGTGATACTCCCCACAGAGCGAGAGAGGGTCCGTAGATTTATTGATGGATTGATTCAGCCGATCCGTCTCCAGATGGCTATGGGAGTTAGTAGTGATATTTCCTTTCAGGAGGGGGCCATTGCAGCCCGTAGAGTTAAGATGGCCCTCGCACGGGGAGGTGGTCAGATGTCGGATAAGAGGCCTTGTCATTTGGTAGGTTCAGTGGTACCTCATTTGGAGGTAGGGATTCCTATGGTAGAGGTCATTCAACCAGGCCCTTTCAGTCAGGTTTCTCATGGTACTCCAGGCAGCGGAGGCTCTCAGTAATACTATTCAGATTAACAGCCTATCAGTGCACCCCCGCTTCAGAGCTTCAGGGGAGGACATTCAGGTTGACAGGGCCAGTAGTCAAAGTAGCCGAGGTCGTGTTATGGTTGTGGTGACCTCAGTCACATTGTCAAGTTTTGACCTCTAGCCTCGGGCAACTATCAGGAGCAGGGTCCTCGCCTAAAAATTCAGGTAGCAGGTGATCCACAGCCCACCCAGCCAGCTAGAGGTAGGGGTAGGGATCATAGAGGTGGAGGTAGAGACCATAGAGGTGGAGCTCGGACCGGTATAGGTAGAGGTCAGCGAGTAGCCGATCATCTTAGAGACATGGTTCAGAGAGGTAGGGCCCAACCCCGGTGTTATGCTTTACCAGCTAGGCCAGAGGCTGAGTCTTCCGATGTTGTTATTACAAGTACTATTCTGGTTTGTGATAGGGATGCTTCAGTGTTATTTGACCCTGGGTCTACGTATTCATATGTTTCATCTATTTTGTACCTTACTTGGCTATGCTTAGTGATGACTTGGGTATTCCTGTATATGTATCTACACTAGTGGGTGATTCTATAGAGGTCGGCTGAGTCCATCATTCCTATGTAGTAGTATTTGAGGGTCTTGAGACCTGTGTTGATTTAATGCTTCTAGACATGGTGGATTTTGACGTTACATTTGGGATGGATTGGTTGTCCCTATATCATGCTATCTTGGATTTTCATGCCAAGACCGTGACCTTGGCTTTACCAGATATTCCCTGATTGGGGTGGAGAGGGACCCCAGGACATGCCACCCGCAGTGTCATTTCATATGTTAAGTCTCATCGCATGGTCGAGAAGGGGTGTTTAGCTTATTTGGAATATGTTCGTGATTCTAGTAAAGAGGTTCCTTCTATTGACTCAGTTCCTATTGTTCGGGAGTTCCCCAAGGTTTTCCCTTCAGACCTGTCGAGTATGCGACCCGATAGGGATATTGATTTCTATATTCATCTGGTCCCAGGCACACAACCCATTTCTATTCCCCCGTATCGTATGGCCCCGATAGAGCTGAAGGTGTTAAAGGACTAGTTGCAATATTTGCTAGAGAAGGGTTTTATCAGGCCTAATGTTTCTCCTTGAGGTGTGCCGGTGTTATTGGTGAAGAAAAAAGATGGGTCGATGAGGATATGCATTGATTACCGGCAATTGAACAAGGTGACGATAAAGAACAAGTATCCACTGCCTAGGATTGATAATTTGTTTGACCAACTATAGGGTGCGAATGTGTTTTCTAAGATAAACTTGAGGATTAGGGCGTCTGATGTTCCTAACACAGCATTCCGCACTCGGTACAGGTAGTATGAGTTTTTGGTCATGTCGTTTGGGTTGACCAATGCCCCAACAACATTTATGGAGTTGATGAACCGAGTGTTTAGGACTTATCTAGGCTTGTTTATGATAACCTTTATTGATTATATTCTGGTATAATCCCACAATTAGGAGGAACACGAGCAACACCTCATAGTGGTTCTTCCGACTTTGAAGGATAGTCAGTTGTATGCTTAGTTCTCGAAGTGCGAGTTCTTTTGAGTTCAGTTGCATTTTTGGGTCATGTAATATCAGCAGAGGGCATTCAGAATTGGCCTTGACCAGCTTCAGCGACTAAGATTCGGAGTTTCTTAGGGTTAGCAGGTTACTACCATCGGTTTGTAGATGGGTTTTCATCTATAGCAACCCCGATGACCAGGTTGACCTAGAAGGGTGCCCAGTTCAGGTGGTCAGAGCCTTATACAGTTTATTATGATGCTTCCCGTATTGGGCTTGGCATAGTATTGATGCTAGATGGCAGGGTCATTGCTTATGCTTCGAGGCAGTTGAAGATCCACGAGAAGAATTTCCAGTCCATGATTTAGAGTTGCCAGCCACTGTTCATGCTTTGAAGATTTTGAGGCATTACTTATATAGTGTGACGTGTGAGGTGTACACTGATCACAAGAGTCTGCAATACTTGTTTAGGCAGAAGGAGTTGAACTTGAGGCACCGAAGGTGGTTGGAGCTATTGAAGGATTATGATATTACTATTCTGTACCACTTGGGGAGAGACAATGTGGTGGCAAATGCATTGAGTAGGAAGTCAGCCAGCATGGGTAGTCTTGCTTATGTTCCGGTCAGCCAGAGACCACTTGCTTTGGATATTTAGGCATTGGCCAATAAATTTGTAAGGTTGAAAAATTCTGAGCTAATTAAGATCAAAATCAAATAAACAACCCATATTAATAACTTCAATAAAATCAATCTAAGCTTCAAATAACAAGATCAACTAACATCCACGACCCTAGAATATTAGAGTGTTTAGCTACTCATATTCATACTAAATTCAACAATATTAATATCTAACATACTACAAAGAAAATACAAGATGAAGGTTTAGATGAACTCTTTAATTTCTTGCTCCAAAGTCTTGATCTTCAATTTCTTGCTTAGCTCCAAGAGGACTTCAATGGTTTTTCTTCTCAAAATCTTCTCTCTAGAATGAATAGTGTAATTCCACTCTAATTTAATGTAAAAATCAGATCTCCCAATTATGCAACTTTTTCTTGTTTTATCTCTTAGTGGAATCCATCCCTTAGTGACAAAATAGTCACTTAATAATTGATTTCTGGAACTGGACTAGCGCGGGCGCGTTAGTCCGCGCTACTGCCCGCGCTAGTAGGGTATCATTCTATCCGAGTTTTTGGACTAGCGCGGGCGTGCTAATGGTCGCGCTAATGGCCGCGTTAGTAGGGTTTATGCTCTTTTGTCCTCTTTGCTCAATTTTCCACATTGTTTACCATCATAAACTCTCAAATGCTTAATTAACTCCTGTGAAACATTCAAATCACAATTAGAGCTAACTTTAACATAAATTATACTTATATGACAGTAAATTCTTCTTAATTTAGAGCATATATATATATATAGGCTATATTACATAATTTAGCCCATTATCAACACCCCAGGTAAGAGGACAAATACAAAAAGTTCTTCGACATGCTCAAGCAAATCCAGGTAAACATTTCATTAATTGAAGTTTTAAAAGAAATGCACGGTTATGCTAAGATGATGAAGGATTTGATGTCGCGGATATTTGATTTCCAAGACTTGGCCACAGTTACACTTACCAAGACTTGTAGTGCAGTGGTCTCTAGACCCATTGCTGAGAAGCTATCTGATCCAGGGTAGTTTCACCATCCCATGCACTATAGGGAATTATGCCTTTACTAAGGCCTTATGTGATTTGGGGGCAAACATTAATCTCATGCCCTTAGTTATTTATAAGAGGTTAGGTATTGGGAGAGTCAGACCCACCTCTATGCTTTTACAGCTTGCTGATAGGACGGTTAAGTGTCCATTTGGTATTATAGATGATGTGCTAATCCAGGTTGGGAAGTTCGTGTTTCCCGCCGATTTTGTTGTTCTTGATTGCAAGGTCGACGAAGAATTTCCCATAATCCTGGGAAGACTATTCCTATCCACCGGGAGAGCCATAATTGATTGTGAAACTGGGGAACTCAAGATGAGGTTGAATGATGAGGAGATCATTTTCAATGTGCAAAAATCCATGAGGCGTCCTAGTGAGTTCGCAAATTGCTCTCTCATTGATGCGGTTGATGTGATAGTGGAGACCGACGATGCAGAATTGACTATTGAAGATCCACTTCAAGCATGCCCGATGAACATGGAAGAGGTAAACGGTGAAAGTTTGGCCGAATGGGTATTATCTCTGGAAGGCAAGGGATTCTGGCAGAGAGAGCTCGAATTCGAACCTCTACACTTAGAGAAAAGAGAAAGCCCACCAGCAAAGCCATCCATAGAAGAGCCACCGAAGCTTGAACTTAAACCACTACCATCACATCTCAGGTATGAGTATCTAGGTCCTAACTCCACGTTACATGTTATTATCTCATCTAGTTTGATAGATGTGCAGGCCCAAAAGCTTATACAGGTACTCAAGGAATGCAAGACTACCATCGGGTGGACTATGGCAGACATAAAGGGGATCAGCCCAGCCTGTTGTATGCATAAAATTCTCTTGGAAGATGCACACAAACCTTCCAGGGAACATCAAAGAAGGCTGAACCCTAACATAAAGGAAGTGGTGAAGAAGGAAGTAATAAAGTGGCTAGATGCGGGAATCATCTTCCCAATCTCAAACAGCAGCTGGGTTAGCCCGGTCCAATGTGTGCCAAAGAAAGGAGGCATGATGGTAGTGAAAAATGACAACAATGAACTGATTTCAACAAGAACCGTCACCGGATGGAGAATATGCATGGACTACAGGAAGTTGAATCTAGCCACCTGCAAAGATCACTTCCCACTTCCCTTCATTGATCAAATTCTTGACAGGTTGGTAGGAAGGTCCCACTTTTGCTTTCTTGATGGATACTCGGGGTATAATCAAATCTCCATAGCCCCCGAAGATATAGAGAAGACCTCCTTCACATGCCCTTATGGCGTCTTCGCCTTCAGGAGGATGCCATTCGGACTATGCAATGCACCTGCCACATTCCAAAGGTGAATGATGGCTATTTTCACCGACATAGTGAAAGACATTATGGAGGTGTTCATGGATGATTTATCAGTGGTAGGGAATTCATTCGATGAATACCTTGCCAATCTGACTAGAGTGCTACAAAGGTGCATGGAAACAAATTTAGTGCTAAACTGGGAGAAGTGCCATTTTATGGTACAAGAAGGTATAGTACCGGGGCACCGAGTTTCAAGCAAAGGCATTGACTTAGACTGTGCTAAAGTTGATGTCATTGCAAAGCTGCCTCCACCAACATCCGTCAAGGCCATAAGAAGCTTTCTTGGACACGCCGGTTTTTACCGGAGGTTCATCAAAGACTTCCCCAAAATATCAAACCCTCTCTGTAAGTTACTTGAAAAAGATCACCCTTTTGTTTTTTCTGATGAATGCAGGATTGCTTTTGAGGAACTGAAGTAGAGGCTGGTCACAACACCCATCATCATTGCCCCAGACTGGGAGCAAACTTTTGAGTTAATATGTGATGCAAGTAATTATGCAGTGGGGGCGGTGCTGGGCCAAAGGAAAGATAAGCTGATGCATCCAATATACTATGCAAGTAGAACTCCGAGTGGAGCACATCTAAACTACACAGTGACGGAAAAGGAGATGCTGGCGGTCGTGTTTGTATTCGACAAATTCCCGTCCTATCTCATAGGATTAAAGGTAATTGTATACACGGACCATGCAGATTTAAGATATTTAATTGATAAAAAGGACTCTAAGCCACGCCTAATTCGTTGGGTGTTGCTTCTCCAAGAGTTCGACCTTGAAATTAGGGATAGAAAAGGTACTGAAAATTAAGTCGCTAACCACTTGTCAAGACTTAAAGGAGCTGAACTTGCCAAAGAGAGTGAGGAAATTCTGGAAACCTTTCCAGATGAGCAGTTGCTCACCACCACTCTCCTTGAAACACCATGGTATGCTAACTATGCTAATTACCTAGCCAGTGGCATTGTTCCTCATGATCTCTCATCGGTCCAGAGGAAATTTTTTTTTCGTGAAAGTCATTGTTATTATTGGGATGAACCATATTTGTTTAGGATATGTCTTGATAATATGATCCAGAGATGCGTCCCAGAGATAGAACAATCGTTTGTTTTGCAGGCATGTCACGCTTCAGCATATGGCGGTCACTTTGGAGGAATACGTACAGCTGCCAAAATACTTGAGGCCGGTTTCTATTGGCAGAGGTGTTTAAGGATGCGCACTTGTGGGTGAAAGGTTGCAACGAATGTCAACACACCAGGAACATCTCCCAGCATCATGAGATGCCAATAAATCCAGTCCAGCAAGTGGAAGTGTTCGATGTCTGGGGAATATATTTCATGGGGCCCTTTATTAGCTCATACGACAATAAGTACATACTTGTTGTAGTTGACTACGTGTCCAAATGGGTGGAAGCTGCAGCATTACCCACCAATGATGCTAAGGTGGTAGTGGGATTTTTGAAGAAGAATATTTTCACCCTGTTCGGGACTCCAAGGGCTATGATTAGTGACGGGGGCACACACTTTTGCAACCGAGCTTTTGAGAAATTATTGGCCAAGTATGATGTTAAACACCGTGTAGCCACTCCATATCACCCGCAAACTAGCGGACAAGTTGAGGTCTCCAACATGGAGATAAAAAGTGTACTGACTAAAATAGTGAACGCCACAAGAACCGACTGGTCCAGGAAGCTTGATGACGCACTATGGGCATATAGAACAACATTCAAAACACCCATTGGCATGTCTCCTTACAAATTGGTGTTCGGAAAAGCTTGTCACTTACCGGTTGAATTAGAGCATAAAGCTTGGTGGGCACTGAAACAATTGAATCTCAACTTGGATGAAGCAGGTAAAGCAAGGTTAACTGGGTTGCATGAGTTAGAAGAATTTCGGTACCTGGCATTTGAAAGTACAAGATTGTATAAAGAGAGGATGAAGCGGATCCATGATCAAAATATCGTTGAGCGAAACTTCAAAAAGGGGGACAAAGTACTACTATACAATTCAAGATTACGACTGTTCCCAGGTAAATTGAAATCAAGGTGGTCAGGACCCTTCAAGGTAATTGAGGCATTTGAGTCAGGAGCTGTGGAAATTCAAGCTATGGATGGATCACGTACATTCAAGGTAAACGGACAGCGGTTGAAACAATACATAGGCCTGGATGACATGGAAGACAAGGTAGAATTGCGGTTGGATGAACCTCAAAGGTCTAGCGAGCCGTAAAATACGATGAGTTGAGTCGTGCCGCGACGTTAAATCAGGCGCTACGTGGGAGGCAACCCACGAACATGTTGTAAGTAACTTTATCTTAGTAGTAAGTAATAAAGTAAAATAAGAAAAAAACAAAATTTTTGTTGAACAGTTGAGTAAACAAATTCAGAGAGGGGCACTGTCTACGGTCCATCCGCGACCGCGGATGAACCGCGGAAAAATGCCCTCTCTGAACTTTCTCTGTTCGCGGTCCATTCGCGGCCGTGAACCAACCACGAAAAAATGACCTCTCTGAATCTCGACTGTTCGCGGTCCATCCGCGGCCGCGAACGAACCGCGAACAGTCGCGGTCAGTTCCGCGGCCGGCTAAAATAACAGTTTTTTTATTATTTTCTTTTCCCTCCCTTCTTTAAAACCCTAAAATCCCTCCCCCTATTCCTCACATACACTCAGCCGCCCCCACTCTCCCAATTTCTCTCTCTCTCTTTAATTGAAAACCCTCCCCCTTCTCTCTACAAAATCCCAAAACCCTCTTCTCCAATTCATCCCATTCTTCCTCCATTACTTCTTCATTGTATTACTTGTAAGTTTCTCTACTTCTCTTCTCTTTTATTTTGTTTTTATTTTTAGTTCTTGATTATTTATTTTGTAGAAGTAATTAGATATTGTTAGTTTAAGATATCTCTTGAATATGACTTGGTTTTTTTTCAATAATACATGTTTCCATGAATTTTTACTAAGGAATCTTGTCATACAGTTGAAGTTTGGTAAAGAATTGGTTTGTGGGTTTTCAATTGTGTTGTTGATGCTAATTTTATGATTTGGAGACCTAAAATAGTATGTACACCATGTATGTTGATTGGTAAGCCAAGTTGGGCAAATTATACTTGTTCATAATGTATTAATGTACTTTTAGGAGAAATAATGCCCAACTCATGAATTGATAATGGTGTATTTTATTAGGGATGGACTAAGTCAATCGGGTAATATTAGAAGTGTTTAAATAACTAAGTGTGGGGTGCTCAAATAGGCATGTGTAAAATAGTTAGATAAAGAATCTAAATATAGGAGTATGAGGGATTTGCACAAAAGAATGGTCAATTGTGAGTTCTCAAGGATGGCAAAGTCTGAGTAGCTTTCCAATGACTAACGGTTTACAAAAATTTTGGCTATGTTATTTGTGCAGGATCATGGCCCCAAAGAGAGCCCGACATGGTGCTAGCTCATCTAGGCAACCGACTTATGACGAGTGTAGGTTTGCTGATGAAGAAGCCGAGAATGAATTTCACATTAAAGCAAACAAGAAGTGGCTACAAGAGGTAGAAGTTGACAGGATAGCTATCCGCTCGGAGAAGCCGGAAATTTATGACGAGATTCGGAGGTGCGAGATGGAGTTCCTCTTTGACTCACCTCCTAAGGTGAATAAGATGCTTGTCCAGGAATTCTACGCCAATGCTCCTTATGCTATGGTCAGAGAAGTTTTCGTCAGAGGTAAGCGGGTCAATGCTCATATTCCTACCATTCGGCAGGTACTTCGTCTGCCATTGCACACTAGTGATGTCGACTACTACCATGATAGTCCTGGTGTCACATGGGACATGCTAATAGAGGCCTTATGTGTAGATGGAATCCCAGTGTGGATTAGAACTCAAACTCTGCACTCTAACTATTTTACACACATTGCCAAATGTTGGTTCTCCATAATTTGCAACCGTATCTTGCCCTCGAGTAGCACCACAGATGTTAAATTTAATAGGGCTGTTTTGACTTGGTGTTTTGTAACACATCGGGATGTTGATATTGCCCGAGTTATTAGTGATGAGATGGTATTGAAGGGATCCCTCACTGCCAAGGGTTTTTATTACCCATCTCTTATCACTACGTTGTGTCTCCTCAATCACACCATAGTTACTGATGATGACGATGAGCTACTACCGAAAGCTCCATTTAGAGCTGCTACTATCCGGGTTGGACGAGACACAACCCCTATTGACTTGGATGAGGAGGACGATCCTGTACCTGTTGCCCGGGCCAGGCACTCCACGGATTCAGCCGGACATTCCAGGCCTGCTCCTCGTGGAGCAAGCATGTCTAGATCCGAGTCCACATGACCTATGCTAAGGTCCATGGAGGAGGAGGTTGCTGCTCTGCGCACCTCCGTAGATGGCTTACACACACGGCTAGATGACATGTCCACTAGGCAAACCCGGTCAGAAAACAGGTTTATGGCATGGTTCAGAGCACTTGGACGAGCATGCCATGTCGACCCATCCACCGTCTCCGACTCCGAGTGAGTCTCAGGTAAGTTTTCTTCACCCTCTTGTGCTTTAATTTTTATTTATGTCATGGGGACATGACATATATTTAAGTGTGGGGTGGGTGACTTATCTTGTACATAATGTATATATTAGTGTAGTAAGTAATATAAAATAATAAAAACACAATAAAAAAAAATTGTAAAATATTAAAAATCCAAAAATATGAGTAGAGGACCCTTCCTGATGACGGACTATTTAGGACAAATACTTAGGATTAGAGGAGAAAAGGGCAATATGTAACCCCGAATATGCACATTAGCAAAAGCGTAAATTGAACTTGAGAATGTATCTTCTAAGCTTGATTGTAGAATCTCAATATGCCTTAAATTGCACAATAATGCTTGCTTGAACATCGATAGGACTTTGTAGATAAACTAAATTCCAAACGAGTTGCATGCCATGTGTGTGTGAGGTTTTTACTTACATTGTATGTTGTACATGATGCCTAGAACTTGCCCTGTGTGTTTGCAAAGCGAAATAGAAGTTGTTTGGTTGTAGAAAGGATAGAGGCATTTCTTTGTGCAACCCCATATACCAATAAACATGAATTCACCCATACATTATATCTTAGTTAACCCCTTTGAGCTTAAAGCCTATTCTTTGATAACCCTTGAATGTTCTTCAAATTATTATATTTGTTCTACTTTACCTCCTAGAAGCACTTGTATTGTAATGAATATGCAAAAGTTTAAGTGTGGGGTGAAGGGAAATTGAGAAGGGAAAATCAAGAATGAATGGTAGAAAATAGTGAGCTGGCCAAAATAATGTAAATGTATTGCAAAGCAATATATATATATATATATAGAAAAAGAGCTATATTGAATAAAATTTTAGAAAGGCCAACATCAATAAAAGAAAAGTGGGGGTAAAAGTGAAGGAAGGTGAAGGTATGTTTATAGGAGACATAAGGAAGTAAACAAAAAGGGAAAGTTGTAAAAAAAAAAAGAAAAGTGCTTAGGGAGGCTAGTCACTATAACCAAAAGTATCCTACCCGTCCCATAGCCTACATTACAACCCTTAAAGACCTCTTGATCTATGATTGAATAACTCGATTAGTGAAGTATTACACTAGGGGCAAGCCTATGGTGTGTCTGTATTCATTTACTGAGAGTGAGTGAATTTTTTTCAACATTTATAAGTTCCATGTATTTGAATGGTTAATGTGTGGGAATTTCTCTCAATAAATTGTGTGAGGGCATGTAATTCAAAAGGAAGAAGGTGAATTTGCAAGTTTTTGGTAATAAGTAGAGTAAGTAATAATGTGCGGGCATGAGAATTTGCGGTTAAGTAAAGATTATGCATATCTTAGGTTGTTCATGTATAATAGCTTTTGTGACATATTTTGGGGGAGACAAATTTTTGTTGAGTTGGCCTAAAAATGTGTTTAAAGATTGCTCAAGGACGAGCAAAGGTTTAAGTGTGGGGTATTGATAATAGGTGAATTTAACTATAATTATACCATAAATAATCACACTTTGTTATGGAATTAATGTTGTGTATGAGGACAAAAATGCTTTGATTAGTGTTCGTTTGTGTTTTATAGGTACATGTGATACATTGGATGCTAAAAGAGCTATTTTGGAGTCCTAGGTTGATGAAAATGCCAAAAGAAGAGCTAAAGTGAAGAGGGCCTGAAGAAGCAGAGAAGAATCAGACGGACTGTTCATCCGCCGTTCACTCGCGGCCGCGAATGAACCACGAATAATGAAGCCCTCTGAAGTTTGCCGGTTCGCGGTCCGCTCGCGGTCGCGAACGAACCGCGGAAGGCGCCGCAACAGTTATCCTAATTGTACTCAAACTTAGTTTTTAGCCCTAAAAACCTCTATTTAAAGTCCTAGTTTGCCCCATAGAGGCAGGTTATATTTAGTTTATTACTTTGGCAAGATTTTTAGTAAGAGAGATTCCTCTCAAACTCTTTATTTTATTTTATATCAATTATTTCTTTATGATTTCAATTATTATTCTTGTTTCTTCAAGCATGAGTAGCTAAATTCTATTCTAAGGTTTTGATGGAACCTATTGAGTGATGAACTTATCGTTTATGTGATTACAAATTGTGACTTAGATTTCTATTTGTTCAACTTCGTTCTTGTTGTAGTTAATTGGTAGGATCCCCAATTAGTTGTGCCTATTTAGTGTGCATAAAATGGAAAAGAGTGCATATTTAGGTTTATTGTTGAACAACACCACACCTAGGTTATTGGAGGAATCTATAACTTTAGGCGTAAAGACGGGGTTAGGAATAACGAAGTCTTGGGTGAAATCTTAAGTGAACTATTCAAATTAAAGCTAGCTAGGGTAGCTCGGGAGAGTGCACTAGTAAATTATTGTAATTGCTCGGGAGAGGGTTACGATACACATAGCGTTCATGATTGATAGAATATATTAACAATTTGTAAGAGCATAACGATAAGGGATTCCATCAATAGGGAAATCAATACCTTAGTCCTTCTTATAATATTCTTTTTACTCTATATTCAATTCTTTCATTCAAGCATTCTTAATTATTGCAAAGTAGATAGTTGAAAATCACACAAAGATATATTCAAAGTTTGGGAACTTGATTCGGAAGTACTTTTGGGGTTGTGATAGTTGCAATTGCTAGGTTAATTCTCTGTGGGATCGATCTTGGACTTATTAGACCAAGTTATATTGACTACGACCGTTGCTTGGACGTGAATCAAGATACTTCAACTTGACCACTCGTTTGATGGTGGTACGCAGTAGCAACTTTGTGTCTTACCCCATATTTTGATAAAACATTTTTGAGCAATTTGTTACAAAAGTGTGTTCCTTCGTCACTTATCAACACCCTTGGAGTTCCAAAGCGTGTCAAAATGTGTTTCTTAACAAAACTTACCACAACTTTTGTGTCATTCATAGGAAGAGCAATGGCTTCAACCCACTTAGACACATAGTCTACTGCAATCAGAATGTATCTATGACCATTAGAACCTGGAAATGGTCCCATGAAGTCAATTCCCCATACATCAAACAATTCCACTACCAAAATATTCTGCAAAGGCATCTCATTTCTCTTTGTGATGATCTTTGTGATGACACCTATCACAAGTTTTAACAAATGCATGAGCATTTTTAAATAAGGATGGCCAGTAAAAACCTGATTGGAGAACCTTTTGTGCTATTCTATCTCCACCATGATGACCTCCACATGAAGAAGCATGACAGTCATACAATATGGCATTCATTTCATCTTCAGGGACACATCTTCTTACCAATTGATCAGCATATTGTTTGTTGAGAAAGGGCTTGTCCCACATGTAGGATTTCACATCATGGAAGAATCTTCTCCGTTGATCAGCTGTGATTTCTGATGGCATCACCCCACTTGTAATATAATTTACGAAGTCAGCATACCATGGAGTTTCATTAGATGTGATGGCTAACAAATGTTCATCTGGAAATGTTTCTTTTATTGAGTCCTCTTCAATCACATGACCCCTGTTTTCCAATCTGGACAAATGATCTGCTACTTGATTTTCCGTACCTTTTCTATCTCGTATCTCCAAGTCAAATTCCTGCAAAAGAAGAACCCATCGGTTTAGTCTTGGCTTTGCATCTTTCTTTGCGAATAGATACTTGATAGCCGAGTGGTCAGTATAGACTATGACTTTAGTTCCTACTAGGTAGGACCTAAACTTGTCAAATGCCCATACTACTGCAAGTAATTCTTTCTCGGTAACAATGTAATTCATTTGAGCGGGATTGAGAGTTGTTCTCGCATAATGAATAGAGTAAAAAATTTTCTCCTTCTGCTATCCCAACACAGCACCAATGGCTATGTCACTTGCATCACACATTAACTCGAAAGGCAATTCCTAATTTGGGGCAACAATAATTGGTGCAGTGACTAATCTTCTTTTAAGCTCTTCAAATGTTTTCAGACACGCATCATCAAACTTGAATGGGGTATCTTTCTCAAGGAGCTTGCAAAGAGGAGATGAAACATTTGAGAAATCTTTAATGAAGTGTCGATAAAATCCTGCATGGCCTAGAAACTGCGTATGCCCTTAACAGATATTGGTGGGGGCAATTTTTCAATTGCTTCCACCTTTGCTTTGTCTACTTGCAATCCGTTCTTGGACACTTTGTGTCCTAGGACAATACCTTCTCTTACCATGAAATGGCATTTTTCCCAATTTAGGACCAAGTTAGTCTCTTCACATATGGCTAGCACTTTATCGAGGTTCGTTAAGCATTTATCAAAAGAACATCCGAAAACAGAGAAATCATCCATAAATACTTCTACAAACCTCTCGACCATATCAGTGAAAATGGCCATCATACACCTTTGAAATGTCGCAGGTGCATTGCAAAGACCAAATGACATTCTCTTGAACGCATACGTGCCATAAGGACACGTAAAATTGGTATTTTCTTGGTTCTCTAGGGCTATAGTAATTTGATTGTACCCAGAGTAACCATCCAGGAAGCAATAGTATTCCTGGCCAGCCAATCTATTAAGTATTTGGTCCATGAATGAGAGAGGAAAGTGGTCCTTCCTGGTGGCATTATTCAATTTTCTATAGTCAATGCAAATTCTCCACCCTGTAACAGTTCTTGTTGGGATTAAATCATTATTCTCATTATCTATCACAGTTATTCCTCCTTTCTTAGGGACACATTGCACTGGACTCACCCATTTGCTGTCAGAGATAGGGAACACAATACCTGCATCAAGCCATTTGAGCACCTCTTTTCTTACCACTTCTTTCATGGTGGGATTGAGGCGACGTTGGTGTTCTATACTTGGCTTGTGTCCTTCCCCCATTAGGATTTTGTGCATGCAAAACGCAGGACTAATACCTTTGATGTCTGACATTGTCCACCCAATGGCTTTCTTATGCTCTCGCAATACTCTCAACAATTTTTCCTCCTGCAATTTAGATAAATCAGAAGAAATGATAACAAACAATGTATTAGAACCACCCAAATAAGCGTAATACAAGTGAGATGGGAGTGGTTTAAGTTCCAATTTCGGTGCTTTCTCAATTGACGGCTTTGGAGGAGGTCCATGTGGCCTGTTTAACGGTTCAAAGGGATATGTCCCTTGCACGTATGCACAAGATGTATCAAGGATGTACATTATCTCCTCAACCTCTTCATCAGTTGCCAAATTATCAAACACTATAAGTGCTTTCTCTAACGAATCATTGAGATACACACTTGGATCATGATTTTGTTCATTAGTCTCAATAACTGATATCATAGAAAGTTCCTCATATTGACAGGGAAGTTGGATTGCTTTGTAGACATTGGACACCGCTTCCTCGTCATCTACCCTCGAGATCATCTTTCCTTCTTTCACTTTGATAATTGCATCACCAGTAGCTAAGAGAGGTCTCCCTAATATGATTGGAACCAATTCATCAGCTTCATAATCAAGAATAATAAAATCAGCAGGGAAGATGAATTTTCCAATTTGTAGCAACACATCTTCAATCACCCCTTCAGGGTGTGCTATAGACCTGTCTGCTAGCTGTAACATCACAGTGGTTGGCCTCGGAGCTCCGAGACCCAGTTGTTTGAATAATGATAAGGGCATCAAATTTATGCTTGCCCCCAAATTGCAAAGAGCACGACCCACATCAATATCACCAATGCGCACAAAAATTGTAAAGATGCCCGGATCTTTAAGCTTTTGAGGAAGCTTGTTTTGGACCCTGGCAGTGCACTCCTCAGTAAGTGCAACTGTCTCATATTCAGTTAATCTTCTCTTGTGAGCTACTATATCTTTAATGTACTTAGCATACTTAGGAATTTCACGAAGTACATCAACAAGTGGAATATTCAATTGAAACTGGCTCAACATAGAAAGGAATTTACTGAACATGCGATCATCATTCTTCTTTTGAAGTCTCTGGGGAAAAGGTAGTGGCGGCCTTGGGACTTCCACTAATTCAAGACTTTCAGTAGTCTTGTTTGGCTCATTTGTCACTTTAGGGATTAACTCTCCCTCAGGCACAAATTTATCTTTCTTTTTCTTTGGCACTTCTTCAAGTTCTTTCCCGCTTTGAAGTGTTATAGCACTTACCTGTGGGTTCTTTTCTGTATCACTGGGGAGAGTTCCTGTAGGTCTAGTATTCTAATTCGTTGCTATCTGCCCCATTTGCCTCTCAAGATTTCTGACATCTGTCCTGAGCTGCTAATTATCAATCAACAACTTTTTCAATAAATCATTTGTGCTCTCTTCCACTTGCTGAGGTGGTCTCTGAGGTTGGTTAAAACCCCTTTGCGGTCTGTATTGATATTGATTTTACTGATTTCCACCGCACGAGAAGTTAGGATGATTCCTCAAATTTGGATTGTAGGAATTTCCATATTGTGCATGTTGATTTGGTGGGCCTCTATTTTGTTGTCCCACATAATAGATGGATTCTGGATTCGTAGGGCACATATCACTTGTATGGCTATCACCACACATTTCACAGCAAATAGTCATCTGTTGTACTTGTTGCATGGGTTGTGGTTGTTGCATTGTCATCCTTGTCATCTGGTTGGACAGCCTTGCAATTTTAGCTCTCATTGCGACACATCATCAAGCTCAAGTAACCCTGCTGATTTTGTTTCAATGCCTTTCGGGAATCTCCATCACCCTGCCAATTATTGTCATTTGCAGTGAATGTATTCAGCAAGTGTTGGATTTCAGTGTAGGATTTGGCCATGCAACTTCCTCCTCACGCGGAATCAAGATTCATATTTGAAGCTTCATCTAATCCATCTACAAAAGTGTGACCTAACACCTCGTCTGTTTGGCAATGATGAGGACAGTCCCTAAGCAACTTCTTATACCTTTCCCATGCTTGACGAAGTGTCTCGCCAGAGCGTTGTTCAAACCCAAGAATTTGACTCCTCATCATCTTTGTCTTCTTGGTAGGAAAGAATTTAATTAAGAACTTCCATGCTAGATCATCCCATGTGCGGATTGAATTTGATGGTTCCTTATTTAACCACTCCTTAGCTTCCCCAAGCAAAGAAAAGGGGAAGAGTGTCAGCCTTACATAGTCCTTGGAAACATTCGGATAATTGTAAGTATCCGTAATTTCCAGAAAATTCTGAATATGTCTTTGTGGATCTTCATGAGGTAGACCCACAAATTGCCCTGTAGACTGAATCAACTGCACCATATGTTGTTTCAGCTCAAAGTGCCCAGTAATATGAGGCTTCACAATAGCCTAAGTCATATTAGCCAGACTGGGTCTTGCGGCTTCAATCACCGCTCGTTCCTCATTTCCTGCCATCACCGTTGGCTTTGGTTGAATTTGAATGTTCAACTCTCCTTCGGTTCTATATCGAGCTTCCCACTCTCTCCTTGTTCTATGAATTGTTCTTTCAATTTCAGGATCAAATGGAAAGAGATTGTCTGTGCTTCTGCTCCTCCGCATTCAAGAAAAGAACCCGTATAACACAAACAAATAGATGAAAATTTCTTTTTATATTTTCTATTAACAACTACAAAATAGTAAAACAGTCAAGGAGCTAATTTCAAACTCCCCAGCAACGGCGCCAAAAACTTGTTGCGACCAAAACACTCACGCAAGTGTACGTGATCGACAAGTAGTATAGTAATGAGTAAAGTATCGTTCCCACGAGGAATTTTTATTAACTTATTGACTGTTATTAAATTAACTAATTCTTAATTTGTGCTATATCATTCGAAAATATATAAGAACCACTTTATAATACACTTAATAATTTCACAATTATTCAAGATAAAATTACTACAACCAATTCACAATATTCTTATAATAATATGGACGAATATATTCCAGGGTCATGGACTTGCTAGTAATCATGCTACTTTTCTACTTATAATCGATTTATTGAATTATCCGGGTTATTGATTATAAGGTTAATAATATTCATAAGAATCTTTCGAGTTCTTATGAATCTATCAAGTTAAATCAATACCTATATGTATATGGTATTAATATTAACAAGAATGCATTTACAACTCTTATTTTTCAACCAAACAAGGCAATTAAGTATATGTCTATCTTAATTGCAAATCCTTCACCCGATGCCCGAGATTCATATCTTGTTCTATTTGATTTTATATGCAACCAAGAATTTTCTTTGTCAAGTTTAATTCAAAGTTCGTAAATAATATTTCACTGTTAGCTACGCAGTAAAATAATTAAAATCAAAATCAAATAAACAACCCATATCAATAACTTTAATAAAATCAATCTAAGTTTCAAATAACAAGATCAAAAAACATCCATGACCCTAGAATATTAGAGTGTTTAGCTACTCATATTCATACTAAATTCAACAATATTAATATCTAACATACTAAAAAGAAAGTACAAGATGAAGGTTTAGATGAACTCTTTAATTTGTTGCTCCAAAGTCTTGATTTTCAATTTCTTGCTTAGCTCCAAGAGGACTTCAATGGTTTTTCTTCTCAAAATCTTCCCTCTAGAATGAATAGTGTAATTCCACTCTAATTCAATGTAAAAATCTTATCTCCCAATTATGCAACTTTTTCTTGTTTTATCTCTTAATGGAATCCACCCCTTAGTAACAAAATAGTCACTCAATAATTGATTTCCGGAACTGGACTAGCAGGGGCACGCTAGTCCGCGCTAGTAGGGCATCATTCTGTTCGAGTTTTTGGACTAGCGCGGGTGCACTAATGGTCACACTAATGCCCGTAGGGTTTATGCTCCTTGGTCCTTGTTGCTCAATTTTCCACATTGTTTACCATCATAAACTCTCAAATGCTTAATTAACTACTGTGAAACATTCAAATCACAATTAGAGCTAACTTTAACATAAATTATACTCATATGACAGTAAATTCTTCTTAATTTAGAGCATATATATATATAGACTATATTACACAATTTAGTCCATTATCTTGAGCCTAGCCGAGTATTAGCTTGCACGGTCGCTCGTTTTTCATTATTAGAGCGTATTCGTGATCGGCAGTTTGATGATCCTCATTTGTGTGTCCTGAGAGACACAGTGCAGCGTGGAGGTGCCACAAAGGTGACTTTAGATGATGATGGTGTTTTGAGGTTGTAGGGGCGAGTTTGTGTGCCCAATGTCGATGTAATTTGAGAGTTGATCTTAGCGGAGGCCCATAGTTCTCTGTATTCTATTCACCTGGGTGCTGCGAAGATGTATCAGGACTTGCGCCAGCATTATTGGTGGCGTAGGATGAAGAAAGACATTTTTGCATATGTGGCTCGGCTTTTGAATTGTCAACAGGTCAAGTATGAGCATCAAAAGCCTGGTGGTGTGTTTTAGAGGATTGAGCTTCCCGAGTGGAAGTGGGAGAGGATTACCATCGATTTTGTTACTGAAGTTCCGGTGACTCGGAAGAAGTTTGATGCTATTTGGGTCATTGTTGATAGGCTGACCAAGTCAGCACATTTCATTCTTGTTGCTACCACTTATTCATCAGAGAGGTTAGCTGAGATCTAATCCGGGAGATTGTTCGCCTTCATGGGGTGCTGATATCTATCATTTCAGATAGAGGTACGCAGTTTACCCCGCGCTTTACAGTAGTTCAGCAGAAGTTAGGCACCTAGGTTCAGTTGAGCACAACATTCCATCCTCAGACGGACGGCCAGTCCGAGAGGACTTTTCAGCTATTGGAGGATATGCTCCGAGCCCGTGTCATTGATATTGGAGGCTCTTGGGATTAGTATTTGCCTTTAGCAGAGTTCACCAACAACAACAGCTACCGGTCTATCATTCAGATGGCTCTTTATGAGGTGTCGTATAGTAGGTGATGTTGGTCTCCAATTGGATGGTTTGAGCCGAGAGAGGCTCGGTTATTGGGTATAGATTTAGTCCAGGAGGCCTTGGATAAGGTCAATATCATTCAGGACAGACTTCGTTCAGCTTAGTCGCGATAAAAGAGTTATGCAGATTGTAAGGTTCGAGATGTAGCTTTCATGGTTGGTGAACGAGTATTTCTCCGTGTATCGCCTATGAAAAGGGTGATTAGATTTGGAAAGAAGGGCAAGCTTAGCCCCAGGTTCATTGGCCCATTTGAGATTCTTTATCTTATGGGAGAGGTGGCTTACAGACTTGCCTTGCCACCTAGCTTGTCAGCCGTGCATCCAGTGTTTTATGTGTTTATGCTTCGGAGGTATCACGTCAATCCTACCCATGTGTTAGATTTCAGCACTATCCAGTTGGACAAGGATCTATTTTACGAGGAGAAGCCGGTAGCTATTCTAGACCGGTAGGTTCGACAGTTGAGGTCGAAGAGTTTTCCTTCAATGCATGTCTAGTGGAGAGGTCAGCCTCATGAGGCGTCAACCTGGGAGTCCGAGTCCGATATGCGGAGCCGTTACCCTCATCTATTTCCTGATTCAGGTACTTATTTCTTTTGTCCGTTCGAGGACGAACGGTTATTTTAGAGGTGGAGAATGTGACGATCCAAAGGGTCATCATTGGCTTTCTCTCTTATTCCGCGCTTCTGAGGCCATTAATACCCTACTTATAGTTGCCTCGATATATGTGCATAGTCCGAACGCGTAGCCAGAAAGATTTTATGTTGTAATATGTGAAATCTATCAAAAATTTGAAGAATCTTGATATTAATATGGTTAAAGTTGACTTCGGTCAATATTTTTGGTAAATAGACCCGGATCCGTGATTTGACAGTCCCGAAGGGTCCGTAGAAAAATATAGAACTCGAGCATGTGCTCAGAATCGAAATCCGAGGTCCAAAACCTAAAAACGAATTTTTCTGTTAAATTATTTTTTTGAAATTTTTAAGGAAAATAGAAATGAAAATTGATTAAAAGACTACGATATCAGGCTCGTATTTTGGTTTTGATGCCTGGTATAGGTCTTAAATATGTGTTAAGCACTTTTTGTGAAGTTTCATCGAAATCGGACATTGTTTGATGTGTTTCGGACCTAATTATCTAAATTAGAAGTTTAAGAAGTTGAAATGAAAATGATGATTTTGAGGCTTGATTCATTGATTTTGATGTTGTTTGGCGGTTTCATCGCTTGAGTAAGTTGTAGGATCTTATTGAGTTAGTGTGTATGATTGGTTAGGAGCCCCGAGGGATCGGGAGTGAATTGGAGGTGGTTCGGGGTGTTTTTACACTTATGAAAAGGATCAGATTTCTGTTGCATGCATTTTGTTCTTCGCAAACGCGGCCTAGGCTTGCGTTCGCAGTGCTTTGGTGTCCCCTCTTCTTCGTGTTTGCGCCCTCTATCCCGTGTTCGCGATGCCTTGGTATTCCATCATCGCATTCGTGTAACCTCTTTCGTGTTCACGTAAGTCAAAGGCGCTCTTCATCGCGTTCGCGTGTGGCCTCACGCGTTCGCGTAGGCCACCTTTTGGACCATAGTAATCTTCCTCTTCGCGTTCACACTTCTCCTCTCGCAAACGCGATGGTTGTCAACTTGTGCCTTTCGCGAACACGACCCTACTGTCGCGAACGCTTAGGGTAATTTCGCCCAGTGATTTTTTTCAAAGTTTTCAGAAAGTACATTCGGGATTCTCCCATAATTTCCACATGAGCTCTTCTCCTTTACCCTCTATAGACATGTTTAAAGAACCTTATCCTCCATAACATCATAGGTAAGTGTTCCTAACTTCATTCTCTTTTAATTTCTTCAACTAATCACTAATTTACTAGCCCTAAATCATGAAATCAAAGTAGAAATTAGGGGTTTTGGGTAGAGTTAGGGTTTTGGGGATTTTGGGTGATTTAACCTCAATTTGGGGTCAAATCTTAAAACAAATTATATATTTGAACTCGTGGGGTTATGGGTGACTAGATTTTGGTCCAAGCCTCGTGTATGGACCATGTGGGCCCAATGCTGAATTTGGTATTTTTAGAAGAATACTAGAAAACCCATTTCTAGGCTATGGGTTTATGTTGTTGAGCCTTAATTGATATCATTAAATTAATTATGCCTAAATACCTTTGTTTTATAGTCGGATTGTAGAGGAAAACTGGTGTTGGAGAGTTGATTGCTATTCTTTGGACCGAGGTAAGTGTTTGATATATCTTTGGCTCGAGGGAATATGATTAGAGTGTTATGAATTGTTATTTGCTAAATGATCGAGTTTGGTATATATGCATGGTGACAAGTATCTATACACTGGTGTCTAGCATGACCATAGGACCTTGTTGTTACTTTTTTTTTGGTATATTTTGGGACTCTTCCAGACTAATTAATTATTTCTACATAATGTGAAGAGTTGAGGATAAATTGTGAATTTGTGGATTCTTTGGAGCGTTGGCTCGAACGATAAAATACTATTGAGTAAGGAATGAAAGAATCGGTAAAGATGTGATTCAATCCCTTGCTGGGATGACTTGAGTTTATTGATTATCTCCCTTGTCGGGATGTGTAAGTTGCCGTTATTGCTCCCTTTCCGGGATTTTGTTGTTTAATTATGTTTTTCCCTTGCCGTGACATTTCTTGTTATTATTTATTTCCCTCGCCCGTTTGATTGTGATTGCAGTCTGGGTGAGGAAGAGTGATGGTGCACGAAGGGTCATTCCGTGCCATTTTTAATTATTTATACACGAAGGGACATTCCGTGCTCCGATTTGATTATAATTGCACGAAGGATCATTCTATGCCATGAAATGTGAGTTATGAGAGGGAAAGCACAAAGGATGATGCCGTGCATTTTATTTGATTGCTTTGGGTGAGGATTAGAGTAAAAGCATGAAGGTTGATGCCGTGAAACTGTTGGATTCCTGTTCTTGTTAATTATTGTTGTGTCTTGTTTCTCATTTAAGTCGATGGTTTTTATATCCGGATTGTACTCCCCCACAGCATGTTTTTCCTCCCATGTAAACTGTTTAGCTTTCGGAATTCCCTTTCCTTCTATTGCATATATATATATATTGAACTACACAGGTTGATTTGGTAGTCATGTCTAGCCTCGTTACTACTTTATCAGGGTTAGGCCAGGCACTTACCAACACATGGGGTCGTTTGTGCTGATGCTACACTTCTATGCTTTTTGCACAGGTCACGGTACTGGAGTAGCTTTTGAACCACAGCAGTAGCACATCGACTGGGAGCTGACTTCAGTCCAAGGATTGCGAGGTACCCTAGCTTGCGTTCGCAGGGCGGAGTCCCTTTCTGTATCTTCTGTTTGTTTTCATTATATCGAGACAGACACCGTGTATTTTCTATTTAGACTTGTTTAGCAACTCCGGTCTTAGGTAGTGTATATTAAAATTCCGCATTTTGGGTTTTCATTTACTTATGTTATAAAAGACTTCCGCTTTCACTTAAAGGTTTATTATTGTTATTACTTTTGTGTTGTTATTCAAAAAATTTAAATGTTTGGCTTGCCTAGTTTCAAATGTAGGCACCATCACGACTCCCGATGGTGGCAAGTCCGGGTCGTGACATCAATAGTGTAAAAAAATTTGATTATACAACCCAAAATAAATGTCTACTAACATACCTGGTGTCACAAGTTATGGGAAACTATTAGAATATACAAAAGAACCACTCTATCCTATTGTCCGAATTAGGATAGACAGTAATAGTAAATACATAAGAAATACTTCTTCGGGATGCTTAACGACATGGAAGGGGAGAAGCTCACCATGGAAATCTTGAATCCGCTCAAGGATGAGCACCCGTCTGATAACCAGATCCACCTGCCTCAGATCCTGTACAATTAAGTACATAAGTGTAGTATGAGTACATAAACAATATATATCCAGTAAGTATCCCGACTAATCTCGAAGAAGTAGAGACAAGAGGTCGACTTGATACTTACTAGGGCCAAATAAAATAATAAAACAAATAATATAATAAAGTGTTATGCTAAGCATGGGGATCATCAATAATCAACAATTTATAACAAGGACTAAAATCAAGCTCTTCACAACATTCCAGTTAACTAATTACCTCTCAAATTATTAGCTAAAACATTTCAAGTATAAGTTTTCACATAGATATCATGCGTACATATGCAGAGGTCTACGGCCTGATCCAACAGAAATAAATTAAGCACTGTCGAGGATTGAGCGACATGAACAATAGATGCATTTATTTATACCTAGGTGAACGGCCCGATCCACAAATATCAAGAAATATCAAGAGCACACACGAAGGCGCATTTATATTCAATAAGTTCATACAATGGTTCCACAAGTATACATATGCACTATTATTCCGTTTCAAGTCTCTAGCATATCCTTGGTGATCATATTAGCAATAATTATAGAGATGTTGATATTTATGACATGATGTGAGTCCTAGACTACCCAAACAATTAACATAATAGTAGCTACGCACATAGTCTCATCACCTAGTGCATACGTAGCCCCCGCGTTTAGTAATAATTACTCAATTATCATACCTTTGGGGACAATACCCTCTTACAAGATTAGAAATGAGACTTACCTCGCTCCAAGGTATACTTCAAATGCCAAGAACAAGCCCAAACCTTATTTTCGGAGCCGAACGATGACAAACTAGATAGACGGAGTAAGAACTAGTCAATATGGACTCATAAGATTGCATTCTAGCTATATAAACAATTTTCCAACCTTTAACGTGACCTCGGGCCCACGTTCCCAGATTCTGAAATTTTTCGAATGAAGTTGTTCTCTACAACCTAAGGATCAATAATATATGGTTTCTAATTATTCCATAATAAATTTGTGGTTAAATTCATGTTTTTCTAAAACCCTAGGTCTAGTTCTAACCTATTGATTTTCCCTAAGTTCTAGTGTTTAATCTATCTAAAATACAAGTATTAAACTAAGGTTGGATGGAATAGACTTACCTCTTGATGCTAAGTGGAAACCTTCTCTTCAAAGATCTCAAAATCACAAATGAGAGAGTAAAAAGTGTCAAAACTGGGTTTAAAACCCGTCTTTAATGAACCTCATTGGTTCAGCGATTTTTACATTTACGGGAATTAAACCGCACCTGCGAAAGGGGAGGGAAAGTTGGGACTGCATATATGGTCTCAGGGCGGCATCTACTGAGCTGCTTCTGCGTCTTGGGAGCCGCATCTGTAGTTTCCTGGCTTGGCCACTTGGGCCAGTTCTGCGATCCAAGAACCGTAGATGCAGTTATGATAGAAGCAACAATCCTTCAGCCACTTTTCCAAAATTTTTACTTCACTCGAGCCTCGTCCGATTGATACTCGGGGCTCCCGAGCCTAGCTCAAACATACCAAGAAGTCTAAAATCACGAGACATACCTACTCTGACCTTCAAAACACCCGAAACAACGTTAAATCTATAATTCATCCCTAAAACCAAATAAATCAAACTTATGAACTTCAAGTTATTAATTTTCCTTTAACGGGCCAAAACGTCCTAAATCTACTCGCATTGACACCAAATTTTATGGGCAAGACCTAAATCCTCGAAACTTTCCTATACATGGGTTTGGGAGAAGTAAAATTTAGTGAATTTGGATGTCCATACATCCCTAACTATGATCCAGGTTTTATCTTTCTTATATTGTATTTGCACACATCTATTACTATTGCCTTGCCGGCGATTTTGATTGGATTGATTGCTTTCTCTGTCTTCTCTTCTAGCGTTTTAAGATTGAGGTTTCATCTTTACATTTTAATTTCGTGTTTGCATAGGGGTAGTTTTGTAGACGTGGTTGTTACATTGTTCCAGTGCCTGCTCATGTTACTGTGCACGTTATTGGTTCTTAGTAGTAATGTTTACCTAATACCTTTTGTTTATAGTGGTGGTAGTGACGATGTGAAAGTAAGGTCATGTCCTCGGGTGGGGCTAAGGGTGGGGTCTAGGGGTGGGAAATGGGGTAAGAAAGCCTCTAGAGTGAGATTAGGGTCTTGGAACATTGGGACGTTGATGGGGAAGTCTATAGAGTTAGGTAAGATTCTTCATAAGAGGAAGATCAACATAGCGTGTGTTTAGGAGACTAGATGGAAGGGTACTAGTGCACGAGATGTGGACGATTTTAAACTATGGTACTCAGGGAGTGCTTGGGGTAAGAATGGGGTTGGCATTTTAGTTGACAATGACCTCAAAGAGCTCGTGGTTGAGGTTAGGAGGGTAAATGATAGGTTGATAAGTATTAAGCTGGTAGTTGGTGGATTTACTATAAACGTGATTAGTGCATATAATCCTCAGTTAGCTTTGGAACAGGAGATCAAGAAGCAAATCTGGGAGGATTTGGACGAGATGGTGCGTAGTATCCCACGCACAGAGAAGTTGTTCTTTGGCGGTGATTTCAATGGTCATATTAGGGCTAGTTCTAGGGGTTATGATAATGTACATGGCGGGTGCAATTTTGGGGATAGAAACGAGGGAGGTAATTCTCTGTTAGACTATGCTAGAGATTTTGACTTGGTTATAGCTAGCTCGAGTATTCCGAAGAGGGAAGAGCACCTGGCACTTTTGGGAATTCAATGGGCAAGACTCAGATTGATTATCTTCTCTAAAGGAAATGTGATAGAGGCATGTGCACTGATTGAAAGGTCATCCCAAGTGAGTGCCTAACGACTCCTCATAGGATCCTACTTATGGACCTAGAGATCAAGAGGAGTAGGAGAAAGAGGGCGGGGTACAGGGAACCTAAGATCAAGTGGGGTAACTTGACCAAGGACAAATCTCAGGAGTTAAGGGAGGACTTGTTGGCTATGAGGGCTTGAATGAGTGGAGGGGACGTATCTAGTATGTGGTTTACGACTGCGAATTGCATTAGGGTAGCTGCTAGAGAAGTATTAGGGGTCACGAAGGGCTCTCCTGGGGGTCATAAAGGGGACTGGTGGTCGAATGGAGAAGTTCAAGGTAAAGTGGAAGCTAAGAAAACTTCTTATTTGAAGCTAGTGGAGAGTACAAATGAGGAGGAAAAAAGGACTTATCGAGATTGTTACAGAAAGGCAAAGAAAGTGACGAAGTTGGCGGTTACGACGGCTAAAAATTTGACATTTGCTCGTTTGTACGAGGAGCTCGAGGGCAAAGGTGAGGACAAAAGGTTGTACCGGTTGGCCTAGGTGAGGGAGAAGAAAACCCGTCACTTAGACCAAGTCAAGTGCATCAAGGACGATGATGGAAAAGTGTTGATAGACGAGGCACTTAGTAGGAGTAGATGGCAGTCATACTTCAATAAACTATTTAATGAGAATGGGTATAGATACATTGTGCCGGGAGTTGGAGCACTCCAAAATTCAGCGAAAGTTTGGGAATTGTAGGCGGATAATGGTATAGGAGGTGGAAGGGGCGAGACGTAAGATGTACAGGCGCAGAGCGACGGGGCCAGACAAAATTCTGATGGAATTCTGGATAAGCATGGGGTAGGCAGGTTTGGGGTGGATCACTAGACTATTTAGTGGTGTTTGGAGGTTAGTAGCATCCTAGTAGCGTACATTAGAGTGATTAAGGACATGCATGATAATGCTAAGACTTGGGTGAGGACTGTGGGGGGTGACTCGGAGCATTTCCCTGTGGTGATGGGGTTCCACTAGAGATCGGCTCTTAGCCCATTTTTATTTTCCTTGGTGATGGATGTACTATTGCGACACATCCAAGGGGAGGTGCCTTGGTGCATGATATTTGTTGATGATATAGAGTTGATTGACGAGACGTATAGTAGAGTTAATGCGAGGTTGGAGGTTTGGAGACAAACCTTGGAGTCAAAAGGTTTCAAACTGAGTAGAACCAAGACACAATACTTGGAGTGAAAATTTAGTGAGGGGACCCATGATACAGATGTAGAAGTTAAGCTTGATGTTCAAGTTATCCCCAAGAGAGAGAGTTTTAAGTACCTCAGGTCTATTATCCAGGGTAATGGGGATATTGACGAAGATGTTGCACATCACATCAGTGGGATGGATAAAGTGGAGGCTCTCTTTTGGAGTTTTGTGTGATCGCAATCTGCTGCTAAGACTTAAGGGTAGGTTTTATCGAGCGGTGGTTCAACCGGCTATGCTGCATGGGGTTGAGTGTTGGCCAGTAAAGAACTCCCATTTGCAGAAGATGAAAGTAGCAGAGATGAGGATGTTAAGATGGATGTGTGGGTATACCAAGAAACATAGGATTAAGAATGAAGCTATCCGGGACAGAGTGGGAGTAGCCTCTGAGGAGGACAAGATGCGGGAGTCAAGGCTGAGAAGGTTCGGACATGTTAAGAGAAGAAGCATTGATTCTCCTGTCAGGAGGTGTGAGAGGTTGTCTATGGAGAGTTTGAGAAGAGGTTGAGGTAGGCCTAAGAAGTACTAGGGAGAGGTGATTAGACACGACATGGCACTTCTTCAACTCACTGAGGAAATAAACCTTGATAGGAGGTTGTGGAGGTCGACGATCAAGGTAGAAGGCTAGTGGTAGTTTATAGTTGTTCACCGTTAGTCTTAGTAGCATCCATGTCCTTTAATAATCTTAGATTTCTATTACATTAGGTGGTTGTGTTTGTCTTAGTATTGTATTCCCTGCTGCTATTATTTGGTACTACTTAGACTTTACCCCCCTTTTTTCTCACTTCTTCTACTTGTACTTCCAGAGCCGAGGGTCTATTGGAAACAACCTCTCTACCTGCATTAGGTAGGGGTAAGGTCTGCGTACAAACTACCCTCCCCAGACCCTATTGGGTTCAAATTGGGTTTGTTGTTTTTGTTGTTTGTACCAGGCTTCAGAACCAAAACACGAGCTTGATACCTAGGAAATCATTGATTAATTAGTTTCTTTAAACCCTTAAAACTTCAAGTTAACAATTTCTAATAAAAATTCATTACTCAGGCTAGGGATCTCGGAATTCGATTCCGAACATACGCTCAGGTCCTATATTTTCCAATGAACCCTTCGGGTCCGTTAAAACACGAGTCCGGGTTCATTTTCTAAAAATCCTGACAAAAGTCAAACTTAGTCTTTAAGAAAATTCTAAGAACTCAAAGGGGAATATTTCACTCAAAACTCCTCCAAACACCGAACTAACCATCCCCGCAAGTCGTAAATTAGATAAAGCAAGCACGAAAAGTTCAATTAAGGGAACGAGGTTCTTAATGAAAAATGACCAGGCGGGTCATTACATTCTTCACCTCTAAAACAAATGTTTGTCCTCGAACGGACATAGAAAAGTACCTGAGCCGCTGAATAAATATGGATATCTGCTCTGTATGTCCTCCTCGAACTCTCAGTCCCCTCTTAGGCTGGTTGGCCCCTTCGCTGGACCTTTACCGCAAAAATCCTCTTGGATGTCAACTGGATATCTTGCCTATCAATGATGGTAACTGCCTCCTCCTCATCCAGCTGAATAGTACTGAAGTCTAACACATGGGAAAAGTCGGCATGATACTTTAGAAGCATCGATACATGAAAAACTGGATGAACTCCCAATAAGCTAGGGGGTAACGCAAGCTCACGGGCAACCTCCCCCACTCTCCTTAACACCTCAAAAGGGCCAATAAACCTTGGGCTCAACTTGCCCTTCTTCCCGAACCTCATAATGTCCTTCATGGGCAAGACTTTGAAGAGAACCTTCTCGCCAACCATAAATGATACATCACGTGCCTTCTAATATGCGTAACGCTTTTGCCTGGACTGAGCCATACGAAGCCTCTCCTGAATCAACTCCACCTTATCCAAGGCATCTTGTACCAAGTTTGTACCATACAACTTAGCCTCACCGGGCTTGAACCATTCGATAGGGGAACGACAGTGGTGGCCATATAGAGCCTCGTACGTAGCCATCTCAATGTTGGATTGATAGCTATTGTTATATGCAAACTCCGCCAAGGATAATAACAGATCCCACTCCTCTCTAAAGTCAATCATACAACTTTAAGCATATCCTCTAAAATCTAAATTGTCTACTCCGACTGCCCGTCGGTCTAAGGGTTGAATAATGTGCTAAGCTCTACACGAGTCCTCAACACACTCTGAATGGCTCTCCAGAAATGGGAAGTGAACTGAGGGCCCCTATCTGATATAATGGAAATAGTCACACAATCCAACCTGACTATCTCCCGAATGTAAATCTGAGCATACCTATCCTCTGTATAAGTAGTTGCCACTGGAATAAATTGAGCCAACTTGGTCAACCTATCAACAATGACCCACACTGAATCGAACTTCTCCAAAGTCCGCGACAATCCCACTACGAAATCCATGGTGATACGCTCTCATTTCCATTCCGGGGTAGGCATCTGCTAAAGTAGGCCACCCGGCCTCTGGTGCTCATACTTGACGTGTTGGCAATTCAAAGATTTAGCCACATACTCTACTATGTCTTTCTTTATCCTCGCCACCAATAATGCTGCCTCAAGTTACGATACATCTTTGTAGCTCTCAGGTGAATAGAATAGCGCAAACTGTGTGCCTCCTCTTGGATCCTTTTCCTCATTCCATCAACACTAGGAACACATAGATGACCCTAGAGTCGCAAGATACCATCCTTGCCAATAGAAACTTCCTTGGAACCTCCCTGAAGCACCATCTCTCTGAGGACTGCCAAATGTGGACCATCGAACTATCATCCCTTTATCTCCCCAGTAATGAAGACTAAGCAACCATACACATAAGAACCCGACTGGGCTCTGAAATATCCAATCTCACAAGCCTGTTAGCCAAGGACTGAATGTCTAAAGCTAGTGGTCTCTCCATTTCTAGAATAAATTCCAAGCTACCCATACTCTCCGCCTTTCTGCTCAAGGCATCCGCCACCAAATTTGCCTTGACCAGATGATAAAGAATGGTGATGTCATAATCCTTTAGTAACTCAAGCCCCTTGCGCTGCCTCAAATTAAGATCCCTTTGCTTGAATAAATGTCGCAAGCTACGATGATCGGTATAAACCTCACATTACATCCCATACAAATAAGGCCTCCATATCTTAAGAGCATGAACAATCACGACTAACTCTAAATTGTGCAAAAGATAATTCTTCGCATTAATCTTCAATTGATGCGAAGCATATGCAATAACTTTCCCCTCATGCATTAACACACATCCCAAACCAACGCGTGAAACATCGTAATACACCATATACATTCTCAAGCCAGAAGGCAATATAAGAACTGGTGTTGTAGTCCAGAATGTCTTGAGCTTCTAGAAGCTCTCCTCATAACCATCGGACTAGCGGAATAGAACACACATTTGGGTCAATCTTGTCAAGGGCAATGCAATAGAAGAAAATACCTACACAAATCGCTGGTAATAACCTGCCAGCTTAATACGCTCTCTCGACACAACATGTCCCAAGGATGCCACTGACTCTAGCCAAAACTCGTACTTGGAGAACTTAGCATATAGCTTATGATCCCGCAATTTCTGAAGAACTACTCCTAAATGCCGCTCGTGCTCTTCTAGGCTGCGAGAATATATCAAGATGTCATCGATGAAGACAATGATAAACAAATCAATATAAGGTCTGAATACCATGTTCATCAAATCCATAAATGTAGTTGGGACATTAGTCAAGCCAAAGTAAATCACCAAAAACTCATAATGGCCATACCCAGTCCGGAATGCAATCTTCGGAACATCCAAATCCCAAATCCTCAGTTGATGATACCCTTACCTCAGGTCTATCTTAGAGACACCCTAGCACCGTGCAATTGGTTGAATAAATCATTAATATGAGGTAATGAATATTTGTTCTTGATGGTGACTTTTATCAACTGGCGGTAATTAATGCACATCCGCATAGTCCCATCATTCTTCTTCACAAATAACATTGTTGCAACCCAAGGTGACACACTGAGCCTAACAAATCCTTTCGACAATAACTCCTCAAGCTGCTTCTTCAACTCCTTCAACTCTTTAGGAGCCATACAGTGTGCAAAATAGATATAGGATGGGTGCTTGGAGCCAAATCAATATAGAAATTGATATCATGATCTGGTGGCATGCCAGGAAGATCAGAAGGAAAAATATCAGCGAACTCTCGAACCACTAGAACTGAATCAATCGTCAGGGACTCTGCGGTGGTGTCTCAAACATAATCCAGATAATCCAAACACCCATTCTCGACCATATGTCGAGCCTTCAGGAAAGAAATAACCTGACTAGGTGTATCAGCCGTGAAAACTTCCACTCCAACCTCGAAAACCCTGGCATAACTAGTGAAACAGTCTTGGCATGGAAATCTAGGACGACGTGATACAGAGATAACCAATGCATGCCTAGGATGACCTCAAAATTGATCATATCAAGCAACAGAAGATCTACTCTAGTCTCTAAACCACAGAAGGTGACCACAAAGGACCGATAGACCCGATCCACAACCATAGAATCACCCACATGAATGGACACATGATTGGAGTGCCCAAAGGATCAAGGAAATAACTATGAAACGAGCAAACAAAGATAATACATATGATAAGTGGACCCTGGGTCAAATAATACTGAAGCATCTCTATCATCAATGGAAATAATACATGTGATGACGGTGTCTGAGGCCAATGCATATGTCATAGGTAGAAGAGCATAAAATCTGGCTCGGGCACCGGTTGGCTGGCCCCCGCCTGACTTATCAGTAGTTGGGTGACCTCTTCCTATCTAATCTCCACCAATAGGATGGCCCCTGCCAGCCTGCCCTCTACCTCTATGTGGTTGGGTAGCTAGTGTTGAAATTGTAGGTTGCTAGCCATGCTGCACTGCCTTGCCCCGAAGTTTGGGGCAGTATCTCCTCATGTGACCAGGCTCACCACACTCAAAACAACTACATGTTGTGGCAACCTGATGCCTTGATAACTGGCTCTGGAAGCCCGTAGACTCACTAGAAGAAGCCTAGATAGCCGGTGGGTAGTATGAACTCTCTGGCATAGCATAAAGATAGGAACCAGAAGAATCGTGGGGACTTGAATATCCATTGGAGGAACCCTGAATAACTGGCAGGTGGTAAGAACTCTTTGGCATGGTGCTGAAATAGAGGCATACTGGGGCACCTCGGGGGGGGAGGGGTAGTGGTGCTAAATGCGAGGGTCTGCTGGGATGACCCCTCTCACATTGACCTCTACCCATAGCTGGGGCACCTCTAAACTCTCCTGAAAATCTAGCCCTCTTATCTTACTGCATCTTCTCTCTACCCCTCTAGTGATACCCATCAATCCTGCGAACAATCTCAACCACTAGCTGATACTTTATACCCATCTTTACCTCTTGGGCCATGCCAGATCGAATACCAAGGTGAAACCCCGCAATAAACCTCCCACACTCTCTTTGCATCTATGGAAAGTATCATGGGTTATTTTTTAGACAACTTAGAAAACCTCGCCTCATAATCGGTCACAGACATCTGACCCTACTCAAGATGCTCAAACTGATACCGTAGCTCTTCCCTCTCAGAGGGTAGCATGTACTTATCCAGGAATAACTGTGCAAACTGGATCCAAGTGATGGGAGGAGAACCTGCTGGCCTGCCAAGAACATAGGACTACCACCATCTACCGGTCCTGCCCTCAAGTTGAAAAAGTAGTAAAGTCAACTCCATGTGACTCCAGAGTCCTCATAGTGTGCAGTCTATCCCTACACCTATCTATGAAGGCTTGAGCTTCCTCATAACTCTCACCCCCAAAGATCAGAGGGTGAAGTGTAGTCCATCTGTCCAATAGCTTATGCGGGTCACGGTGAGCACCTGATTTTTACCCAAGCAATTAATTCCAAAATAAATAAACAAAAATGATTTTTGATTGAAAATTTGTTGATTATTGTGTAAAAGTATCAATGCTTGTTTTTATTTGTTGGAAATGAAGTAAAGAAAATTAATATAAAAATACAAAATGAAATCATTTAGAAAATACCAAAAAATGTAAGATAATTACTACGAAATTAGAAAATCAAAGAAAAAAAATACAAAACTACAAAATAAAAGGGGATAAATACATTAGGAATAAAATACTAAGTAAAAACAAATATAAAATACAAGAAAATACAGAAAATTATTAAATAAATACAATTTGAAAAATATAAAAACAAGATAAAATACAAAATACAAAATACAAGGTATTTTGGGCCAAAATCACAAAATACTAGCCCAATTAACACCCTTAACTGACCTGGCCCAAAATTAAATTGAACCGGCCTACCCTACAGAAACAAAATGACAACGTTTAAATCGAACAAATCTGGGCCGTTGATGATTTGAATCAGACGGACCAAAGTGAACGGTTGCCTACAAAATAAAACGACAGTGTTATTCAAGGCAATCGTAGCCGTCCATCAGATTAATCAAACAGATGAAATCAGTGTCACACTTAAACCAAACGACATCGTCTAATTGAATCAATCATAGCCGTCCAAGTAACTAATCTAACGGACATGAAGAAGACCCAATTAAAACCCAAATGGTACCGTTTAAAGGCCAAATTGATCCTGGTCGTTCATCTCATCTAATCCAATGGTTGTTAATTAATAATACATTTATGATATATATTATACTATCATCCGTTCAAACACAAACCCTAGCCGCCCTTATTCCCCCTCCTCCTCGCCACAGGCCACCGGAACCCTATCGGTGGTCTGTCACTGGTCATCTTCTCCAACCAAGGCCACTAACCCCTGAACCCCTCTCTTCCTTCTCTACCACCCTATCCCACTAGCCCTATCCAAATATCCCACCATCTCCCCAAATCTTGAAATTCCGGTCGTCAGAACCCTAGCCGGCGACCACCAACCAATGAACCAGTCTCCCTCCTTTACAACCCAAAACCGCCTTGAAATCCTCTATCACCCCACCTAAGTCCCACCCCTCGAATAGCAGCCATGCTACTCGAATATTAAAAAATGTTTCGCCGGAACCCTACCCCGGCGGACACTCCAAACCCAAAACCTTTTCAGACCTAACCCTAGACCCAAAATACCGTTCTTTAACATCCAAACAAGACTCCAAAAGCCTGTCAATAAGATCAAGGTCAAAAGGAGACTCAACGTCTCTGAACCACTGGAAAACTAAGAAAAATGAAGCAAAATGAAAGAAAAGAAAGAAAAAGAAGAAAGAAAGAAAAGGAAAAAGAAAAAGAAATGCCCAAAAGCTAATTACCCTGAACCCGTTCTTGTTTCTATGCTTCACTCTTTTTGTATTTGTTAAAGCCTGAATCTATTGCATGTTTAGAAGATACCTCTGTGTATATTTGAAATAGATTAAGTACTCTTTTGGTTCTGATTATAGCTATTTTTGTTAAATCGCATGTTGTTAGTTGTTTGATGTTCTTGTGTAATTGATCCTTTCTCGACTAAGGGTTTTGATTAATTAGGATTCAACCATTACCAATTTGTCTCTCTGAATCTGATCAATTAAAAGATAGTTTTAATTAGGGTTATATGTGCAAGATTATATGAAATAGGCTATTATTGCAATATGGTTTATATGTTTGGCTCTTCTGAACTTCTGAATACTAAGTCATATTAGGCCTATATGTGCAAATGATTAAGGTGGCTATTATTATAACACAATTGGACTTCTGATTTTTAGTTTTGTGGCTATCTTTGTAAAGTGGTTAACTCTGAAAGGGTTTTACTTAGTCTAAAATTGGTTAAATAATAAATTTAAGGCTAAGAGGTTATATTTTAAACATTGTTGGCTACCCAAGGTCTTAACAGACCTAAGGATTGGTCAGGTAAATACTTGTAATACATAAGGGGTAAAAGGTAATAGAAAATGGTAATTCTGAAGATAACTTAGAAGTAATGAGGGAATAAAAGACAATTGGGCCTGGTTCTGATGTAATTAGCTGAATAATAAGGGGCAAGTCAGGTAAAGTTAAATGGTAAATAGGTAATAAATCTTAACAAGTGAGGGTAACAAAGGCGTTAACGCCTAATAGAATGATATAGAATACCCTAGAACCTTCTAGCAGGGATTTAAGTGTATTCTTACCAGAAATAGCTTAGACTTAACTGAAATAAATCAAAAAGAGTAGGGGTGGGAAATCTGAATAATTAATTCAAATTTCCCTCCCATTCTACTCTATAAATAGGCCCTTTCGGGCCTAATTTAGAGATTTAGAAATTTATACATACTGAAATATGCCAACTATATACCGAAGTATTGTTGATCTTCAATTACTGTTAGTTCGAGTGATATTCTGAAATTTCTGTTGGTTTTTCTTCACTTGTTTTGATCGAATTCGCTGCGTTTTCTTATTTGCTTGGTTGAATTGCTGGGTTATCTATTCTGAAGTTTGGTAACCGTTGTTGTGATAATTTGCTTCTACTGCTGTTGACATCTAATTGCTGCTGTTGCTGATTTTCCTTCTCCTCCTCCTCTAGAACTCATTGTTTCTATCACTTGAATCAGGCACACTACTACGTCCTGGAGCTGTAATTGAAATGCAAATAAAGGAATTAAAAATTGTTGTTTAATATCATTTGTAATTGTATTTTTATGTTTTGTAACTCAATATGTAGATTTTATGTAATTCATGTAGTAATTGGGTTGTAATAAGTACTGGACTATACAAACTCAATTCAGATTAAAGTAGCAGTAGATAGTACTGTAGTAAACGTATTAATATGATCAGTTAAATGATCACTTAGATCTAAAACTAAAACTGGCCTAAACTTAGTCGAATCACCTAGATTTATAACTATTATAAAATTAGATGTGTAATACTGGTATTTAGGTATTTTGTTAATTAAGTTCCGAATCAGAATTAATTAATTCAAAAAGCATGAGTAGTTAAATTTTGAATCGTGTTACTATTTTATAATTTTAAAATTGGTTTAGCTATAGAACTTGCCTTTGTGATATGGTAATCTAAATATGATTGTAATGACATTGTTTCGAGCATGTTTATCTTAAAATTTAGAATGTTGTTTTCAGTTAAATAGGAGTAAAAATAACTCTGTACATAGCGTCTCAACGGATAGGTAATTCACAAATCCATACTTTGTTAATTTAGAAACTAAACGACAAATAGCTTACTAAGGCTATATATCAAGGTTCTTAGTTAGTTGATAATATTAAAATCAGTAGTATTCAAATGTAAACTGGCATTAATAAAAATAGTTAATTATTAATACATAAATAATATTTGCTTATAGTGCTGATTTATTCAAAAAATGCTAGTCTATTGTAAACCTGTTTTAGATATTGATAATCTGGGCCTAAGTGTGAATAAAGGCCCAGATCCGGTTAGAATGGCTTTTGAGCCTCTAAGAATAGACCCAAATAATATTGACTGTGCTGTAATTGGCTAGTTGCACCTTGGTGCACACTGTTAGGCTAATCCAAAGTCCAGGCCCAGTAAGGTAGTGGCCTGAATTCAAATAATTAATAATCTAAAAACGTTATAAGCGTTATTATTAGGGGAAAAATAGAAATAGAAAATATAGTGCATCAATAGGTTTAACCTTCTAAAAATGAAAAGGGGCGAGCCTCATTACAAGATGAAAACACACGGGGCCTCCAAATAATAACTAAAACTTTAGACTCGGAAGGATCGTTTAGACAATTTCACGATCTTTCCCAAATATAATAAGAATAGACATCATTAGGCGTAATTTAATATACATTCCTATGAACGGGTGCACATTTATGCGACCCAAATCCTACTCTCAACGAAGTCAAAATATATTCAAAGCCACAGGTGTACTAGTACGGTGTGGTTGAGAATGTATTTTCATGACGTTGCAAATTCGTAAAAATTAAAAGCGGTACACTTACACATAATCAAAATATATCGTTTGAAATTAGATAAAGTCAAAACAACAGTTGAGCGACCGTGCTAGAACCACAGAATCCGGGAGTGCCTAACACCTTCTCCCGGGTTAACAGAATCCTTATCCGAATTTCTAGTTCGCGGATTGTAATAGAGTCAAACTTTCCTCGGTTCGGGATTAAACCGGTAACTTGGAACACCATTATATTCTCAAGTGGCGACTCTAAAAATTGAAATAACTAATCCCGTTCCGATTGTCCTTATAGTGGAAAAACTCCTACTGAGCCCACACGGGTAAAGTGTAGAAATACACATTTTCCTTATCCAGTAGAGCTCCGCAATATAACAAAAAGGAGGTGTGACAACACTGGTGACTCTGCTGGGGATAAAAAACCTAGAACTTCGGTTCATGGTTTAAGAATTTGAGCTCATTTAAATTGATGTTTTGCTTATATCTGATTTCATTATATGTTTTGATCAATGTTCTATATGTTTACCACTTTGATATTACGTGAACTGTATAAAAATTGTGCTGAAAACCCTTCTCTTCTTACCTTCGGAGATGTGCTTACTAGTTGAGACCCCCCTTTCTGTTAAGTCAATACCAAATAAGAAATAGAGGCCGGAAAAGTTACAAAGCAGGACGGTCCAGCGGGTCCCCGGTACGTAGCCCCCTCCTCGACCCGAGTTGTCCGCTCGGGTACACAGTCTAGTACCAATGAAAAATCAGGATATTGAGCCTAGAATTAGGACAATTATTTGCATCATATCTGATTTAGGGGACTCAACATAGGGGTTGGGTCCGTCTAGGACAGGTAACCCGGATATAAAAAGACCGAGCATGATTATGTGTTGCATTTATTTGTCCTGGGCCATTATGATGATCGACTAAATACCTGAAGAAAAAAAATAGCAATTTTAGAAGAAAAAACCGATGTCTAAATACTAATGAAACTCTATCAAAATTTTGAGGAAATTATCAAAAATAGTTGGATCAAGTCAGTTCTGTCAAAATTAAAAATAGTTGGTCTAAAAATAATCTGACTGAACTACGCTGGTTTGATTCTCGCCACTAGACGAGATACGTAGGCAACCCTTGATGGGTCCAACCACCCGTTTTAAAAAATAACCAAAACATATTAATAAATCAAAGTGATGTTGTTTTTGAAAATAGTCGAATGTTCCGAAAGGACGCTGGAGGGCTGTTTACGCAAAAATGGCCACTTTTGAGTCACTTTCACTAAATAATAAAAATAGCCTTAAAATCTTCGGAAGAAGTGTTGAAAGGCCGTACTCGCAAATAGGGACTTTCTTGGGGAAAAATGATTAAAAGGAATTTTCCTTTGAAAAATATTTTTATCTTTTGGGTCAAATAATATGTGGTTCAATCACTTTTAATAAATGTGTAGGATGAGAACAATGCAAAATGAACCTTTTTCACTAATGAATAAGATCCCTTTGGAGTTATGACTGTGGTGGAATGACTTGGGTCAAGATGGACAAGATGAGGTCAAGAAATATTTGAAAGATCTTACCGGCTGCTTGATATCATACCCGGGGGAGACATTATTCGAGCCTTGGTCAATTGCTAGGATCCCGCACACAATGTGCTTCACTTTTCGGACTTTAAGCTCACTCCGACGCTAGAAGAGATTGCCAATTACATCGGTAAAAAGGAGGTCCCTTTGAAAGACAAATATCCGGTTGCTCCAAGAGCCATCACCGCACACAGATTCCTTGATTCTTTGAAGATAGCCCGAAGTGTTCACAATGAAGATTTGGTCTATGGGTTTTGCACTATGAACTTTATATATCGTAGATATGGTCACGTTGTAGGATTTAACAATCCAACGAACAATCTCTGCAGCAGAGCAAACCGGGCTAAATGGGAGGAACATATGCGTTTTGCTTTCATGGTAGCATTTTTGGGTTTGATAATATTTCCAAGGAAAGATGGAAACATCGACATCAGAGTTGCCGTGATAGTCAGTACTCTCCTTACACAGGATAATAGTACTTTGGCGCCAATGATAGTGGTCGATATCCTTCGTGCTCTCACAGCTTGTAAAGCTAGAGAAGATTTCTTCGAGGGATGCAATTTGCTATTACAGATGTGGATAATCGAGCACTTATGCCATCACCCTCAATTCCTGAGTTATGGATCATCAGGAAAGACATGCATAGAAGAATTCTACACGAGGATAAAAGGGGCCAAGTTGCCGGAGGGGTCTAAAGGTTGGATCATATACTTTTGATCACTTACTGCTAGTCAGATCGAATGGGCATTCGAGTGGTTACCCATCAATAAAGTCATATACATGCCAGCAGAAGGATCTCACTTTCTTTTAATGGGACTCAAAAGCATCCAACCCTATGCGCCTTATCGAGTATTACAACAACTTGGAAGATATCAAATAGTGCCAAAAGATGGGGATCTCAGCATTCAAGTGATAGAGATTAGTCTCGATGGGCAATTTCCTGAGGCAAAAGTCCGACAAATATGGAATGAGTGCCAATGTTTGAAAGTAGATACTTGTGTTAGTGAACGGGCTAGAGGTGAAGTGTCACCTGGTTATTTCGCATGGTACAGAAGAGATTTTGAGCATGAAAGACCAATGAAGAGACCTCACATTCAAGAACTTGTCGAGCTGTCAAAGGAGCAATTGAATTGGTTAGCAAAAGAGAATGAATACCGAGCCAAAATCAGTATGTTATAAAAGCAAGTTCAAGACCTCAAGTTCGAAAGCAGCTTACAAGCAGCGGCCGATGAGGGTGAAAAGAAGCAAATGATTAAGGAAAATGAGGCATTAAAAGCTCTGATTCTGAAAATAAGAGCAGCAACTGAAACCCCTGTTTGACATGCCCGGAATGAAAAACTGATTGATAATTTGCAGTGAAAGGTGAACGACTACAGTTTTGATCTTGACAAAGCCGAAAAAGGATTAATCGGGGTTTGGAAGAAATTGGCTAGAAATGCAGAAGAAAGGGCTCGGATGATCCAACAATTGAAAGAGGAACATAATATTGAGAACACTGCTATATGGCCATGGCCCGGTTAGAAATGGAACTGCAGCATCTTCAAGAGAAAAGCCATCAGACTCTAGATTCCCGTGCCGATCAAACGGGGAGGTTGCTTCAAGAGAAAGGAATGATTAGAGAAAGAATTATCAGCATTGCTCATTATATCACTCGGAAATGACAGATATGCGAAGATATGACCCAGTCAACATTTTCCGCTTTAGCAATGATATTTGTAAAGAAAGTGATGAGAGATTTAGATAAACTCCAAAGGGGATTGGCATATAGGCCCGCGGTAAGACGAAACGATATCCCGCTGGCACTAGGGTCTTTAATGTATTCTTAGGACATGCATTTTGAATTTTGTATTTTATCTCTGCATTTAGAGGATTGTAGTACAATTTTCATTATAATGTTATCTTTGTAATCAATGATTGGGTATTAATGAAGTTGATAATTTCCAAATTGGTCGTTATTATTCTTTTCCATTAAATACTTATGCGATAGGCAAATATGTAGGACCGAGCAATGAAAAATGAAAAAGGGGACAATAAGAAAAAAAAGTGAAAAGAAAAAATGTCGGTGGTGATTAATATAAGGAAAAGAAAAAAAAGAGGTCGAGCACAAAAGAATTGGCAAAACAAGAAATATGACAAGACTGGGATGACGCATATTGCTAGGCAAAATTGTGTTCTTAATCCGTAATATTTACCTGTTATGGCCTTACCATTAACAAGTTTTGTCGTTGTTGAGTAACGGATAAGTGGTTAGTAACTGGCATTTTGGCAACTCACAATTACAACACTCGTTCCAAGAATATGACAAAGGCAATTACTTAGGAAATTGAAGCAACAGTTATGGATCCAGTGCAGGAAGATGAGGTAGTGGATGTGAATAGCATGAAAGAGGAAATGTATAAGCTCAAACAACTAATGGTTGAGATGTACCAGGCTTGGGCGAAGGGACAACCTTTACCCACCTACCCTACCAACCCCACATACATCCCTCCACAAGTCTTAGTACAAGATCCACCCACTATGAACTGATCCTCCACTTATCCTACATATCCACCCTACTACGCAACCACATCACAAGCATCCCCTCCAATCCCTAAACAAGTTCCACCACCACCACCACAGGTTGCTCCTGTATATGTGGCACTACGACCAGCCACCTTGCACAAATCCTCCAGTAAACCACTATTCCACATCCAAGACAACCATTATTACCCCCCCCCCCGAACCTACTTTCTGACAGCATGATTCCTATACCCCTCTCATTGATATGGTTGAAGAGGAGAAACCAGTTAAAAATCCTAAGCAGGAAGAGATGACTAGAAAGATGAAGAACCTCGAGTAATCATTTCGTAATATGCAGGGCTTGGGTGGTCAAGTAAGCGTAACTTACAAGGATTTATGTCTATTCCCTGAAGTGCAACTACCAGCAGGATTTAAGCTACCGAAATTCGATTTATATGATAGCCACGACGACCCGGTAGCACATTTAAGAGGGTTCTGCTGTAAGATGCATGGAGCCGGTGGGAAAGATGCGTTACTCATGCCTACTTTAGCCAAAGTCTCAGTGGTTCAGCTCTTGAATGGTATACCCGACAAGACCATACCAGGTGGTTTATTTGGGACGATCTAGCCCAAAAATTTGCAAACCATTTGCAGTACAATTTGGAAATTATCCCAGACAGGTTGACACTGACAAAGATGGAGAAAAAGCCAGGAGAAATGTTTCGAGAATATGGCTTTAGGTGGAGGGAGCAAGCCGCTCGGGTAGACCTACCAATGAAGGGCATAGAGATAGTAGAATGTTTTCTACAAGCTTTGGAACCAACGTACTATAGGCATTTGGTATCTGCAATTGGAAAAACATTCAACGATGTAGTTAAAATGGGAAGCTTGGTTGAGGAAGGATTGAATTCAAACAAAATCATGAGTTATTCAACCATCAAAACTACGAACCAGGCAATCCAGACAGGTACATGTGGAGCAATCGTGAAGAAAAAGAAGGAAGATGTGGCATTCATAGAAGGGAGGTCTTGGTCCAGGAGTCCTAATCCATAATACCATCAGCCTCGCTCGCATCAACCCAACCCACCAACACCATATAGCCCACCTCAACACTATTACCCTCCTCCTGGTCCACAATTTTCTGTACATCACACCCAAGCCTACCCACCACCTTCTCCTCCATGGCGAACTCCAGCACCTCAAAATATTTACCACACCCAAAACACATACCCACCACCAAAAACCTACAACAATCCCAATGGAACAAGTTTCCGCCCTAACCCTGGAGTCAAGAATGATAGGACACAAAGAAAGAAAACATTTACTCCTTTGGGCGAGTCATATACTAACCTTTTCCATAGACTAAGACAACTCGGGATATTAAACACTATAGAGCCCAAAATCCCTAATCCACCATCGAGAAACTTGGACCAATCTGCCCATTGTGAATATTGTTCAGGAGCCCCAGGGCATAATGCTAAAAAATGCTGGCACCTGAAGTCTGCAATACAGGAGCTTAGTGACTCTAGAAGAATTGAGGTTCAAGCTCCTGAGGCTCCTAATATAAAACAGAACCCTTTGCATGTGCACCATGAGACTCACATGATAGAGGTGGTACAAGGGGGAAATTGCAATAATCCCTCTCAGGGTGTAATGATGATCAAAGCGAACAGCAACAAACAGAAGAGAAAATCATAAGTGAGAAAATACTAGTCAAGCCACCTGTGAGAAAGCCAACAGTTGTAGCTGAACCTGAGCCTGTAAAGGTGACAATACCTGGAGTGAGTATAAAGCCCGTATTGATTGTAAAAGGAGCTCAGCTAGATCCAGTTGTTATCAAGACTGTCACTCAAATGCCCATCGTGAACACCAAAACTGTGCCTTGGAATTACAGTAAGGTAACTATCATGTATAAAGTAAAGTAAATCCAGGAGGATATTTGTGAAACCAATGGTTTGACCAGGTTAGGGAGATGTTTTGCTCTTGATGAATTGAGGAAGGCAAAAGTTGCAAAAGATAATCCGACCAATGTAAAGAAAGCTGTCACAGAAAAAGAAGCTGAGGAATTTCTGAAGAAAATGAAATCTGAATATTATTACATAGTTGAGCAGCTGAGGAAAACACCAGCGCAGATATCTTTGCTATCTTTGTTGATTCATTCTGATGAACACCGTAAGGCGTTAATGAAGATCTTGAACGAGGCCCATTTACCAGAAAATATCACAGTGAGTCATTTAAATAAGATCACAAATAAAATCTTCGAAGCAAACAAAATAACATTTTCAGATAATGAACTACCGTTGGAGGGGACAGAGCACAATATGGCATTATATCTTACGGTGAAGTGCGAGGAATTAGTGGTGACCCGCATATTTGTTGATAATGAGTCAAGTGCCAATATTTGTCCTTTATCTACTCTAGGAAAGCTAAAGATTGATCATGAAAGAATCCATAGGAACAGTAGATGTGTGAGAGGATTTGACAGATGCGGGAAGAACACTGTTGGAGACATCATATTGTAACTCAGTATAGGACTAGTAGAGTTTACCATGGAATTTCAAGTTTTGGATGTTGCCGTGTCCTACAATCTCCTACTAGGACATCCATGGATTCATGCTGCAAAGGCTGTACCTTCCTCACTCCATCAAATGGTGAAATTCGAATGGGATCGTCAAGAAATAGTGGTTCATGGTGAAGATAATTCTTGCAATATCATCATGCCGTTTGAAGAAGTCGAGGGTGATAAAGGTCCATGGGTATACCAAGTGGTGGACACTATATCTGTGGATAAAATATCTGAAGGCGAAAACATTCCGATGCCCAAGATAGCTTCCGCATCAGTCATGGTTGCTACGGAGATGTTGAAAAATGGGTTTCTCCTTGGAAAAAGGTTTAGGAGCTGCACTGCAAGGAATAACACTGCCAGTATCTCTTCCGGGTATCATTGACACTTTCTGATTGGGTTTCAAGCCAACCATTGCCGACATAAAAAGAGCTCGAAAACTAAAAAAGAAAGGATGGACCCTCCCTAAGCCTATCCCAAAACTCTCCCATTCATTCGTCAAACCTGGTACAAAATGACGTCTGGCAATGGTCATGCCCAGCCGAGCAGAGATAAGGCCAGACAATGAGCTCTTAGAAAGATTTGAGAGGTTGTTAGAAGATGTGACAATGATAAAGGCAGCTGAGGGCACAAATAAAATGGATGTCCGGTTTGTTGGATCCCAGATCAAGCTGAATAACTGGGAAGCTACTCCTCTTCCGACCAGAAGGGAGTTGTGGTAGTTAGCTTTGATGTTTCATTCTTAAATATGTTTTATTTCAAAGCTGTAATACGAATTCTATGTTCCGTCCAATCGAACGTGTCAAACCTTGTTATCTTTCAAAATTTTAATGAAATGCAATTCCTTTCTTTCTCCATTTTGATAGCCTTATTTTATATTCTTTTCTTTTCTTGTACTGTCCATTTTTTGCTGATTTCAATGATATGCCATGCATAAGGAATTCTCGGCCCAATATTGATAATCAAATAGTAATACAAGAAATTGAATACAATAATGAAGTGGAGTATGGTGATAAGGAAGTTTTGGAAGAAATTAGGAAAGATATGAGCCACTATGAGGAGAAACCCAAACCAAACTTGAATGAGACGGAGTCTATTAATTTGGGAGATGAGGAAAACATTCGAGAAATAAAGATTAGTGTTCATTTGGAAGCCTCACTCAGAGAGTACTTGATAAATTTACTACATGAGTACAAAGACATATTGCATGGTCATATGACGATATGCCAGGGCTAAGTACTGATTTGGTGGTACATAAGTTGCCCATTATTCAGAATGCCAGCCTGTCAAGCAGAAGTTAAGAAAGTTCAAAATAGACATCAGCGTGAAAATAAAAGAGGAAGTCAACAAGCAATTTGAGGCAAAGGTCATACAGGTCACCAAATATCTCACCTGGTTAGCTAATATTGTACCTATTCCGAAGAAAGACTGAAAAACTAGAGTGTGTGTTGATTATCGAGACCTCAACAAAGCAAGTCCGAAGGATAATTTTCCATTACCAAACATCCACATACTAATTGACAATTACGCCAAACATGAGAGTGGGTCTTTTGTGGATTGTTATGCGGGTTATTATCAGATCCTGATGGACAAAGAAGATGCAAAAAAGACAACCTTTATCACACCGTAGGGAACATATTGTTATAGAGTAATGCCGTTCGGATTGAAAAATGCTGGAGCTAGATATATGTCACGACCCTAGTTCACCAATTGTGAACATGTCGTGATGACACCCAGTCCCCAAGACTAGGTAAGCCTAACACGTTGCGGAATATACAAGTTATAAATACTTAAATAAGAAACAGCGGAAAAATAGCATAAAAGATATGTAATCCGTGCCGCTTGGCACATACATCCATCACACAATGAATAAAACACTACCAAGATCCGGAACCCCACGGTAACACAGGACTAAAAGAGAAAATACAACTGTGGCTCTATGTGTAAAGAGTATCTAACAACGAAATGAAGAAAAATGTCAACTAGTACTACTAGAATAGAAGGAAATCCTCCGGATCTGCGGACGTAGCAGATCATACCTCGAGGTCTCCAGAAAAGCTGCGGAAATCACCTAGCACGAGCCTGCTATGATGTACCTGGATCTGCACAACAAAAGTGTGCAGAAGAGTAGCATGAGTACACCACGGCGGTACTCAGGTAAGTGCCAAGCCTAACCTCGATGGAGTAGTGACGAGGTAGGTCGGGGCCCTACTGAGAAAACAATAATATAATGATGATAACAAAATAAACAGTTTAAATGATAATAATTTCCGAAATAACAACATTATGATGATTACCGCAACTGTCTACAATTAAGCTAACAACAAATAACCAACTCAAATAAACAAATCCGGGATCTGTGGGAATTGAACCCACAGTCCCATTCTCAGTACCTCTGGGTCTCCGGGAATCGAACCCGCAGCCCATGTCTCAATAATATCTCAATAACTCGGGATCTCCGGAAATCGAACCCGCAGTCCTTACCAGTAATTCAGCATCTTGGGAATCGAACCCGTAGTCCACATTTCAATAATCTCAGGGATCTCGGGAATCGAACCCGTAGTCCACATTTCAATAATCTCGGGATCTCGGGAATCGAACCCGTAGTCCACATTTCAATAATCTCGGGATCTCGGGAATCGAACCCGTAGTCCACATTTCAATAATCTCAGGATCTCGGGAATCGAACCCGTAGTCCACATTTCAATAATCTCAGGATCTCGGGAATCGAACCCGTAGTCCACATTTCAATAATCTCAGGATCTCGGGAATCGAACCCGTAGTCCATATTTCAATAAGCTCAGGATCTCGGGAATCGAACCCGCAGTCCATATTTCAATAAGCTCAGGATCTCGGGAATCGAACCCGTAGTCCATATTTCACAGCAAGTAAAGGAATACACAGAGAGAAGTATAATATGCTTAATGATAACTTCGCCGATGAACAGCGCCAACGATTACCAAGAAAACTCAAGTAAGTCAATTAAGCAACTAGACAATTAGATTCTATCTAATCATGCTTTTCTAACTACTACCGGGTAGGAATATCGAATTTAACAACTAAGAACAGGAATATCACTCATTGAACATTTTGAGTAAAGTATGTGTTCAACAACCAGCGCATGTACACGCCCGTCACCTCGCGTACAAGGCATTTAAAGTATCACAATAATATCCTAGGGGTGAAAGTCCCCCACAGGAGGTTAGACAAGCCACTTACCTCAATTCCGGTACAAAACCGCTAAGAAATAACTCTCTTGCCGCGAATGTCGGCCTCCACAGGTGTAATATCTGATAAAAATCAATGGAATCACATCAAAATAGGCCAATTGGGCATTACCCAATCAAAACAATCGAATTACACCCAAACCACAAAGTTGCCAAAACCCGACTTTCGGTACGCTTCTCAAAAAATTACGAAAGTTACATTTTCGGATTCCTTATCTCAACACGAGTCTAACCATACCAAGAACACCCAAATCGGACCACAAATGGCCCATCAAATCCTTGATTCTATCCAAGAGGGTTTTCTACCATTTTTAACAAAAATTCTCAAATTAAAGACTAAAACTTGCAATAGATTCGAGCTATACAACCAAAATTGAGTTAAGAGTACTTACCCTTTTGATTTCTCCAAAAATCTCCCGAAAAATCGCCTTACCCGAGCTCCAAATCGTCAAAAATGGCAAATGGGACGAAGTTTGAACTTTATTCTGCTGCCCAGGCATTTGTTCTTCGCGTTCGCGGTCCTTCTCTCGCGTTCGCGAAGAACAAACTCCCAGAAATTCATTTTTTTCAACTTGCTCGGACAGCCTCTATTGCAATGGTCATAACGTTTTACACACAACTCCAAATGACTATTATAATATGTTTCTGAAAACTAGATTCAAAGTGCTACAACTTTCGTTTTTGAATCACCTCACAATTCCTTGTAGATAAAAAGATATGAGCTTCCGAAGTAGGACCCGTGCGACAGAAAATCCTTCTTCGCGAACGCGAGGGACTCTTCGCGAACGCGAAGAACAAAGTCTCTGATGGAAAATCCTTCTTCGCGAACGTGATGCCTTCATCGCGAACGCGAAGATCAAAGTCTTAGAGGCCAAATTCTTCTTCGCGAACGCGATAGGACCCTCGCGAACGCGAAGAACAATACCAGATACCAGAACAGCAGTCCAAAAACTTTCAAAAATGACCCGTTAGGCATCCGAAATCGTCCCGAGGCCCCCGGACCCCAACGAAAACCACCAACATACTCCAAAACATGATACGAACTTGTTCCAATCATAAAAACACCATCCTAAACATCAAAATCACCAATTACACACGGATTCAAGCCTAAGTTTCTTCAAAACTTTCGAAACTAACATTCAATCAAAAACCCGACCAAACGACGTCCGAATGACCTAAAAATTTGCGGACATATCCAAAATCACATAACGAAGCTACAGAAATTTTCGGAATTCCATTCCGACCCCCGGATCAAAATCTCACCTAACGTTCGGATTCGCCAAAATTTCAAACTTCGGCATTTCAAGCCTAATTGAGCTACGGACCTCCAAAATACATTCCGAATGCGCTCCCAACCCCGAAATTACCTAACGGAGCTAATGGAACCATCGGATTTCCGTTCCGAGATCGTCTTAACACTGTTCCGGCTATGGGCCATTTTCTAGCTTAAAAGTTCTCATTTAGGGACTAAGTGTCCCAAAATGCTCCAAATTTCAGAACCGACTCTCCCGGCAAACCACAATAGCAGAAATGAACTTAGGGGAACAGTTAAATTAGGGATTGGGGCGTAATTTTCTAAAACGACCGGTCGGGTCGTTACAATATATGAGAGAAATGACTACCATGTTTCATGACATGATACATCGATAGATTGAAGTTTATGTGGATGATGTCATTATCAAGTCCAGGAAGCAATACGATCATGTTAAAGACCTGAGGAAGTTGTTCCAAAGGCTTCAGAGATACAATCTCAAGCTCAATCCAGCAAAATGTGCTTTTGGAGTACCATCATGGAAATTATTGGGGTTTGTGGTAAGCCGGCGTGGTATTGATTTGGACCCGTCCAAAATAAAAGCTATTCAGGAGTTGCCTCAACCAAAGAGCAAGAAAAGTGTGATGAGTTTTCTTGGCAGATTGAATTACATTAGCAGATTTATTGCCCAACAAACGTCAACTTGTGAGCCTATTTTCAAATTATTGAAGAAAGGTGTTGCAGTAAAATGGACTGATGAATGTCAAGCTGCATTTGATAAAATCAAGGAATATCTGGCCAATCTGCCTGTATTGGTTCCTCTAGAACCCAGAAGACTCTTGATCCTTTATTTGACTGTATTGGATAATTCCTTTGGTTGTGTACTGGGGCAGCATGATGAAACGGGGAAGAAGGAGCATGCAATTTACTATCTCAGTAAGAAATTTACATCTTACGAGGTAAAATATACTCAATTGGAAAGAACATGTTGTGCCTTGATTTGGGTTGCGCAGAAGTTGAAACACTACCTATCGGCTTATACCACTTATCGCATATCTCGTTTGGACCCGTTGAAGTACATCTTTCATAAGCCTATACCCAAGGGAAGGCATGCTAAATGGAAAATTCTGCTCACAGAGTTTGATATTGTTTATGTAACCCGCACTGCGATGAAAGCACAAGCATTTGCTGATCACTTAGCAGAAAATCCAGTCGACGAGAAGTATGAGCCACTGGAAACATTACTTCCCTGATGAGGAGACGATGAATATTGAAGAATTGGAACAAGACGAAAAGACAGGCTGGAAGTTATACTTTGATGGGGTTGTCAACAGCAAATGAGCTGGAATTGGAGCAGTACTCATTTCAGAAACGGGTCAGCATTACCCTGTTACTGCTTAACTTCACTTTTTATGTACTAATAATATGGCTAAAAAGAGTTTATATTGGGATTAAGAATGGCAATAGACATGGGTGTTCAAGAGATTTTGGTAATGGGTGACTCAGATCTCTTGATACATCAAATTGAAAGAGAATGGGAGACACGAGATTTGAAACTCATACCGTACCGAATGTGTCTACATGAACTACGTCAGCGGTTTCAATCCATAGAATTTAAACATATCCCAAGAATGCACAATGAAGTTGCTGATGCTTTGGCTACTCTATCATCTATGCTATACCATCCGGGTAAAACTTATGTGGATCCATTACAAATCCAAGTTCATGATCAGAATGTTTATTGTTATATAGTAGAAGAGGAACTTGATGGCAAACCGTGGTTCCATGATATCAAAGAGTATTTGAGAATGGGGGTGTACATGGTGCAAGCTACAGGGGATCCGAAAAGAACCAAAAGATGATTAGCGAGTGGATTTTTCTTCAGTGGAGGGGTTTTATACAAAAGGACCCCGAATTTGGGTTTGTTAAGATGTATAGATGCAAAGCAGGCTACTACAATCATGACTAAGGTACACGCATGAGTCTGTGGACCTCACATGAGTGGGTATGTTTTAGGGAAGAAAATACTTAAAGCTGGATATTACTGGCTCACTATGGAACAAGATTGTATCAGATATATACGGAAGTGTCATCAGTGCCAGATAAATGGGGATTTGATTCATTCTCGACCATATGAATTGCATACGATGTCAGCACCATGGCCTTTCGTTGCTTGGGGCATGAATGTCATTGGTCCCATAGAACTAGCAACAACTAATTGGCAAAGGTTTATTCTAGTTCCCATTGATTATTTTACCAAATGGGTGGAGGCGAAGACATTCAAAGCGGTAACAAAGAAGGCTGTGAAGTATTTCGTACATGCAAACATCATTTGTCGTTTCATAATTCCAAAGGTGATTATTACAGATAATGGAACCAACCTTAACAGTCATCATATGGCGGATACATGTCAAAGGTTTAAAATTATGCATCACAATTCTACACCTTATCAGCCCAAAAAAAATGGAGCAGTTGAAGCCGCAAATATGAATATCAAGAAAATCATTCGAAAAATGGTGGAAGGCTCGAGGCAATGGCATGAGAAGTTACCCTTTGCTTTGTTGGGTTATGACACTACTGTGCGTACTTTGATTGGTGCAACCCCTTATTCATTGGTGTATGGCACGGAGGCAGTGATACCTGCGGAAATCGAAATACCCTCCCTTCGAATCATTGCGGAGGCAGAGATTAATGATGACGAATGGGTAAAAGCCCGGTTAGAACAACTGAGTTTAATTGATAAGAAAAGATTGGCAGCAGTATGTCATGGACAACTGTATAAATAGAGAATGGCTAGAGCATATAATAAGAAAGTACGTCCACGAAAATTTGAGCTTGGATAATTGGTGTTGAGGCATATCTTACCTCATTGGGTGGAAGAAAAAGGGAAGTTCGCCCCTAATTGGCAAGGACCATTTCTGGTATCTCGGGTGTTTTCCAATAGAGCATTATATTTGACAGATATAGAAGGGAAATATATAGAGACTGCTATTAACTCTGATGCAGTCAAAAGATACTATGTATGATTCCTTTCATGTATCTAATTGTATTTTTCATTTTTTTTTTGAAATTGAAATGACGAAGGAATTTTATTTCTCTATATAAACACTTTACCCATTGCTATCCCTTTGAGCCTTATTGTATTATTCTTTCATACCCCTCATTCGGAATCAACAATGAAGTCAAAAATAAATGATGAAATGACAATAATAAAGGAAAGCAAAAGAAAAAAAAAAGAGAAAAGTTGAAGAAAAAAGGAGAAGAGAAAAAAAAAACATGAAAAATGACAAAAATAAAAAAAAAGGAGAAAATTGGGAAAAAGTCAATATCGCAACAATGAAGTGATCTTATGATTCGAACTACGTTTTGACTTGTGGCAGAAGTTATGATCATTAGAAGGATATGATTCTGAAAGTTGTAATTTTGAAATCCAAGTTGGAAATTTGAGCCTTTATATCTTTCTTTCTAAAACCCATTTAAAATCCACATTACGGTCCAATGAAAGACCTTCTGATTAATTTCAAGAAAATGGCAAAACAAGTAAGTGAAGAAAAGCATATTATTGACAACATTCATATACTTGAAGATAGAGAAAATGAAAAAAAATAATAAATAAAAATGAGAGAGTCTTATTGGTGAAAACCCTCACAGGCACCGTAAGGCGACGTAAGTTGAGAGAAATGAAACGAGAGTCTTATCGGTGAAAACCCTCATGGGCACCACAAGGCGACGTGAGTTGAGAAAAATGAAATGAGAGAGTCTTACTGGTGAAAACCTTCACGGGCACCATAAGGCGAAAGTAAAGAATAATTTTGTGGAATGCCAGCAGCAAAGCAAGTAAAGTTTGGGTTGTTGAAAAGAGAAAATAAAGTTGGCAAGAAATATGGTTGGACAGACTGGGTGGGTTAGCCCGAATTCATGGCATGATCGAAGGAATCAGCCTTCCCACTGCAGATAAGTCTTGTCCTTTTACTTTGAAAATATTACTACCCTCAAAATTCAGGGTCATTGCATTTCATTTTATTTTCTTAAAATCTGTCTACAAGACATTGCCAGTTCAAAGCTAATTACCAGCTTCTCAGTTAAATGGCATAATAAAATTGGGTCTTTCAAAGGACGGGAGAAATAAAACAACATATGGCGGTGATAGAGCAGAAGAAAAGTAAAAGAAAAAACAACAAAAAGGGAATTACAATGAAAAGTGGAAAATTATTGGAAAACAACCAGAAGTTACAGCAAGGCAATACAAAAGCAAGCTGAAGCAAGGTCAAGAGTGGAACCAAGGCCAACAAGAATGCCAGCTACTAACCACCATTTTATACTAACAAGTTGTTCACTGATTAAAACAGGGACAAAAGATTCAAATTCTTACTAATCACTTTAAAATGAATGTGACCAATGTGGACACACAAGGGAGCACAAGTTTGGAAAAATCAGGTGCCGACCTGGATAACAAGGGAATATTTTTCTTAATTTTTGCAATCAGGCGCTCACCTGGATAACAAGGTAATATTTTTTCTTAGTTTTTGCAATCAGGCGCCCACCTGGATAACAAGGGAATATTTTTCTTAAATATTTTGCAATCAGGCGCCCACCTAGATAACAAGAGAATATTTTTCTTAGTTTTTACAATCAGGCGCCCACCTGGATAACAAGGGAATATTTTTCTTAATTTTGGCAAACAGGCACCCACCTGGATAACAAGGAAATATTTTTTTAGTTATTCAATCTGGCGCCCACCTGGATAACAAGGAAACAGTTTTCTTAGTTTTTGCAATCAGGTACCCACCTAGATAACAATGGAATATATTTCTTAAATTTTTTGCAATCAGGAGCCTACCTGGATAACAAGGGAATATTTTCTTAATTTTTACAATCAGGCGCATACCTGGATAACAAGGAAATATTTTTTTTAGTTTTTCAATCAGGCGCCCACCTGGATAATAAGGGAATATTTTTCTTAGTTTTTGCAATTAGGGCCCACCTGGATAACAATGGAATATTTTTCTTAATTTTTTTGCAATCATGCGCCCACCTGGATAACAAGAGATAATAATAAAATAATTTTTGTAGTTTTTCAATCAGGCGCCCACCTGGATAACAAAGGAATATTTTTCTTAGTTTTTGCAATCAGATGCCCACCTGGATAACAAGGGAATATTTTTCTTAAATTTTTTGCAATCAGGCACCCACCTGCATAACAAGGGAATATTTTTCTTAGTTTTTGCAATCAGGCACCCACCTATATAACAAGAGAATATTTTTCTTAAATTTTTTGCAATCAGGCGCTCACTTGGATAACAAGGGAATGTTTTCTTAAATTTTTGCATTCAGGCGTCCACCTGGATAACAAGGGAATATTTTTCAAAATGAAATTCTTCTTTATAAGCTAACAGTTAATAGCATGATAGATTTTAAGCCCCATACTGGGCAGAAAGTTTGTCTTTATTTTTGTAGTAAGCAGGCGCCCACCTGAAGAACAAGGGAATACCTTTTGAAGTTTTACAAGCAGGCGCCCACCTGAAGAACAAGGGAATGCTTTTCAAAGTTTTGCAAGCAGACGCCCACCTGAAGAACAAGGAAATATATTTGAAGCAAGTTGCAAGCAAGAGTCTTCTCGAAAAATGGAAGATGCGAATGGAAAAACAAGAATCAGTTGAAAGGTATAGTTAGGATTTTGTAAAACATAGAGCATAGTTTAGCTTATTTTATTTTTACCACGGTATAATAAGGAGATCAGCAGGCAGAATTAACAAGCAACAGACAGTAAAGCCACAGCTCTCTGGTAGTTTCAACTACCAGACATTCCAGAACTACACTGACTCGATTCCTGTTTAGCCCAGGATATATAGGCAATCCTTGAAGCAGGATGCGGTCAAAACTTTCAAAAATGCTTCATACGGAATATGTGAGTGGAAAAATAATCCCTCATTACTGCTCACTTGTCTTTGTACTGAAACTCTTCGTGTTCCCGAGCAACGAGGGGCAGTTGTGAGCACATGATTTTTGCCCAAGCAATTAGTTCCAAAATAAATAAACAAAAATGATTTTTGATTGAAAATTTGTTGATTATTGTGTAAAACTATCAATGCTTGTTTTTATTTGTTGGAAATGAAGTAAAAAAAAATTAAAACAAAAATACAAAATGAAATCAATTAGAAAATACCAAAAAATGTAAGATAATTACTAAGAAATTAGAAAATCAAAGAAAAAAATACAAAAATAGAAAATAAAAGGGGATAAATACATTAGGAATAAAATAGTAAGGAAATAAATATAAAATACAAGAAAATACATAAAATAATTAAATAAATACAATTTGAAAAATACAAAAACAAGATAAAATACAAAAATACAAAATACAAGGTATTTTGGGCAAATATCACAAAATACTAGCCTAATTAACACCCCTAACAAACCTGTCCCAAATTAAATTCAATAGGCCTGCACTATAGAAACCAAACAACAACGTTTAAATCGAACAAATCTGGGTCGTTGATGATTTGAATCAGACGGACCAAAGTGGACGGTTGCCTACAAAATAAAATGACACCGTTATTCAAAGCAATCGTAGCCGTCCATCTGATTAATCAAATAGATGAAATCAGTATCACACATAAACCAAACGACACCGTCTAATTGAATCAATCATAGATGTCCAAGTAACTAATCTAACGGACACGAAGAAGACCCAATTAAAACCCAAACGGTACCGTTTAAAGTCCAAATTGATCTTGGCCGTTCATCTCATCTAATCCAACGGTTGTTAATTAATAATACATTTTTGATATATATTATACTATCATCTGTTCAAAGCCTTCATTATACACATACACCCCTCTCAAACACAAACCCTAGCCGCCTTTATTCCCCCTCCTCCTCTGCACAGGCCACCGAAACCCTACTGGTGGTCTGTCACTGGTCATCTTCTCCGACAAAGGCCACTAACCCCTGAAACCTCGCTCTTCCTCCTCTACCACCCTATCCTACTAGCCCTATCCAAATACCCTACCATCTCCCCAGATCTTGAAATTCCGGTCGCCGGAACCCTAGCAGGCGACCACCAACCAATGAACCAGCCTCCCTCTTTTACACCCAGAACCGCCTTGAAATCCTCTATCACCCCACCTAAGTCCCAGCCCTCGAATATCAGCCATGCTACTCGAATATTAAAAAATGTTCCGCTGGAACCCTACTCCGACGGACACTCCAAACCCAAAAACCTTTTTAGACCTAACCCTAGACCCAAAATACCGTTCTTTAACATCCAAACAAGACTCCAAAAGCCTGTCTAGAAGATCAAAGTCAAAAAGAGACTCAAAGTCTCTGAACCACTAGAAAACCAATAAAAAGGAAGAAAAAATGAGGAAAATGAAAGAAAAGAAAGAAAACAAAGAAAAAGAAGAAAGAAAGAAAAGGAAAAAAAATAAGAAATGCCCAAAAGCTAATTACCCTGAACCCGTTCTTGTTTCTGTGCTTCACTCTTTTTGTATTTGTTAAAGCTTGAATTTATTGCATGTTTAGAAGATACCTCTGTGTATATTTGAAATAGATTAAGTACTCTTTTGGTTCTGATTATAGCTATTTTTGTTAAATGGCATGATGTTAGTTGTTTGATGTTCTTGTGAAATAGATCCTTTCTCGACTAAGGGTTTTGATTAATTAGGATTCAACTATTATCAATTTGTCTCTCTTAATTCTAATTAATTAAAAGTTAGTTGTAATTTGGGTTATATGTGCAAGATTACATGAAATATGCTATTATTGCAATACGATTTATATGTTTGGCTCTTCTGAACTTCTGAATACTAAGTCACATTAGGGTTATATGTGCAAATGATTAATGTGGGTATTATTATAACACAGTTGGATTTCTGATTTTTAATTTTGTGGCTATCTTTGTAAAGTAGTTAACTCTGAAAGGGTTTTACTTAGTCTAAAATTGGTTAAAATATAAAGTTAAGGCTAAAGGGTTATATTTTAAACACTGATGGCTACCCAAGGTCTTAACAGACCTAAGGATAGGTCGGGTAAATACTAATAAAACATAAGGGGTAAAAGGGAATAGAAAATGGTAATTCTGAAGATAACTTACAAGTAATGAGGGCATAAAAGACAATTGGGCCTGGTTCTGATGTAATTAGCTGAATAATAAGGGGCAATTCAAGTAGAGTTAAATGGTAAATAGGTAATAAACATTAACAAGTGAGGGTAACAAGGGCATTAACGCCTAATAGAATGGTATAGAATACCCTAGAACCTTCTAGCAAGGGTTCAAGTGTATTCTTACCGGAAATAACTTAGACTTAACTGAAATAAATTAAAAAGAGTAGGGGTGGGAAATCAGAACAATTAATTCAAATTTCCCTTCCATTCTACTCAATAAATAGGCCCCCTCAGGCCTAATTTAGAGGTTCGAAAATTTATATACATTGAAATATACCAAATACACACCGAAATATTGTTGATCTTCAATTACTGTTTGTTCGAGTGATATTCTGGAATTTCTGTTGGTTTTTCTTCACTGGTTTTGATCAAATTCGCTGGGATTTCTTATTTACTTGGTTGAATTACTGGGTTATCTCTTCTGAAGTTTGGTAACTGTTGTTGTGATAATTCGCTTCTACTGTTGTTGATATCTAATTGATGCTGTTGCTGATTTTCCTTCTTCTCCACCTCTAGAACTCATTGTTTCTGTCACTTGAATCAGGTACAGTACTACGTCCTGGAGATGTAATTGAAATTTAAATGAAGGAATGAAAAATTGTTGTTTAATTTCATTTGTAATTTATTTTTATGTTTTGTAGCTAAATATGTAGATTTTATGTAATTCGTGTAGTAATTGGGTTGTAATAAGTACCGAACTATACGAACTCAATTTAGATTAAAGTAGCAGTAGATAGTACTGTAGTAAACATATTAAACAGATCAGTTAAATGGTCACTTAGATCTAAAACTAAAACTTGCATAAACTTAGTCGAATCACCTAGATTTATAACTATTATAAAATTAGACGTATAATACTGGTATTTAGATATTTTGTTAATTAAGTTCCGAATCAGAATCAATTAATTTAAAAAGCATGAGTAGTTGAATTTTGAATCGTGTTACTATTTTATCACTGTTAAAATTGGTTTAGCTACAAAACTTCCCTCTGTGATATGGTAATCTAAAATATGATTGTAATGATAGTGGTACTTCGAACATGTTTTAGTTGAAATTTAGAATGCTATTATCAGTTAAATAGGAGTAGAAATAACTCTGTAAATAGTGTCTCAACAGATAGGTAATTCATAAGTCCAGACTTTGTTAATTTAGAAATTAAACGACAAACAATTGATTAAGGCTATATACCAAGGCTCTTAGTAAGTTGATAATATTGAAATCAGTAGTATTCATATGTAAACTAGCGTTAATAGAAACAGTTAATTGTTAATACATGAATAATATTTGCTTATAGTGCTGATTTGTTCAAAAAATGCTAGTCTATTGTAAACCTGTTTTAGATATTGATAATATGGGCCTAAGTGTGAATAAAGGCCCATATCCGATTAGAATGGATTTTGAGCTTGTGAGAACGGACCCAAATAATATTGACTGGGCTGTAATTGGCCAGTTGCACCTTGGTGCACACTGTTAGGCTAATCCAAAGTACATGCTCAGTAAGGTAATGACCTGGATTCAAATAATTAATGATCTAAAAACGTTATAAGTGTTATTATTAGGGAAAAAACAGAAATAGAAAATATAGTACATCAATAGGTTTAACCTTCTAAAAATAAAAAGGGACGAGCGTCATTACAAGATGAAAACACACTGGGGCCCCAAATAATAACTAAAACTTTAGACTCGGAAGGATCGTTTAGACAATTTCACGATCTTTCCCAAATATAACAAGAATAGACATCATTAGGCGTAATTTAATATACATTCCTATGAACGGGTGCACATTTATGTGACCTAAATTATACTCTTAACGAAGTCGAAATATATTCAAAGCCACAGGTATACTGGTACAGTGTGGTTAAGAATGCATTTTCACGATGTTGCAAATTCGTAAACATTAAAAGCAGTACACTTACACATAATCAAAATATATCGTTTGAAATCAGATAAAATCAAAACAATAGTTGAGCGACCATGCTAGAACCATGGAATCCGGGAGTGCCTAACACCTTCTCCCGAGTTAACGGAATTCCTTATCCGGATTTCTAGTTCGCGGACTGTAACAAAGTCAAACTTTCCTTGGTTCAGGATTAAACATGTGACTTGGGATACTATTATATTCTCAAGTGGCGACTCTGAAAATTTAAATAACTAATCTCGTTCTGATTGTCCTTAAAGTGGAAAAACTCCTACTGAGCCCTCATGGGTAAAGTGTAGAAATACACATTTGTTTATCCAGTAGAGCTCTGCAATATAACAAAAAGGAGGTGTGACAGTCACCATCCGCAGTTGGTCTGGGCTAGGGTGCCACTGCAGCCACTGGCTGAGCCCCATCCACGGGTAGTGCACATGGAATCTGAGATACTATATTTGTATGCCCTGGAGCCTGAGCAGTAGGGGTCTATGCTCCCCCTCGTGCCTATGAGGTAGGTGGATATGTCGGAAATAAACCAACCTGAGTCATAGTATCCATGAACTGTACATTCGGCCCATGACCTCCTAAAATCTCGATGCTATCATAAAATCTACCTGGGTAGGCTGAGCTCCTGGCATCTCGCCCCGATCCTCGATAATAGTATCTCTCACCGGATCATTTGGTGGTGCTACTGGAATAGCCCTAGGATTCCATCGCCCACTACCACAAGCTGGTGACCTCCCCCGGCCTCTACCTATACCTCTAGTAATGGGAGAGCAGCTCTGCACGGGTCTAGAACATGAGATATGTGTGTCCCCACCATCTGTGAGAGAATATAAGGGGGAAATTTTAGTACAACAACCATTGCACGATAGGAATGAATAAAGAGTAGTTTTTCCTAACACCCTATAGCCTCTCGAATATAAATACAGACATCTCTGTACCGATCTACAAGACTCTATTAGGTTTGCCCATGACTTGTGTGAAGCTAGTGCTTTAATACCATATTGTCATAACCCATTTTCATAGTAGTTCATGATGGCGTTCGACACCGTTGTCGGGCAAGCCACGCAAAAATAGAATAAAAATCTCATTCTTACATCTTTACCCAAAATAAGTGTAACAGATTTCTCAATTTAAAGTTAAGGCCAGAGGCATCAATAGGGTAAAAATTATACAACCCAAAATAAATACCTACTAACGTGTGTCCCAAGACCCGGTGTCACAAGTTATGGGCAACTAGTAGAATATACAAAAGAACCACACTATCCTACTACCCGAATTAGGATAGACAACAAAAGTAAGTACATAAGAAAGACTTCTTCGGGCTACTGAACGACGTGGAAGGGGAATAGCTCACTATGGAAGTCTCGGGTCCGCTCAATGATGCTCACCCGTCTAATTACCAGATCCACCTGCCTCATATCATGTACAATTAAGTACAAAAGTGTAGTATGAGTACATAAACAACATGTACCCAATAAGTATCCCGTCTAATCTCGAAGAAGTAGAGACGAGAGGTCGACTTAATACTTACTAGGGTCGAATAATATAATAAAGAGTTATGCTAAGCATGGGGATCATCAATAATCAACAATTTATAACAAGGAGTAACATCACGCTCTTCACAACATTCCTGTTAACTAATTAACTCTCGAATTATTAGCTAAAAGAACTAAAGTATATGTTTTCACATAGATATCATTCGCACATATGCCGAGGTCGATGACCCGATCCAACAGAAATAAATTTTACACTGTCGAGGATCGAATGATGTGAACCATAGATGCATCTATTTATACCGAGGCGATAGGCCCGATCCACAAATATCAAGAAATATCAAGAGCACACTCACGAAGGTGCAATTATATTCAATAAGTTCATACAATGGTTCCACAATTATACATTTGCACTATTATTCAATTTCAAGCCTCTAGCATATCCTAGGTGATCATATTAGCAATAACTATAGAGATATTCACAATTATGACATGATTTGGGTTCTAGACTACCCGGACAATTATCATAATAGTAGCTACGCAAGGACTCTCATCACCTAGTGCATACATAGCCCCCGCATTTAGTAATAATTACTCAATTATTATACCTATGGGGATAATTCCCTATGGTATACTTCAAACACCAAGAATAGGTCCAAACCCTCAATTCGGAGCCGAACAATCCCAAACTAGATAGACAGAGTAATAACTAATCAATATAGTCTCACAAGATTGCATTCTAGCTATTTAAGCAATTTTCCCAACCTTTAACGCAATTTTCCTAAAATTTGACCCTGAGTCCACGTGCCTGGATTCTGAAAATTTTCAAAGAAAGTTGTTCTCTACAACCTAAGGATCAGTAATATATGGTTTCTAATTAGTTTCATAATAAATTTCATGGTTAAATCTAAGTTTTACTAAAACCCTAGGTCTAGCACTAACCCTTTGATTATGCCTAAGTTCTAGTGTTTAATCAACCTAAAATACAAGTATTATACTAAGGTTGGATGGAATAGACTTGCCTCTTGATGCTAAATGGAAACCTTCTCTTCAAAGCTCCCAAAATCTAAAATGAGAGAGTGAAAAGTGTCAAAAATGGGTTAAAACCCCGTCTTTAATGAACCTTGTTGGTTTAGTGATTTTTGCATTTACGGTCCCTCATCTGTGAGAATTAGACCGCACCTGCGAAAAGGGAAGGAAAGCTGGGACCGCATCTGCGGAGACACGTCTGCGATTTCCTGGCCTGGCCACCTAAGCCACTTTTGCAATGAAAGGGCCGCATCTGTGATCCGAGAACTGCAGATGTGGTTATGAAAAAAGCAGCAATCCTTCAGCCTTTTTTCAAAAATTTTACTTCACTCGAGCCTTGTCCTGATTGATGCTTGGGGCTCCCGAGCTCCGCCTGAACATACCGACAAGTCTAAAATCATGATACGAGCATACTCGAACCTTCGGAACACCCGAAATAATGCTAAATCTAGAAATCACCCCCTAAAACGAAATGAATCAAACTGATGAACTTCAAGTTCTTAAGTTTCCTCTAACGGGCCAAAATGCCCGAAATCTACTCGGATTGACACCAAATGATATTTTGGACGTGTAACAAGCTTCAGAACTAAAATACGAGCCCGATACCTAGGAAATAAATGATTACTTGATTTCTTTAAATCCTTAAAACGTCAAATTAACAATTTCTAATAAAAATTCATTACTCGGTCTAGTGACCTCGGAATTCAATTCTGAACATATGCCTAGGTCAGATATTTTCCCACGAACCCTTCGGGACCAAAGTCAAACTTAGTCTTTTAAGAAAATTCTAAGAACTCAAAGGGGCATATTTCACTCAAAACACCTCCAAACCTAGAACTAACCATCCCTGCAAGTCGTAAATTAGCCAAAGCTAGCATGAAAGTTTTATTTAAGGAAATGGGTTTCTTAAAAGAAAATGGGCCAGGCGGGTCGTTACAAGATAGTTAGATGACAGAGGCATCGAACAATAAGAAGGAGATCTAGACCACCAAAGGGTGTGTGGTGCAGCGGATGTGGCTGCTCTTACTTTGTCTAGAGGTCTCTGTTTGACCAAAAAGTATTAAGACTCTTTTTTAAACTAATTAAATAAGAAGTGAGTGGGTAAATCCTAATTAAACATAATAAATCCTATCTCTAGAATCAGTTTATACAAATAACGTAGAACCAAATATTGAATGAGACAGATTCTTCTTCTTTCTGACAACGATGTAAGACAAAACAATTTGGTAATATAGGAGGCTTAATTTAATTCACCGATAAGTTCCTTCCACCTCGAGTACGACCTCAGCCTAATCATCTATTAGTAATATACCTTTGAGAAAGATTCCCTTAGTTAGATTTGACCCATACAGTTAGTCCCTCTGCCTATCGAGGTTATTTTTTGTTGGACGAGGACTTCACTATTTGCAACTTGAGAAATCTGGGCATGGCAATCGAGTAGAATGCTTTTTATGGCGGCATGATGGCGTTGGCACTTCGAAAGCCACATATGACCGCTACGTTAGCTTGAAATGACGTCATTTCATCATGCATCATAATGGCGCTTGTTCTCCATGCATTATATTATTTCCTGCACCCCTTCTATTTCAAAATCAATGTGGCGGCGCTTGGCTTTCTTGAGTAGGGTGCCAGCATTCTTATAAATAGGGAAGGGAATCCCTCATTTGGGTTGCTTCTCTTCCTAATATCTTAATTTCCAAACTTTCTCTTCTTTCCCTCAGAGTTCTTACACCCTTGTTTCTTTCCATTTTAGCGTTTTCTGCTTATTATAACCCTTCTTGTATGTGCAATTCCTCTCCATTTACATGACAAAGATGGCTAGTGCATCTTATAACTTTGATAGAGCATCTAATTTTTTTCCTACTCTCGCTTTTCTTCTGTCAGGTTCCTCGACTAGGCCGCTACTCACCGCGACTACAGGTGAATTCATTCGGATTACTATTACTTCTCAGACTTCAGCCTCACATAGACCTAGCCATCAGGATGTGGCACTACTAGTGGTGATTTCAGCTTCCTCTGTGTTATATTTAGTAGATGAGTGATCACAGGGCGAGGAGGAAGAGGATTCATTAAAAAGGCAAAGAATAGAGGTTAACGGGGAACCGACCAAGAGTGAAGAACCTACAGGGGGTGATCCACGATTGTGTTCGAGGGCTGCATGATTTTGGATGCGGAGACTGTGTCTCCTTCAAATGTGGTGGTTTCTTATTTATCAAATTTTGTCGTGGAAGGGAATTGACGAACATGGGTGATCGAGGTCGTTCCAGAGAGTGAGCATCGACGTTAGGGCGATGTCACGACCCATAGTTTTCCCCCAACATCGGGATCGTGATGGCGCCTACTCGTGGTAGCTAGGCAAGCCACTACATTCAACAGCATCATGTTTTCATCATTATTTCATACTCATTTTTATCAACAAGAACAATAACATTAATTAAATAAGTGCGGAAGACTTTCAAAAATAGAGATAAGTAATACCAAGGTAAAACACTACTGAAATCCTCTACCCAAGATGTGGAGTCACCAACTCACGAACCACTACTGAATACTACACATAAAGGTCTAAAGGAAAATAACATAAATATGTTTGTCTCGGAACAATGAGACCACATCAAATAATATAAATAAGTGGAAGAGACGCCGGGCCTTGCGGACGCCTGCAAGCTACCTCAGTCTCGGAATGCTCAACTCTCACGCAAAACTATACTGCTGCTACTCCTGATCAAAACCTGGACCTGTGCAAAAATGCACAGAAGTGCAGTATCAGCACAATCCGATCCCCTATGTGCTGGTAAGTGCCTGGCCTATCCCGGCGAAGTAGTGAAAAGCCTAGGACCAGACACTCACATAAACATGTGCAGTTCTATATACATATGTACACCACAAGATAATAAGAGATAACAAGTAACCAAATCCAACAAGAAATATCATAAAGGGGGAAGCTCAACAGTTAACAACAATTATTAAGTCAACAATGGAAAAACAGAGTATAATGGAAACAGTTAATATCAAACAAGGAGCAGCAAATAGTTGCACGGCATCACCCTTCGTGCTTTTACTGTCATCCTCACCAAATAAGCAAATAAAAGTGCACGGCATCACCCTTCGTGCTTTTACTCTCATCATCACACCCATGGTACGGCATGATCCTTCGTGCATGGTTTAATAACAAGGCACGGAATTACCCTTCGTGCATAATCAATCACAAGGCACGACATGATCCTTCGTGCATAATCAATAACAAGGCACGGCATTAACCTTCGTGCATAATCAATAACAAGGCACGACATTAACCTTCGTGCAATAACAGTAAAACAAGGCACGGCATCACCCTTCGTGCATTATCACTCTTCCTCACCCAAATAACAATCACATATAAGGGCAGAGAATGAAAACAATAATCATGAACCGTCCCGGCAAGGGACACAACAATCATCACAACAAGGTCCCGGCAAGGAAAATCAATAACTCACTTTACAATAAATCCCGGCAAGGGAAAACAGTGTACAATTCCACAACCCGGCAAAGGTTCAACAATTCATCTTTAAAACATTTCACAACAAGTATCAACAACGTCTGACGGTCATGCTAGACGCCAGTGTATGGATGCTCGTCACCACAGCCCATACACCGCACTCGATCACATAGCACATAGCACATAATCATATTCCCTCAAGCGAGGATAGAATAAACACTTACCTCTAGCCTTGAAGTCCAAATTATCCTTCAACTATAGCTTTACCCCGAATTTCCGCTTTCAACTTGCTCGAATCTAGTCACAATTGATTCCATTACATTAATAAATACTATATAACTTAGTTTGAATGCTTAAAAATGGTTTACTTAAAGTTTACCCTAAAATTTCCCAAAATGCCCCTAGCCCCACATGGTCGGAACTCGGGGTTCGGACCAAAATCCGGTTACCCATTCCCTCACGAGTTCAAATATATGATTTGTTCCAAAATCGGACCTCAATTCGAGGTCCAATTCCCCAATTCATGAAAACCATATGTTCTACCCAAAAACAAGAATTTCTACCATGAAAACCTTTGATTTCTATTGAAAAACATGTTTAATGTTGTTAGGAATTGAAAGAATTAAGTAAAAAGTGACTTACAAGTGCTTTGGAGTGAATTTGCTCTTGAGGGTTCGTGTGTGGTGTGTTGGGTTTTGAAATAATGAAGAAAAGAACTGAAAAATTCATTTAAGTATAGAATTGCACAGCTGCGGATATCGCATTTGCGAACATTTGTTCGCAATTGCGAACATTACAAGTTTTGGGGTTTGAGGCTCTCGCAATTGCGAGACAGGGTTCGCATTTGCGAACTGGGCTGGGACACTGGGTCTTCGCATTTGCGACAATATGTTCGCATTTGCGAACCTAGGCAGATTATTGAAGGCTCTCGCAATTGCGAGGTTTTGTTCGCATTTGCCAACCAAGGATTCCTGTACATTCATCGCAATTGTGATCAAGGCTACACATTTGCGAACACAGCATTGGCCTGCCCCCTTCGCAATTGCGACACTTTTCTTCGTATTTGCGAAGACACCAGCTGGGTGAAAAACCAGTTGTGTTAATTTCAGAATTTGCTCCAACGGCCTATCAAATCTTTACCCGAGCCCCCCTGATCCAAACCAAACATGTACACAACATCAAAAACATATTACAAACTTGCTCGTGCGATCACATCGCCAATATAATATCATTTTCATCAAATCAAGCCTCAAGTTCATGATTATCTCTCTTTTAGTTTCAAAACTTTCAAATTTGGAACTCAAGGTTCAAAACACATCAAACGACATCCAAATGTCACCAAACTTTGCAGAAAGCACATATATAATATTTAAGACTTGTACCGGACATCAGAACAGAAATATGAGCCCGATGCCATGGTCATTTAATTCATTTTCCTTTAATAATTCCAGCAAAAACAATTTAACAGAAAAATCCATAACTTAGGCTCTAGGCCTCAGAATTCGACTTCGGACACATGCCCGAGTCCCATAATTTCCTACGGACCTTCCGGGACCGTCCGATCTCGGGTCCAGGTCTGTTTACAAAAAATGTTGACCGAAGTCAACTATATCAATATTAATATCATTTTTCTTCAGTTTTCTCATAGAATTCACATATTCTATCACAAAAACTTTCCGGCTACATGCCCGGATCATGCATGTAAATCGCGGCAACATAGAGTGAGGTTCTCAAGGCCTCGGAAGTGCGGAAAAAGTGAGGAAAATAGGTTATGATCCTTTGGGTCGTCACATCCTACACCTCTAAAACAACTGTTCGTCTTCGAACGGACCAGAGAAGGAAGTATCTGAGTCGGGGAACAAATGTGGGTAGCAGCTCCGCATATCAGACTCGGACTCCCAGGTCGATGCCTTAGGAGGCTGACCTCTCCACTGAACACGCACAGAAGGATAACTCTTCGACCTCAACTGTCGAACCTTCCGGTCTAGAATGGCCACCGGATCCTCCTCGTAGGATAGATCATTGTCCAATTGGACAGTACTAAAGTCTAACACATGTGTGGGATCGCCGTGGTATCTCCGAAGCATAGATACATGCAAAACGGGATGCACTGCTGATAAGCTAGGTGGCAGAGCTAGTCTGTAAGCCACCCCTCCCACTTGGTCCAGAATCTCAAATGGACCAATATACCTAGGGCTGAGTTTGCCCTTCTTCTCGAACCTCATCACGCCCTTCATAGGTGATACTCGGAGCAATACTCGCTCACCAACCATGAAATCTACATCTCGAACCTTACGATCCGCATAAGTCTTCTGTCTGGACTGAGCTAAACGCAATCTCCCCTGGATAGTATTGACCTTATCCAAGGCCTCCTGAACTAAGTCTGTACCCAACAACCGAGCCTCTCCCAGCTCAAACCATCCGACTAGAGATCGACATCGCCTACCCTACAACACCTCATACGGGGCCATCTGAATGCTAGACTGGTAGCTGTTATTGTAGGCGAACTCTGCTAATGGCTGAAACTAGTCCCACGAGCCTGCAAAATCAATAACACAGGCTCGAAGCATGTCCTCTAGAAACTGAATAGTCCTCTCAGACTGACCGTCCGTCTGGGGATGAAAAGTTGTACTCAAATGAACCTGGGTGCCTAACTCCTGCTGGACCGCTCTCCAGAACCGCGAGGTAAACTGCGTACCCCGATCTGAGATAATAGATACCGGCACCCCATGAAGATGAACAATCTCCTTGATGTAAATCTCTGCTAACCTCTCCGATGAGTAAGAGACAGATACTGAATGAAGTGTGCTGACTTGGTCAGTCTATCAACAATGACCCAAATAGCATCAAATTTCCTCCGAGTCAAAGGAAGTCGAGTAATGAAGTCCATAGTGATCCGCTCCCATTTCCACTTGGGAATTTTGATTCTCTGGAACACACCACCATGCCTCTGGTGCTTATATTTCACCTACTGACAATTTAGACACCGAGCGACATACGCAACGATATCTTTCTTCATCCTGCGCCACCAATAGTGCTACCGTAAATCCTGGTACATCTTCGCGGCGCCCGGGTGAATAGAATACCGTAAACTGTGGGCATCCGCTAATATCAACTCTCGAATCCCCTTAACATCGGGCACACAAACTTGACACTACAATCTCAATATGTCGTCATCATCTAGAGTTACCTTCGTGGCACATCCCCGTTGTATAGTATCTCTCAAATCACGCAAATGAGGATCATCAAATTGCCTCTCACGGATCCGCTCTAATAGAGATGAACGGGCGACCGTGTAGGCTAATACCCTGCTAGGCTAAAAAATGTCTTGTCTCACGAACTGGTTGGCTAAGGCCTGGACATCTAGAACAAATGGTCTCTGACTGACCGGAATGAATGCAAGACTACCCATGCTGGCAGACTTTCTACTCAATGCATCGTCCACCACATTGGCCTTACCTGGGTGATATAGGATAGTAAAATCATAGTCCTTCAGCAACTCTAACCATCTCCGCTGTTGTAAATTCAACTCCTTTTGCTTGAACAAGTACTGAAGGCTTTTGTGACCAGTGTACACCTCACATGTCACACCATATAGATAATGCCTCCAGATCTTTAAGGCATGAACCACTGCTGTCAACTCAAGATCATGAACTGGATAATTCTTCTCATGTATTTTCAACTATCTCGAAGCATAAGCAATAACCTTACCATCCTGCATCAATACTACTCTAAGCCCTGTACGGGACGCATCACAGTAAACTGTATAAGGCCCTGCACCCGTAGGTAGTATCAGCACTGGTGCTGTAGTCAAGGCTGTCTTGAGCTTCTGAAAGCTCGCCTCACACTCATCTGACCATTGAAACTGGACACCCTTCTGGGTCAACCTGGTCATCGGGGCTGCAATAGAAGAAAACCCCTCTACAAAACGACGGTAGTAACCCGCTAATCCCAAGAAACTCCGGATCTCAGTCACTGAAGCTGGTCGAGGCCAATTCTGGACTGCCTCAATCTTCTTTGGGTCTACCTGAATACCTTCCACTGATACAATGTGACCTAGAAATTCCACCGAACTCAACCAAAACTCATATTTCGAAAATTTGGCATATAACTGATTATCCTTCAGAGTCGGAAGAACCACTCTGAGGTGCTGCTCGTGCTCTTTCTGGCTGCGGGAGTATACCAGGATGTCATCTATAAAGATTATCACGAACAGTTCCAAATAAGGCCTGAACACCCAATTCATCAACTCCATGAACGCTGCTGGGGCATTGGTCAACCCGAAGGACATGACCAAGAATTCGTAATGCATGTATCTAGTGCGAAAGGCTGTCTTAGGAATGTCAGCCGCCCTGATCTTCAGCTGATGGTAGCCTGACCTCAAGTCTATTTTTGAGAACACCCTCGCTCCCTGGAGCTGGTCAAACAAATCATCAATCCTCGGCAGTGGATACTTATTCTTTATCGTCACTTTGTTTAATTACCGATAATCAATACACATCCGCATCGAGCCATCCTTCTTCTTCACAAATAACACAGGTGCTCTCCAGGGGGAAACACTGGGCCTGATAAAGTCCTTTTCTAGAAGGTCTTGCAACTGATCCTTTAACTCTTTTAACTCTAGCGGGGCCATACGATAAGGTGGAATAGAGATGGGCCGGGTGACCGGTGCCAGATCAATACAGAAATCAATATCCCTATAGGGCGGCATGCCCGGCAGGTCTGAAGGGAAAACCTCAGGAAACTCCCGTACAATAGGGATTGAATCAATAGAGGGAACCTCTACGCTGGAATCACGAACATAAGCCAGATAAGCTAGACACCCCTTCTCGACCATGCGTCGAGTCTTAACATAGGAAATAATAGTGCGAACGGAGTGGCCTGAGGTCCCTCTCCACTCTAGTCGGGGTGATTCTAGCAAGGCCAAGGTCATTGTCTTGGCATGACAATCTAAGATAGCATGGTATGGGGACAACCAGTCCATCCCCAATATGACATCGAAATCCACCATTTCTAATAGAAACAGATCAACACGGGTCTCAAGACCCCCAAAAATAACTACGCACGAACGATGCACCCGGTCGACCATAATGGAGTTACCCACTGGTGTAGACACATAAACTGGAATATCCAGAGCATAGCTAGGCACGGCCAGATACGGTAAAGTAGGAAGACACATATGAATATGTAGACCCAGGGTCAAATAAAACTAAAGCGCCTCTGTCATAAACAAGAATGGTACCTGTAATAACAGCATCTGATGCCTCTGCCTCTGGCCTGGCTGGTAAAGCATAAAATCGGGGATGAGCACCTCCCCTCTGAACTACATCTCTGGGATTGTCATCCACTGGCTGACCTCTACCTCTAGCTGGACGGTCTCCACCTCTACGGTCTCGACCTCCACCTCTACGATCTCTACCCCCGCCGCTAGCTGGCTGGGCAGGCTGAGGGTCAGCTAGAGCCTGAATCATGCGACGAGGGCCCCGCTGCTGAGTGTTGCCCGTCGCTCTAGGGTAAAGCCTGACAAGATGTCCTGGGTCACCACAACCATAGAAACATTTAGGCTGATGGGGCTGCTGGCCCTGACAACCTGAATGGCCTCCATGAATACTCTAAAGAGGCTGAGCATTAATAGGAGGCTGATCTGAATACCGCCCACGAAACCCACGATCACCTGGTCCACCCTATGAAGCCTGAAGGGCGGAATGGAAAGGCCTGGAAGACTGGCCCCTATCAAAAGATTCCCTGCCTCCAAAAGAAGATCCACTAAACCTGCCTGAATGACGAGGCCTCTTGTCTGAAGGATAACCACCTCCCCGAGCAAGAGCCACCTCAACTCTACGAGCTGCATTAGCTGCCTCATGAAAAGATATATCACTCCCCACTCCCATAGCCATCTGAAGTCTAATAGCCTGATTAAGCCCATCTATGAACCTGCGGACCCTTTCCCGCTCTGTGGGGAGTATCACCACCGCATGACGTGCCAGATCAAAAACTCTTGTCTCATACTAAGTGACAGTCATAGTACCCTGCTGGAGGCGCTCAAACTGCCTCCGAAGTGCATCCCGCTGAGTAACAGGGAGAAACTTCTCCAAAAATAGCTCTACAAACTGGTCCCATGATAAAGCCGGGGACCCTGATGGACGAGTCAAACAATAATCTCTCCACCAAGTCTTGGCAGATCCTGAAAGCCTGAATGTACAGCAGTCAACTCCATTAGACTCCACTATCCCCATAGTCTTGAGAATCTCGTGGCAACTGAATAAGAAATCCTGAGGATCCTCTGACGTGGCACCGCTGAACGTAGTGGTAAACAGCTTGGAGAACCGATCAAGTCTCCATAAAGAATCAGAAGTCATGGCCGCTCCATATCCGGCCTGAGCTGCGGTACCTGACTGAGTGGCCACAACTGGCTGAACCACTAGTGCCTGAGGCTGAGGAGCTACTAGCTCCGGAGTACGAGCAACAGGGGTGTGGGCCCCTCCTCCAGCCTGAGAAGTGGCTGGTGCAGCTGGTAATAAGCCCGCTCTGGCAACGCTGTCCATAAAACCCGCTATCCTGACCAGAGCCTCCCGAAGATCCGGGGTAAATAAAGCCTCTCCTGGGACCTGAGCTGGGCCCACTGGAGCTGTTGGGACTGGAACCTCCTCACCAGTCTCAATATGAGGCTCCACCTCTGGAATAGTAGGGAGCACTTCTTCCCTAATGGAGCTCTACCTAGCGCATATCCGAATATAGTCGGGTTCCAATACTTGTAGACTAGATGGAAAACCAAAAAAGGAGATCAAGTAACTTTTGATTGTTAACGAGTCAGTTCGGGTTAGGACATTCTATTTGGATCAGTGAGCTTTTTATATTTTTTTAAAAATATATATATATTCGATTAACCTTCATTGGAAATTGACCAAAATGACATATACTTTTAATTATATTATAAGTTCGAAATGACATCATACAGTCAAACATTAATATCATAAAAAGCTACTATTTGCATTAGATAATCCTGAAAATACGTAGGATAACTCCGATGTACAATAAACTTCCATTAGTTGAGGTGTGCCCAGTGTCGGACAATAACGGGCGAAATACTCCCTTAAAGTGATACTTTTTGTTGTCACGACCCTAGTTCACCAATCGTGAACATGTCGTGATGGCACCCAGATCCCCACGACTAGGTAAGCCTAACACGTTGCGGAATATACAAGTTATGAACGTTAAAGATAAGATAACAGCGGAATAATATAAATAAAGTGTAATCCGTGCCGCTTGGCACATACACCCGTCAAGAACACACTGTATATAACACCACCAAGACCCGGAATCCCACGGATAACACAGACTAAAAGAGAAATACAACTGTGGCTCTATGTGTAAAGAGTATCTAAACAACGAAAGGAAGGAGAAACATCTACCAAAACTATCAGAATAGAAGGAGAGCCTCCGGATCCGCGGACGTAGCAGATCGTACCTCGAGGTCTCCAAATGTGCTGCCGATATCACTTAGTATGAGCCTGTCCTGATGTACCTGGATCTGCACAACAAAAGTGTGCAGAAGAGTAGCATGAGTACACCACGGCGGTACTCGGTAAGTGCCAAGCCTAACCTCGATGGAGTAGTGACGAGGAAGGTCAGGGCCCTACTGAAAAGCAATAATATAGTGATAATAACAATAATAAACAGTTTAAATAATAATAATTTCCGCAATAACAACAATAAAATGATTACTGCAACCGTCTACAATTTAAGCTAACAACAAATAACCAACTCAATAAAACAAGTCCATGACCTGTGGGAATTGAACCCACAGTCCCATTAACAGCACCCCTGGGTCTCCGGGAATCGAACCCGTAGCTCATGTCTCAATAATATCTCAATAACTCAGGATCTCCGAGAATCGAACCCGTAGTCCCTACCAATAACTCAGGATCTCGGGAATCGAACCCGTAGTCCCTACAAATAACTCAGGATCTCGGGAATCGAACCCGTAGTCCCTACAAATAACTCGGGATCTCGGGAATCGAACCCGTAGTCCCTACAAATAACTCAGGATCTCGGGAATCGAACCCGTAGTCCCTACAAATAACTCAGGATCTCGGGAATCGAACCCGTAGTCCCTACAAATAACTCGGGATCTCGGGAATCGAACCCGTAGTCCCTACAAATAACTCAGGATCTCGGGAATCGAACCCGTAGTCCCTACAAATAACTCAGGATCTCAACTTTGGGTCTCCGGGATTCGAACCCGCAGCCCTTGGATATCCGGGAATTGAACCCACAGTCCACAAACACAGCAAGTAAAGGAATACACAGAGAGAAATATAATATGCTTAACTATAACTTCACCGAGGACTAGTGCAAACAATTATCAAGAAGTTCAAGTAGGACAATTAGGCAATTAGACAGATAAATCCCACCTAATCATGCTTCCCTAACGAATACCAAGTAAATGTCACAATTTAATAAATTAAGAATAGGAATATCACGAATTGAACAATTCAAGTAAAGTGAGTTACAACAACCAGCGCATGTACACGCCCGTCACCTCGCGTACAAGGCATTTAAACTATCACATAATATCCTAGGGGTGAAAGTCCCCCACACGAGGTTAGACAAGCCACTTACCTCAATTTTCGGTACAAAACCGCTAAGAAATAACCCTCTTGCCGTGAATGTCGGCCTCCACAGGTGTAGTATCTGATAAGGTTCAATAGAATCACATCAAAATAGACCAATTGGGCATTACCCAATCAAAATAACTCAAAATACACCAAAACCCACAAGTTGCCAAAACCCGACTTTCGGTACGCTTATCGAAAAATCACGAAAATTATATATTCGGGTTCCTTATCTCAATACGAGTCCGTGCATATAAAATTTATCAAAATCGGACTCCGTTTGCCCATTCAAATCAAAGATTTTCTAACATTTAGGCCTAGGGCTCAAACCCACCTTTAATCCCCCATTTTCAGTGAAATAATCACGGATTTCATGATAAACTAATGAATTAAGGTCAAGAAACTTACCCCCGATGATTTCCCGATGATATCCCAGCGTTTCCCCTTCAATTTCCTCTCTTGGAGCTCAACAATGGCGGTTTTGGTGTGTTAGGCCGCGACTGAAATGTTCTGGACTTAAAGTCACTGCCAGGCCAGTTTACTCTACGCGATCGCAGCACTGGGCTTGCGATCGCGATGCACAAAATATGGGCGGCCTAATTTGTTTTCCTCTACGCGATCGCGTGATCCTGGACGCGATCGCAGTGAACAACTCAGCGACCCTACGCGATCGCAATGACACGAACGCGTTCGTGAAGAACAAACTCGTCCGGCTCCCCAAACTACCCTACGCGATCGCGACACTCGCCACGCGATCGCACTGTTTCCGACCAAATACCCTACGCGATCGCATAAAACCTCACGCGATCGCAATGCTTCAACCTCCAGACATACGCGATCGCACACCCCACCTTGCGATCGCAGAGCTCCGGGCTTTTCCCTTACGCGATCGCATCCTAGGCATCGCGATCGCGATGCATTACCACCACACCTTACGCGATCGCGTGGCCATCTCCGCGTTCGCGGAGAGCAAAATTGCTCTGCAATTATTGCAGCAGAACAACAGTGCCTTTTGGCACAAATTGGTCCGTTTGGACCCCCGAATTCATCCCGAGGCTCCCGGGACCCCAACGAAAACCACCAACATACTCCAAAACACGATACGAACTCATTCAAATCATAAAAACACGTCTAACAACATCAAAACCCATAATTCACATCGAATTCAAGCCTAAATTTCTTAAAACTTTCCGAATTGCACATTCGATCTAAAACCCGACCAAACGACGTCCGAATGACCTGAAAATTTGCGGACATATCCAAAATCACATAACGAAGCTACAGAAATTGTCGAAATTCCATTCCGACCCCCGGATCAAAATCTCACATGTCGTTCGGATTCGCCAAAATTTCAACCTTCGGCATTTCAAGCCTAATTGAGCTAAGGACCTCCAAAATACATTCCGAACGCGCTCCCAACCCCGAAATCACCCAACGGAGCTAATGGAACCATCGGATTTCCGTTATGAGATCGTCTTAATATTGTTCCGGCTACGGACCATTTTCCAACTTTAAAGCTCTCATTTAGGGACTAAGTGTCCCAAAATGCTCTAAATTTCAGAACCGACTCTCCCGGCAAACCACAATAGCAGAAAAGAACTTAGGGAAACAGTTAAATTGGGGATTGGGGCAAAATTTTCTACAACGACCGGCCGGGTCGTTACATCTTCCCACCCTTAAAAGATTCGTTTGTCCTCGAACGAGCATAGAAAACATACCCGGAGTAGTGAAAAGATGAGGGTACTGGCTGCGCATATCCTGCTCGGTCTCCCAAGTCGCCTCCTCGACCGGCTGGCCCCGCCACTGAACCTTTACCGAAACGATGTTCTTTGACCTTAGCTTTCTGACCTGCCTGTCTAGAATGGCTACTGGCTCCCCAACATAAGACAGATCCTTGTCTAGCTGAACAGAAGTGAAATCCAACACATGCGACGGGTCACCATGGTACTTCCGGAGCATAGAGACATGAAATACGGGATGGACTCCGGCTAGGCTGGGAGGTAAGGCCAACTCATAAGCAACCTCCCCAACATGCCTCAAAATCTCAAAAGGGCCAATAAATCTAGGACTCAGCTGGGCACATTAGCATGATATAATCTGAGGATATTCCCTCTTGTTCAAACAATTAAGTCTTACAGCCTAATTCCAACATCCGGAAATTCTGTGTCAGGCTTGTTTTCATCAAGAGATCACTCAATATTCCTCAAATGCCGTCCCCAAACATGACTGCATAACCTTGCTGGATTCTTACCTTACAACACAAAATCCACAGGACCACGATAATATTTTATGATCAAATTAGCCAAAAATTCAACGAATCGGATGCTCCCATTGCACCTCACGATCTACATAGGTCTCGTTCCAACTTTTACAATACTGACACGATGGAAGAGATGTGTCGATATCCATGACCAACTACTGAATCAACAATTCATTGGGTCCATACTCCTGACAAGATCCATTACCTTGTCCTAAACCAGAGGATGATCATTTCCTCTATAATATACTTCATATAATCAATTTGCACTGACCCCAAATCACATAATCTCATCTCACCCAGTACGAACTGCTCAGGCGATAAGCCACATCAGACATAATCAAAAGTCCCACAAGATGACACAATGTGCTAGTAGGCTATTAATTCGTACGTGGTACAAAAGGAAGGCGAACACTAGAGAGAACTATTCAACTCTCACACTATCATGGACCTCCTCAGAAAAATAGGAAACAGAACACATACAAGCAATTATAGTTGCGCCGTGCAACTCGATCCCAACAATATGACCATGGCGGCGTGCCACCCGATCCCAACAATATAACCATGGCGGAGTGCCACCCGATCCCAACAATATAACCATGGCGGTGTGCCACCCGATCCCAACAATATAAAACTCACACAAGGAGTCATATGTCGAGCTGAATAGCTCGTCACATCAAAATACCGAATATCGATCATAAGCACACTAAGGTGCATGATATCAGACACAATGAAACATATAGCGCTATAGGCTACAAACTCAAGCACAACTGAGGTGCGATATAAGATCCGAGTCTCAAGAGCCATCATGCTCATATAACATCACCGCTGAGCGGAACCCCAACACATAAGGAACTTACCAAGCCGTCTCACACTCATACGGTGCAATATATCTTTACATGAATTAACTAACCGCGAAAATAAGACCGCGACTATCCCTCCATAAAGGGCGCATTGCTGGAAGAAACATAACCGGCCTAATGCAAGGCTCACTTTCACATTTAAATCTATCCACCAACCTTAAGTCTATCCTGGTCGTGCCAAGCTAAGTCAATAATATTTCACAGGTCTATAACCCAATAAGCAGAGTGCCCTCCAGGCATAAGTTCTCAAATGGATGATATCACCAAAATCCTCATTCTTGGTTTAAATTTCTAACCAATCAAGTGACTACAAGTCACACCTATACAATCTTCTTGTGGGTCAAGCTCCCACCATCTTCCGAACAATTAAACGGGCCTGCACATTCAACCCACCGGCTGCACTAGCACTGAAAAGCGATCAGGAGTCCCTAACCGGGATGCAAAGCCTTTCTCACAGAACACCGATCTCAAATGATACTGATGTTAATACCCATCTTACTCAAAACACTGAAACTCTTTTCCTGGTCATCCGAGCTCTTTATATCACATTCATTGACCAAACTGTGACCTTGGTCCTTACTTCAAATTTCATACTACTCACTGCACATCACGTGCCGATATACGATAGACACAATTTCCATCATAGCTCTAGAGCTGACGATAGGCTAATATTTCATCACATAAGACTTTCCATTTAGCTCACTGCAGGAGAACTATAACAACATACGGCGAATTATCATAACCATCGAATATGCCAATCTCTAAGTAGTGGTCCAAGTCACCATAACCCTTTCCGAGATCTACCTACTCATAACAAGCCCTAACAGAAGAATACTTCAGAATACCATCAAACACTGCGGCCGACAAGCCTCAAATGCACCGCCACAAATCACATGCATAATTCGATCACATTACATGAACCGATCATTGGCACCAATATGCCAACTCAACTTTGGCTAATCAATCTACTTTCTTCCAGTTTATCCTCGATTGCCCTGTAATGTAGATATCTCCCTTCAATACCTAACTTATTTCAACCACACTCACCCCGAATGACCTGAAATCATGAGGCCATGCTATCTCAAGAACGACGACCATTTCACGCCTCTCAAATGCTACACCACAAGTCAAAACATCATAGATTGTTTTTGTACTTTCTTCCTAAGTTGCTTTAAAGGCCTGATCCTCAACTGTACTTATATGATTCAAAATTATCAGGCACCACACTTTACCTCTTTAATTCACTAGGACCGCTATTAAGAATCATCCAGCCCTAACATGTCCCAATATGCAACCAACTCTACTCAATTTTATAACATATGAATACCCTCTCAATAAATCACCCAACGGGATCACTTCCCGTGAAGCCTGCACCTATACGAGGCATAAATCATAATTTTCCCTCAAGTTTGAACCTGGGCCAGTAAGGCTAACCATAACATGCATTCAACAATTCATATACTCAAATTACCACTCGTGGTCTTTTTCCGTAGCTACAATAACCCATCAATACGCTAATATCCAGAATTCACACAGGTAATTAACCATGCAACCCAATATTAAGCGGTGGGACTCTCCCACTTAGCCCAAAGCCACTATTACACGACTCTCGAACACATTAGAACCATTCTCTCGAGTCATTTACCATTATTCAACTGCAACTCACTTGATCCAACGAATATAACCACATGTGCTCTATTAGCACTCTAACATCATAGGGTATGACCTCATCCCAATACAACCAAACATCTTCTCGCTCCATGCACCGAGCATTCTCTACCAACAACATCTTAAAACATACTATGATTCACACATGCCTACGAAGCACCATGTAGCCTTTGTCAAATATTTCCCTGTTGATAATAAAATGCAGAGTTTATTAGGGACACAGGAACATCTAAAGTCCCAACATTATACCATACGAGCCTCAACTCTTGCCCATCCGCAAGTTTTCAAGAACTTTTTGAATAGCACCTAAATACATCGCAGGCCAAATATGATACGACACATGACCCATAATTACATCGTTGATAGTGAAATCCTTTCACTTGACACGAAGCCTTAAGATACATCTTGTTAATCCATGACAATGGCCTTTATCATTTGTACATCTTCATCATAGGACAGTCCAAGACATTCGTTTGGTACATGTCCTTCTTAAGACAGTTAAACTCATTTCCCACCAGTATCTCTGCTGTCTGAATCCTTCGCTAAATAGATACCTCATGTGAACCATATAGTCTTTATTACCACCAACTATCTTTAGATCTACATCCACCTTGTGATTTTTACCATTGTTGTGACGATTAGGCAGTTAAGTAAACCTTCTCAAGACCGTATTTATCAATCGAATGTCAGAACCTAGTGCACCCCATGTGCACAATTGAAGATCTCTCTATTCTCTTCCATTATCGATATGGATGACACGCGGTAACAATGGTTGAGTAAATTATTGACTCCCTTGAGATCTCTCTGCAGCGTTACGAACCATCGGCGCATACTTGATTCCGAGCGCAAAATTTCAATACACGAGTGGATGCAAAAGAACATATGACATAGGCTCCAACTGAATAAATGGTGCACGATAAGGAATTCAAAGAATTGAAGAGTTTCCTAAACAGTTACATAGCCCCTCGTAGATAAATACAGACATCTCCGTATCGATCAGCGAGACTCTAAGTAACCGGTCCGTGTCCCGTGACTCCTATGAACCTAGAGCTCTGATACCAACTTGTCACGACCCTAGTTCACCAATCGTGAACATGTCGTGATGGCACCCAGTCCCCACGACTAGGTAAGCCTAACACGTTGCGGAATATACAAGTTATGAACGTTAAAGATAAGAGCGGAATAATATAAATAAAGTGTAATCCGTGCCGCTTGGCACATACACCCGTCAAGAACACACTGTATATAACACCACCAAGACCCGGAATCCCACGGATAACATAGACTAAAAGAGAAATAAACTGTGGCTCTATGTGTAAAGAGTATCTAAACAACGAAAGGAAGGAGAAACATCTACCAAAACTATCAGAATAGAAGGAGAGCCTCCGGATCCGCGGACATAGCAGATCGTACCTCGAGGTCTCCAAATGTGCTGTTGATATCACTTAGTATGAACCTGTCCTGATGTACCTGGATCTGCACAACAAAAGTGTGCAGAAGAGTAGCATGAGTACACCGCGGCGGTACTCGATAAGTGCCAAGCCTAACCTCGATGGAGTAGTGACGAGGAAGGTCAGGGCCCTACTGAGAAGCAATAATATAGTGATAATAACAATAATAAACAGTTTAAATAATAATAATTTCCGCAATAACAAAAATAAAATGATTACTGCAACCGTCTACAATTTAAGCTAACAACAAATAACCAACTCGATAAAACAAGTCCAGGACTCAGTGGGAATTGAACCCACAGTCCCATTAACAGCACCCCTGGGTCTCCGGGAATCGAACCCGCAGCTCATGTCTCAATAATATCTCAATAACTCAGGATCTCCGGGAATCGAACCCGCAGTCCCTACCAATAACTCAGGATCTCGGGAATCGAACCCGTATTCCCTACCAATAACTCAGGATCTCGAGAATCGAACCCGTAGTCCCTACAAATAACTCAGGATCTCGGGAATCGAACCCGTAGTCCCTACAAATAACTCAGGATCTCGGGAATCGAACCCGTAGTCCCTACAAATAACTCAGGATCTCGGGAATCGAACCCGTAGTCCCTACCAATATTTCAGGATCTCGGGAATCGAACCCGTAGTCCCTACCAATAACTTATCAATAAACTTCGGGTCTCCGGGAATCGAACCCGCGGCCCTTGGATCTCCGGGAATTGAACCCGCAGTCCACAAACACAGCAAGTAAAGGAATACACAGAGAGAAATATAATATGCTTAACTATAACTTCACCGAGGACTAGTGCCAACAATTATCAAGAAGTTCAAGTAGGACAATTAGGCAATTAGACAGATAAATCCCACCTAATCATGCTTCCCTAACGAATACCAAGTAAATGTCACAATTTAATAAATTAAGAATAGGAATATCACGAATTGAACAATTCAAGTAAAGTGAGTTACAACAACCAGCGCATGTACACGCCCGTCACCTCGCGTACAAGGCATTTAAACTATCACATAATATCCTAGGGGTGAAAGTCCCCCACACGAGGTTAGACAAGCCACTTACCTCAATTTCCGGTACAAAACCGCTAAGAAATAACCCTCTTGCCGCGAATGTCGGCCTCCACAGGTGTAGTATCTGATAAGGATCAATAGAATCACATCAAAATAGGCCAATTGGGCATTACCCAATCAAAATAACTCAAAATACACCAAAACCCACAAGTTGCCAAAACCCGACTTTCGGTACGCTTATCGAAAAATCACGAAAATTATATATTCGGGTTCCTTATCTCAATACGAGTCCGTGCATATAAAATTTATCAAAATCGGACTCCGTTTGCCCATTCAAATCAAAGATTTTCTAACATTTAGGCCTAGGGCTCAAACCCACCTTTAATCCCCCATTTTCAGTGAAATAATCACGGATTTCATGATAAACCAACGAATTAAGGTCAAGAAACTTACCCCCGATGATTTCCCGATGATATCCCAGCGTTTCCCCTTCAAAATCCTCTCTTGGAGCTCAACAATGGCGGTTTTGGTGTGTTAGGCCGCGACCGAAATGTTCTGGACTTAAAGTCACTGCCAGGCCAATTTACTCTACGCGATCGCAGCATCGGGCTTGCGATCGCGATGCACAAAATCATGGGCGGCCTATTTTACTCTTCGTGATCGCGTGGTCCTGGACGTGATCGCAGTGCTCAACTCAGCGACCCTACGCGATCGCAATGACATGAACGCGATCGCGAAGAGCAAACTCGTCCGGCTCTCCAAACTACCCTACGCGATCGCGACACTCGCCACGCGATCGCACTGTTTCCGACCAAATACCCTACGCGATCCCATAAAACCTCACGCGATCGCAATGCTTCAACCTCCAGACTTACGCGATCGCACACCCCACCTTGCGATCGCAGAGCTCCGGGTTTTTCCCTTACGCGATCGCATCCTAGGCATCGCGATCGCGATGCATTACCACCACACCTTACGCGATCGCGTGGCCATCTCCGCGATCGCGGAGAGCAAAATTGCTCTGCAATAATTGCAGCAGAAACAGCAGTGCCTTTTGGCACAAATTGGTCCGTTTGGACCCCCGAATTCATCCCGAGGCTCCCGGGACCCCAACGAAAACCACCAACATACTCCAAAACACGATACGAACTCATTCAAATCATAAAAACACGTCTAACAACATCAAAACCCATAATTCACATCGAATTCAAGCCTAAATTTCTTATAACTTTCCGAATTGCACATTCGATCTAAAACCCAACCAAACGACGTCCGAATGACCCGAAAATTTGCGGACATATCCAAAATCACATAACGAAGCTACAGAAATTGTCGGAATTCCATTCCGACCCCCGGATCAAAATCTCACCTATCGTTCGGATTCGCCAAAATTTCAACCTTCGGCATTTCAAGCCTAATTGAGCTAAGGACCTCCAAAATACATTCCGAACGCGCTCCCAACCCCGAAATCACCCAACGGAGCTAATGGGACCATCGGATTTCCGTTCCGAGATCGTCTTAACACTGTTCCGGCTACGGACCATTTTCCAACTTTAAAGCTCTCATTTAGGGACTAAGTGTCCCAAAATGCTCTAAATTTCAGAACCGACTCTCCCGGCGAACCACAATAGCAGAAAAAGAACTTAGGGAAATAGTTAAATTGGGGATTGGGGCGAAATTTTCTAAAACGACCGGCCGGGTCGTTACATTTGTCATTTCATATGTTGTTTGATTCCTTTTCTTAAATTATAGATTTTATTTTAGATTTTACCTTAAAATAAAAACTCTCTCTATAACTCTAGCCTAAAGCGTCTCTCCTCACCATGGAATCTCCACTGATTAAACCACCACTCACACCAAAACCATCAGGATAAACACATCCCAATAGAGGTAGAGTTACCTCAACGCTCCTACAAGGAAATGCTCATGGAAAAACAAGAGAGCAAACAAACCAACTACTACGACAAGGACAACCAACCAAGTGTAGAACTGGACAAAGGGAAGCACCTTGAAGGCTCAATCCCCCTCTCACAAGAAGACGAAGATTGCCTTTACCTACCATGGAGATACTCGAAATCATCAAAATATTAAAAAGGAAGATGCTACACCACTAGCTTCGATCTAAGATAAATGATATATGGAAGCCATCCGAATAGTTAATCTTGATGACCTAGGGTAGGAATTTGATTCACGCCCAAACAACGGTCGCTGTCAATATAATCTGGTCATTTAAGTCCAGAGTCGATCTCACATGGAATTAACCTATCAACTGCAACTTCCACAATCCAAGAATACTCCTGAAGCAGCTTCCCAAACTTTTGAATATATTTTTGTGGAATATTTTCTACTAACTAACTTTTGCAAGAATTTAAAGACTTGAAAGAAAGAATTGAATGTTGTAAAGAATAAAGAGAAAGACTAAGGTATTGATTTCCCCTATTGATGGAATCCCTTCTGTTTATACTCATACAAATTGTCAATATTATTTTATCAATCATGAATACTAGTTTTACCGTAATTCTCTCCCGAGCAACTATAATAATTTAATAGTGTACTCTCCCGAGCTACCCTAGCTAGCTTTAATTTGAACGGTTCACTTTAGATTGCACCGAAGGTTTCGTTATTCCTAACCCCACCTTTACGCCTACAATTATAGATTCCTCCAATAATCTAGGTGTGGTGTTGTTCAACAATTTACCTAAGTATGCACTCTTTTCCAAGTTATGCACACTAAATAGGCACAGCTAATTGAGAGTTCTATCAATTTACTACAACAAGAACGAAGTTGAACAAATAGAAATCTAGCTAACAATTTGTAATCACATAACCCAGAAGTTCATCAATCAATAGGTTCCATCAAAATCTTAGATAAAGAATTAGCTACTCATAATCAAAGAAACGAGATAGATAATTGAATTCATAATCAAAAATTCAATGTAAAAGAAAGAAAGATGTTGAGAGAGTTCTCTCTTACTAGTTTTCTAGCAAAAGTAATGAATAATACAATACTTGCCTATCTTGGGAGAGTCCTATAATTATAAAGAGGGTTTAGGTTACAAAAATTGCATCTTGACAAGTTTGACCCTAAAAATTTCGGCCTCGCCCGCAATCCGTCCGCGTTCGCGGATGGACCGCGGAAAATCCACTTCTCTGAATCTCTGAGATTTCGCGAGCCTTTTCAACCGCGGTCCATCCGCGTTAGCGGTTGGACCGTGGCTGAATAGTGCCACGGATTCTTCTTTCTATTTTTCAACACAAACTTCAATCTTGCTCTACACTTGGCCTTGTTTCCATCTTATGACTCCAAAATTGCTCTTTTAGTCTCCAATGGCTCATGTGTACCTATAACACACCAAAAACACTAATAAAAGCATTTTGTCATCATAAAAAATGTCAAAGCAACAATAAAGCGTGATTATTTAGGGCATAATTATAGTCAAATTCACCTATTATCAATACCCCACACTTAAACCTTTGCTCGTCCTCGAGCAACCTTAATCACACTTTAGGCCAATTTTATTAATGTCTCCCCAACATATGTCACAAAATCTCTCTTTCATGATTAACCTAAGGCATGCACAATCCTTACCTAACCGTAAACTCAAATGCGAGCACAATATTGCTTACTCTTGTTATTATCACAGACTTGCAAATTTACCTTTTTCTTCCGGGGTTACATGCCCTCACACAATTTATTGAGAGAAGTTCCCACACATCAACAATTTAGAACATGAAACTTATAGATATAGGAAAAATTCTCTCACTCTCAACAAAGAACATTCATATGCATACAGATACGCCATAGGCTTGCCCCTAGTGTAATACTCCACTAGTCGAGTTATTCAATCACAGATCCAGAGGCCTTTAAGGGTTGTAATGTTGGCAAGGGGACATGTAGGATACTTTTCGTTATAGTGGCTAACCTCCCTAAGCACTTTCTTTCTTTTTCACAACTTCCCTTATGTCTCCCCTAAACATTCCTTCACCTTTATTTACTTTTAATCCCCAATTTTCTTTTGTTGGTGTAACTGGCCTTTCTATTTTACATATATACATTGATATATATTTTTGTTTTTTTTTTGTTTTTTTCTTTTTTTTTTTCAAAGCTTGTAGCATTTACAGTATTTTGCCAGTTCACCATTTTCTACCATTCATTCTTGATTTTTCCTTTTTCAACTTCCCTCCACCCCACACTTAGACTTTTGCATATTCGTTACAACACAAGTGCTTCTAGGAGGTAAAGTGGAACAATATATGATATAGATTTTTATGAACATTGAAGGGTTAGCAAAGAATAGGCTTTAGGCTCAAAGGGGTTAACTAGGATACTATGTACAGGTGTGAATTCATGTCTTATTGATTTATGGGGTTACACAAAGAAATGCCTCTATCATCTCTACAACCAAACAACTTCTATTTCGCTTTGCAAACACACAGGGCAAGTTCTAGGTATCATGTAAAACATATAATGTAAGTAAAATCTCACACACACTTAGCATGCAACTCATTTAGAATCAGGTTCATCTATAGAGTCCTATCAATGTTCAAGCAAGTTGTATCGTGCAATTTAAGGCATATCCTAGAATCTACAGTCAAGCTTAGATAATACATTCTCAGGTTCATTTTAGTTTTGCTAATGTGCATACTTGGGGTTACATGCTAACCTTTGCCCTCTAATCCTAAAAAAATCTACCTAACATGGTTCAATAAAAACCCTTGGAAAAGAATCGTGGTCAAAAGAAAAACCAAGGGGGAGGTGATACACTACCTAGAAAAGGAAAATAAAAGAAAGAAAAATTCCTACATGGACTACTTCCCTCAAGAGTACTTGTCCAAATAGTCAGTCATCAGGAAGAGTCCTCTACTCATATTTTTGAATTTTTCAAATTTTTGATTTTTTTTTTTGTGTTTTTATTCCGACTTAGACCCTTAAGAAACCCGTCGCCAAGTGTCCATCATCGGGCCAAGCCAACTAATATGATTTACAACTACAACTACTATGTACAACATATACAAGATAAGTTTCCCACCCCCACACTTAAAAGCATGTCATGTCCTCATGGCATAATAATACAAGTAAAGCTCAGAAGGGTGAGAAAACTTACCTGTGACTCACTCAGAGTCGGAGACGGTGGCGGGTTCGTCATTTCAAGCTCGACCCAGAGCTCGAGACCATGCCATGAACCTATTTTCAGTCCTAGCTTGCCTTTGGGACATCGCATCCATGTGCGTGTGTAAATCGTCCACTGAGGTGCGTAAATCCGCAACCTCCTCCCCCATAAACCTAAGCATAGGTCTAGTGGACTCGGACCTAGATATGCCAGCTCCATGATGAGCGTGCCAAGAAGGGCCGGCAGAGTCCGTGGAATGCCTGGACTGGACAACTGGCATAGGGTCATCCTCATCGTCTATATCAATCGGGTCGTTGCCTCTACCCACCCGGAAGTAAGAGGCCTTGAATGGAGCTTTTTGACGAAGCTCACCATCCGTAGGTAGTACCGGAGTCCGGTGGGAGTGTCACAGAGAAGTGACAAGAGACGGGAAGTAGAATCCCTTGGATTTGAGGGGTCCCCTCTACACCATCTCGTTACCTATCATGCGGGCAATGTCAACGTCCTGCTGGGTGACAAAGCACCATGTCAGCAATGCCCTATTAAAGTTCACATCTGTTGTGTTGCTTGAGGGCAGAAAGCGGTTACAAAAAACCGTGAACCAACACTTGGCAGTATGGGTGAAGCTGCTAGAATGCAGCGTACTTTGGTCTTTTATCCAGATGGGATGACCATTGACACACAAGTCCTCAATCAAGGTGTCCCAAGTGACACCAGGCCTATCGTGGTAAAAGTCCACATCACAAGAAAAATCGGGCAGTCTAAGAGCCTGCCTAATAGTAGGTACATGAGCCCAGACATACTTACCTCTAACGAAGACTTCTCTGGACATTCCGTAGGGTGCGTTCGTGTAGAACTCCCTAACTAGCATTTTGTTGACGAGGGTCAGTTCATCGAACAGGAACTCCATCTCTCGGCGTCGGATCTCCTCGTACATATTGGGCTTTTTAGCTCGAAGAGCCATCCTGCCGATTGCGATCTCCTGTATCCAAGCATTAGTAGCCTTGGCATGAAAGTCCGCTTCCGCTTCCTCGCCTCTGAATCGAGACTCGTCATAGGTCGGTCGCCTAGGCGAGCTTGCCGCATTCCTGGATCTTTTATGAGCCATAATCCTGCACAAAAAGAAAAAACAAAAAATTTCCATCACGTTAGTACATCGGTTGGCTACTCAGACTTCACCATCCATGGAATACGACTATATTGCCTTTAGTGCTATCATACCATAACTCCTACTATTGACCATATTTCTAACAAGTTCACCAAGTTACCTAGTGCACCTCACACTTATTTCTTGTGGCATTCCAACATCACCCAATTATACATAAACCATCTCCAATTATACATAACAACAAACAACCAAATATTTAGGCATTATCTCCCCCAAAAATCCAACACCCAAATACTACAACATATTTTTGCCAACTTTGGCCAACACAATCACCAAAAAATTCAATCACCACATTGGGTCTCCAAAACCAACATAAGTATCACAATTAAACACAATGGAGACCCAACAACTTCAAATACACCAAAATCCCATAACTTAATATACAACATTCATACTAAAATACACACAAAAATTATACCTACATATTCTACTAAGTCTACCATGGTATTATAAAAATTCTATAATTAAAGTGTGTTAAACTAAAATTTTCAAAACTAATTAATTCTACAAAAATTAAGGAGAAAAACTAAAAAAAAAAGAAAAGTATAAGAAAAACTTACTAGTAGATGGTGGGAAGGTGGGGAAGATGAAGATGAAGGAGTTGGGAAGTGGTGTAGGGAGGTGGGAGAAGATTGGAGAAGAAAGAGTAGAGAGAAGGAGGAGAAGAAGGAGAGTTTTAGAGAGAGAAAGGGTAGGGGCGGTTGTTTTGGGAATTATGACGGGGGAAGGTGTTAGGGTAATTAAAAAGATGGGGGGGTAAAAATTTAGCCGTTACTACTTGTTTTTACGCGCTGGCAGGATTGATCGCGGTCAACCGCGGTCGGTCCGCGTTCGCGGATGGACCGCGAAGCGGAAAATTCAGAGAGGCTGTTTTTCCACAATCCGTCTGCATTCGCGGATGGACCGCAGGCGAACAGTATCTCTGATTCCTTCGCCCAGCAGCATCATTCTTTTTGTATAGACTAACTATAATGATTACACTTACAACAATTTCATGGGTTGCCTCCCACGTAGCGCCTGATTTAACATCGCGGCAAGACTCATCTTAGCGCATTTCAAGGCTCGCTAGACCTTTGAGGTTCCTCTAACCGAAGTTCCACCTTCTCATCGATGTCATCTATGCCAACATATAGTTCCAGCCTTTAATAGTTTGTATTTCCACAGCGCCTGATTGTAATGCATCAATTACCCGGAAAGAACATGACCACCTTGATTTTAGTTTGCCCGGGAACAACCGTAACCTTGAATTATATAAAAGTACCTTGTCCCCGGTTTTGAAGTTACACTCTATGATAAAATTCTGGTCATGAAGCTGCTTCATACTCTCTTTGTATAGCCTTGTGCTTTCGAAGGCCAGATACCGAAATTCTTCCATCTCATGCAACTCGGTGACTCTAGATTTTCCCGCTTCATCCTAGCTGAGATTTAACTATTTTAGTGCCCACCATGCTTTGTGCTCTAGTTCCACAGGTAGATGACAAGCTTTCCCAAACACCAATTTGTATGGTGATATGCCGATTGGTGTCTTGAATGCTGTCTTATATGCCCATAATGCATCATCGAGCGTCCTGGACCAGTCGTTCCTCGTGGCGTTCACTGTTTTTGTCAATACACTCTTTATCTCCATGTTGGAGACCTCAACTTGCCCGCTGGTTTGCGGGTGATATGGAGTAGCCACCCGGTGTTTCACATCATATTTGACCAACAATTTCTCGAATGCCTGTTGCAAAAATGAGTGCCCCCATCGCTAATGATTGCCCTTAGAGTCCCAAAACAGGTGAAAATGTTCTTCTTCAGAAATCCAACCACCACCTTAGCAACATTGGTAGGTAATGCTACCGCTTCCACCCATTTGGATACGTAATCTACCGCAACAAAGATGTACTTATTGCCGTAGGAGCTGACCAAGGGACCCATGAAGTCTATTCCCCAGACGTCAAACACTTCCACTTATTGAATTGGATATATAGGCATCTCATGACGCCGGGAAATGTTCCCGGTGCATTGCCATTCGTTACAGCCTTTCACCCACAAGTGTGCATCTTTAAATACCATTGGCCAGTAGAACCCGGCCTCAAGTATCTTGGCAGTTGTTCGCACTCCTCCAAAGTGGCCACCATATGCGAAAGCATGACATGCCTGCAAAATAGAAGATTGTTCAATCTCGGGGACGCATCTCCGGATCATGTTATCGAGGCATATCCTAAACAGATAGGGTTCATCCCAATAAAAAATCTGGCTTTCATGAAAAAATCTTTTCCTCTGAACAGATGATAGGTCATGATGAACAATACCACTTGCTAGGTAATTTGCATAATCTGCATACCATGGCGCTTCAAGGAGAGTGGTAGTGAGCACCTGCTCGTCTGGAAAGGTTTCTAGAATTTCTCCACTTTCTTTGAAAATTGCAGCTCCTTCAAGTCGTGATAAATGATCAGCAACTTAATTTTCGGTGCCCTTCCGGTCACGGATTTTAAGGTCAAACTCTTGTAGAAGCAGCACCCAACGAATTAGGCACAGCTTAGAGTCCTTTTTATCAATCAAATACCTTAATGCTGCATATTCAATGTATACTATTACCTTGTATCCTATGAGATAGGACCTGAATTTGTCGAACGCGAACACTACCGCTAGCATCTCCTTTTCCGTCACTATGTAGTTCAGTTGTGCTCCACTCAATATTCTACTAGCATAATAGATTGGATGCATCAGCTTGTCTTTCCTTTGGCCAAGCACTGCCCCCACTGCATAATCACTTGCATCGCACATCAGCTCAAAAGGTTGCTCCCAGTTAGGGGAAATAATGATGGGTGATGTGACCAACCTCTTCTTCATCTCCTCAAATGCAATCCTCCACTCATCAGAAAATGAAAAGGGGTGATCTTTTTCAAGCAACTTACAGAGAGGGTTTGAGATTTCGGAGAAGTCTTTAATAAACCTCCGATAAAAACCGGCATGTCCAAGAAAGCTTTTAATGGCCTTAACGGATGTTGGTGGAGGCAACTTTGCAATGACATCCACTTTAGCTCGGTCTACCTCAATACCTTTGCTTGAAACCCGGTGCCCCAAAACTATACCTTCTTGTACCATAAAATGGCACTTCTCCCAGTTTAGCACCAAGTTTGTCTCCATGCATCGCTTCATCACTCTTGTCAGATTGACAAAGCATTCATCGAATGAATTCCCTACCACTGAGAAATCATCCATGTACACCTCCATAATATCTTCCACCATGTCGGTGAATATAGCCATCATGCACCTTTGGAATGTGGCAGGTGCATTGTATTGTCCGAATGGCATCCTTCTAAAGGCAAAAATGCCATATAGACATGTGAAGGAGGTCTTCTCTCTATCCTCGGGGGCTATGGAGATTTGATTGTACCCCGAGTACCCACCAGGAAGCAAAAGTGTGACCTCCCTACCAACCTGTCAAGCATCTGATCAATGAAGGAAAGTGGGAAGTGGTCCTTGCGAGTGGCTAGATTCAGCTTCCTGTAGTCCATGCATATTCTCCACCCGGTGACGGTTCTTGTTGAGATCAATTCATTGTTCTCGTTTTTCACCACCGTCATGCCACATTTCTTTGGCAAACATTGAACTGGGCTAACCCAGCTACTATCAGAGATTGGGAAAATAATTCCCGCGTCTAGCCACTTTACTACCTCTTTCTTCACTACTTCCTTCATGTTTGAGTTCAGCCTTCTTTGATGTTCCCTGGAAGGTTTGTGCCCCTCTTCCAGGAGAATCTTGTGCGTGCAGTACACGGGGCTGATCCCCTTTATGTCTGCCATGGTCCACCCAATGGCAGTTTTGCATTCGTTAAGTACCTATATAAGCTTTTGAGCCTGCACATCTAGCAAACCAGATGGGATAATAATAGGTAAAGTGGAGTTAGGGCCTAGAAATTCATACTTGAGATGAGCTGGTAGTGGTTTAAGCTCCAGCTTTGGTGGCTCTTCAATGGATAGTTTTGCTAAAGGGGTCTCTCTCTTCTCTAAATGTAAAGGTTGAAACTCCAACTCTCTATCCCAAAACCCCTTACCTTCCAGCGATTGCACCCAATCTGCCAGGCTTTCATCATTTACCTCGTCTAAGTTCATCAGGCATGCCTGAAGTGGATCTTCAGCTGTCAATTCTACATCATATGTCTCCACTATCACATATACCGCATCAATGAGAGAGCAATTCGCGAAATCACTAGGGCGCCTCATGGATTTTTTCACATTGAATATGATCTCCTCATCTTTAGTTCCTCGGTCTCACAATCAATCAGAGCTATCCATGTGGCTAGGAATGGTCTTCCTAATATTATAGGAATTTCCTCATCCACCTTGCAGTCAAGAATAACAAAATCGGCAAGAAACACAAACTTCCCCACCTGGATGAGCACATCATTCAATATACCTAATGGACGCTTAACCGTCCAGTCAACAAGCTGTAATAACATATAAGTGGGCCTGGCTCTCCCTATGCCCAGCCTCTTATAAATCACTAAGGGCATAAGATTTATGCCCGCCCCAAGTCACACAATGCCTTCGCAAAGGCAATATTTCCTATAGTGCATGGAATGGTGAAGCTACCTGGGTCAGATAGCTTCTCAGCAATGGGTCTAGAGACCACTGCACTACAAGTCTGTGTAAGAGTCATGGTGGCCAAGTCTTGGAAATCAAATTTTCACGACATCAAATCTTTCATCATCTTAGCATACCTAGGCAGTTCTTTCAAAGCTTCAATTGAGGGAATGTTTACCTGGATTTGCTTGAGCATATCAAAGAACCTTTTGTATTGCTCCTCTTTCTGGTGCTTGGCCAACCTTTGAAGGAATGGGGCTGGAGGCCTCTTCTTCCCAATCACTTGGGACTTTTCTTTATTTATCACCTGGTCCTCAACCGGCTGCTCTACTGATTCAGTTACTTTCTCCGTTCCCTGCTGCACATCTTTATTTTTAGATACTGGTTGGACTGTAACTTCTGTCAACCCGGTGGGCTCATCCAGTTCAATGGGTACTGGAGTGAGTGTCTCAGCCAACAAATTAGTTCTCTCTCTTTCCTGCTCAGCATCAAGATCTCTTCCACTTCTCAGATTAACTGCCATCAGCTGCTTTGGGATTTGATCCTTTGGGTTTGTTTGTGTATCTACAGGTAATGTCCCTTGAGGACGATTGTTAAGTGACATAGCAATTTGGCCCACCTATACTTTAATATTCTTGATAGTTGCGTCATGTGAATCTATACTCTCATTGGTTTTGGCATGTGACCCAATTACCTGTTGTATCATAGCTTTCAACTCCGCAAACCCATCGCCGTGTCTACCCCCATGCTGTGGTGGAGGTGGATGATACCCCTACTGCTGATTGTTGAAATTCGGAGGTCTAGGATAAGGAGACATATTGTTTGGTGGCCTCAAACCTGCTGCATTATATTGTGGTTGAGGAGGTCTGTACTGTTGTGGTACCTGCTGACCCCAACTCTGTTTACCCTGTCGCTGCCCTCCATAATTTGCCACATAGTTCATGTCTTCATGCTAGTGGTGATGTTCTTAGTCTGCAGCCCATGGATTACCTATGGGTTGGCTCATGCAAGATGTGCATAAACTACCATTGGTAGTGTCTACAATGTGAACCTGCTGGTTGACCCCAGATTCTTCCACCTTCTTCATCAGGATGCTCATTTGTGTCAATAAAGTTGCCACGTTCTTCTCCAGAGTGTTGGAAGTATTCAGAGGTACAGAGTGTACCACTGGAGTGATAGGAGCATTCTTGGTCGTCCACCCGGAGTTTTGAGCCATCTTGTCAAGCAAATTTTGGCCTTCTCTCCAAGTCTTGCTTAGAAAAGCCCCACTTGCTGAGGCATCTACTATATTATTCATATTGTCTGAAAGCCCCATGTAGAACCTTTGACCCAACATCTGCTCAGGAACCCCATGGTGAGGACACATAACAAGCATACCTTTGAATCTGCCCCAAGTTTCATGTAATGTCTCCATTGGTTTCTGCTTGAAGCTCACAATCTCATCAATTTGTTGAGTCTGTCTTGTTAGGTGGATGAAACTTGTTGTGGAATTGCTTGACTAACTCATCCTATGTTGCAATAGAGTTTATGGGGAGTGAGTTTAGCCATACCTACGCAGCCCCTGTAACTGAGAACGGAAATAGTAATAATTTGATGGCTTCCCGTGTCACGTTTGGTTGCCTCGGCTTCTTGCATATAGAGAGAAAGTTCTTCAGGTGCTTTTGTGGATCTTCAACCTAAGTCCTAGAGAATAATCCCTTGTTTTGCAACAAGTGTAGCATGTTGTTGGTAATCTGAAAAGACTCAGCTTGAATTGCTGGCACAATAATGGCAGTTGCCAAATTATCCATTGTTGGTTGTGCCCAGTCAAATAGTTCACCTTCATGCGCCTCCTACGCCTCCTACGTTCAACCCAACTTGATGGTTTAGGTCGTTCACGTCTCCCATGTCAAAATCCAGTTTAATTGGTTGCTCAGATTGCTGAAGTTGTTTGATTGCCCTGTTACGTGCCCGGAAAGTTTGCTCTGGGTCTGAGAGTCCTTCAATTAGTTCCCCAGTCCTTGCAGATTTCCTAGGCATGCACCTGAGTACCCAATTCAACAATCGTCAAAATTTTCAATGTAAAGTGTGTAGAAAGAACCTGACTACATAAGAATCTTGTAGTTCTGTCAATGGCAATTGATAATTCCATTAATTCCCCGGCAACGGCGCCAAAATTGATTCGCGCCCAAACAACGGTCGCTGTAAATATAATCCGGTCATTTAAGTCCAGAGTCGATCCCACAGGGAATTAACCTATCAACTGCAACTTCTACAACCCAAGAATACTCCTGAAGCAGCTTCCCAAACTTTTGAATATATTTTTGTGGAATATTTTCTACTGACTAAATTTGGAAAGAATTTAAAAATTTGAAAGAAAGAATTGAATGTTGTAAAGAATAAAGAGAAAGACTAAGGTATTGATTTCTCATATTGATGGAATCCCTTCTGTTTAGGCTCATACAAATTGTCAATATTATTATATCAATCATGAACACTATTTTTACCGTAATTATCTCCCGAGCAACTACAATAATTTACTAGTGTACTCACCCGAGCTACCCTAGCTAGCTTTAATTTGAACGGTTCACTTTAGATTGCAACCAAGGTTTCGTTATTCCTAACCCCGCCTTTATGCCTACAATTATAAATTCCTCCAATAATCTAGGTGTGGTGTTGTTCAACAATTTACCTAAATATGCACTCTTTTCCAAGTTATACACACTAAATAGGCACAGCTAATTGGGTATCCTACCAATTAACTACAACAAGAATGAAGTTGAACAAATAGAAATCTAGCTAACAATTTGTAATCACATAACCTAGAAGTTCATCAATCAATAGGTTCCATCAAAGCCTTAGATAAAGAATTAGCTACTCATAATCAAAGAAACAAGATAGATAATTGAATTCATAATCAAAGATTCAGTGTAAAAGAAAGAAAGATGTTGAGAGAGTTCTCTCTTACTAGTTTTCTTGCAATAGTAATGAATAATACAATAATTGCCTCTCTTGGGCGAGTCCTATAATTATATAAAGGGTTTAGGTTACAAAAATTGCATCTTGACAAGTTTGACCCTAAAAATTTCGGCCTCGCCCGCGGTCCGTCTGTGTTCGCGGATGGACCGCGAAAAATCCACATCTTTGAATCTCTGAGATTCCGCGAGCCCTTTCAACCGCGGTTCGTTTACGTTCGCGGTTGGACTGCGGATGAACAGTGTCGCGGATTCTTCTTCCTATATTTCAACACAAACTTCAATCTTGCTCTACACTTGTCCTTGTTACCATCTTATGACTCCAAAATTGCTCTTTTAGTCTCCAATGGCTCATGTGTACCTATAACACACCAAAAACACTAATAAAAGCATTTTGTCATCATAAAAAATGTCAAAGCAATAATAAAGCGTGATTATTTAGGGCATAATTATAGTCAAATTCACCTATTATGAGAATTCTACATAGTAAAATTTAGCTTAGAGGAAAGCACGATGAAGGCTCTACACCTAGGACCTTGGTTTATCTCTGGAAGCTTCTTATCTGTACAGAAATTGGAACCAAAATTTGTTCCACAAGAAGCCATCCTTACCTCTACTGCCATCTGGATCTGACTACCCCTATTACCAATAGAATTCTACGACAAGGATATACTAGAAAAAGTTGGGAGAAAACTAGGCAAACTCCTCAAGATAGACCAATGTACACCCTCTACCCTAAGGGGCACGCATATGTATCCAAGTGCCACTGGAAACCCCAATGGAAACAACAGTAATCTTAGGTGACCATAAACAGACTATGATTTATGAAGGTGAAGGAACCCTATGTACCATTTGTCGCAGGATAGGGTACATTATTCTTAAATGCAACTATAAGTCACACACATCCATAGCATCCAATAAACCACAAAAAGCTCACCAAAAGGAACTAGTCCCAGAGGAAAGTTAATGGAAGATTGTCACCTTCCCACAAAGACGTAAACAAGAACAAACAAAAATAGTAAACAACAACAAAGGTAAAGTGCATAAACCACAGCATGTTCGACAAGCGGAAGAGACACAGGTAAACATGTTTGACGTCAATTCAGATAAATTCTTACAAACTCAAACTTCTCATTATAATTCAAAAAACCCAATAAACAATACACAAACAACAAATAAGGCCAATAAGCCTAAACAATCTCCCCAATGGTGCACAAGATACGCCAAAAAAAGGGAAGTACATAAGCCCAAAAGAGCAGCCCAATACAGAGGCCAAACAAATAGCAGGGCAAACAACTGATGACCCTACTAGTTCAAATCATAAGCCGAGTTCTCAATAGGCCTCTAGCCCAACCCCCAATGCCTCAATCATCACGCTTAGCGAAACTCCTAATGGGGCCGGTTACATATCCCTAGAAAGGGCACTCCATCAGGGGCACCACTGGCAGCCCAACTCCCCACCCAAACACACAAACATATGCTTTCCCTGCCAAATCTGCTGCAACATCTGCTAATGGAGAAATCCCAACAACCACACTTGATAATTGAGTGCACTATCAACTACCCCTTCCCTCTCCAGACGAAAAGACCACAACTGTCACCTCTATTACATCCCCAATTAATGAACACTCAGCCCTCTAGTCCCAATGCTCAGCAACACTTCCACTGTCCAAGATGTGACACAAAATGGGTTAATGATGGGACGACAGCCCTTAAAATTCACTCATATCCTTACCCAAAGTAGCAAACCAAAAAAGTATAAAAATGGTAAAAGAATTACCACTGACCACCATCTCTACCCAACCCCTACCATTGAACCACCAACCGAGCTCCTGGTTGGAGGTTGCCTTGCAAGGGCAAGGCCTTTCCTACAATTTCACCTTGGACAATCGGAGGGTGAGACTGATAGTGCAAAATCCAGCCCACCTAGCCAGGGTGATGGTAGAAGCTTTGAACAAGGCCTTGGCGGCATTTGGTCCACTCCTATGGCAGTCGATAGACAACAACGATATCCCCTAGACAATCAAAGACCCCCAAGTACTCAACAACCACATCCTATAGAGATTTCAATCACTCCCCTTCTTCCTAGATGATGAAAGAAGACCCAGCGGCAGAGCTGGTCTTTATTCCGATCGGCCTACCAACCCACCAATCATCTTCTGCTCTGAAGAAAAAGAGCAAATCACCACCCCTCCAGCATATCCAGAAAGGAATCTCCAAAGTATTGGAGATACTCAAGAAGAAACATACCCAGAATAGACCAACCCTACCCAGCATCAAGGATGGACTCACTACTCCTCGAATCGGTAAGATTGATAGAATTCAGCATGGAAGCAAGAAAGATAGTGGTGGTTCTATGCCCCAAATCAATGTCCAAGTGTGGAATGAGCCTAGTCTTAACCCAAACATATGGACCATTGGAACTACTGCTAAACCTAACCCCAATTATAAGTTTGAAGAAGAAGTCTCCACCTCCCCAACTGCCAGGTCTGCCTGGACCAATGAGCCCTCGAGAGGGACCTCACAAACCACCCACAATGCCAATGATGAACTACATCATATGGAATGTTAGGGGTGGAAACAGTGCCAAGTTCAAACATCACTGTTTAGAGATAGTAAGAACGCACAAGCCTGCAAGCTAGTATTGTTTGGAACTGAAATGGTAAACCATCAATGTTTGGCCCAATAACTCGAGTTTGATATGATTATCCAGTCTCCAGTTATAGGCCCATATGGGGGAATTTGTTTATGTGGAAGGAGGAGCTCATGGCTATGGAAGAAGGGGCCACTACCCCTCTCCCCCCAGGTACATCAATGGCTCTTTTCAGCTCGTGGCTATGGAAGAAGTGGCCACTACCCCCTCCCCTCCCAGGTACCTCAATGGCTTTTTTCAGCTATTTACGCTAGTAACCTCCTAACATAAAGAAAGCTCCTTTGGGAACAGTTAATCATAATCTCTAATAACATAAGAATAAACAGGTTCATATGAGAAGACTTCAATGAAGTATTAAAGGCCAGGGACAAGTTTCGAGGTAACCCTATAAACTTGAGCCGCATCAACCTATTCTGGAATTTCATAAACAAGTGCCACCTAATAGACCTAGGGTATAAAGAGATCAAATACACTTGGACTAATAAAAGGTAAGAATAGATAGGTGTTTTGCCAAAAAAGGTTGGATAGAACAGTACCCTAAGGCTACTATACTACACCTTCCTAGTACCCACTCAGACCACTGCCCTTTGCAAATCCAACTGGTAAGGCCTCCAAACAACAAACCATCAAGACCCTTCAGATTTGAAACAATGTGGGCTAGCCACCTATCTTTCCCCGGCATCATCAATAAGGCCTTCTCTGACCAATCCACCATCCCCCAATCCACAGAAAGTGTCAAGACACTGGTAACCAAATGGAACCATGAACTCTTTGGAAACATCTTCCATCAAAAGAAGAGACTCATGGCCAGAATCTATGGTATTCAAAAGTCTTCTAACTACGAATTCAGCAGCTACCTGCTAAACCTTGAGACAAACCTAAATAATGAGCTGAACCACATCCTCAACAATGCGAAAGACTTTTGGAAACTAAAGTCTAGGATCAACTGGTTGAATAAGGGTATTTTTTCACACCTCAACTCTTAATAGAACAAGGAGAAATAGAATTCTATCCCTCAAAGAAGAGAATGACAACTAGCTTCATGACCATAAGGATATACAGCCAGCCATTATAGGTTTCTTTACTAAACTATATACAACTTCTCACACTCAAGACCCTTGGGCAACCACCAATCACTCCACCATGGAACCTAGCCTGTCCCAAAGCCAAATGGCTTTTATGGACAAGCCCCTTCAAGTGAACGAGATAAAAAAAAGGATTTCTTCTCCAGCAAATCATTCAAATCCCCAGGCCCATATGACCTCCATCCCTTCTTCTATCAAAAATACTGGGATATTGTTGGGGACTCTGTCATAGAATTTTGTCAAAAATTCTTCTCCACAATTTCCATGGATAACACCATGAACCAAATCCTTTTGTTCCTAATACCTAAATGCCCACAAGCTTCAATGTTCAAAAACATTAGACCCATTGGCCTATGCAACACCATCTACAAATCAGTCACAAAACATATTGTGGACATGATGAGACCTATACTACCTCACATCATTGGGCCAAGCCAAGCTAGCTTCCTGACTAACAGAAGGGCCCGTGACAATGATATCATTGTCCAAGAATATGTAAACCACTTCAAGAAAATGAAGGGTCAGAGTGGAAACATGATTCTAAAAATAGACCTAGAGAAGGCCTTTGGTAGGCTGGATTGGTATTTTATTAGAGACATTTTGGACGCGTTCAACTTCCCCAAGGGTTTATCCAAGCTCATCATGTCATGCATAAGTACTTCCTCTATCTGCATCCTTATCAATTGGGGGGGGGGTGGAGAACTGAATCTTTCAACCCCTCAAGTGCATTAGACAGGGAGACCCTATATCCCCTTGTCTATTTATTCTGTGCATGGAAAGACTTTCTAGATCCATTAACAAAACAGTTATGCAAAATAAATGGCACCCCATAAGCATAAGTATGTCTGGACTAAGAATCTCACATCTATTCTTCGTAGATGACCTCACTCTCTTTGCCAAAGGAAACATCATGAACTACAATACCATTCTCTCTATATTGCACAACTTCAACAATCAGTCAGGACAAAAAATAAATCTAACCAAATCTAGAGTCATGTTTTCCTCAAACATCACCGAACATACCTCCCAAAATCTCACCAATATTCTGTCCATCAAGCACACAACCACCTTTGGACAATACCCAGGATTTCCTATTTTCCATAAAGAGTAAGCAGCCTCAGACATCAATTCATCATTGACAATATGCAAACAAAGCTGCTGGTTGGAAAACCAAATGCTTTAACATGGCTGGGAGAACAGTCCTGGCCAAGACCACCCTGAGTAGCATCCCAAACCATGTAATTCAATATATCAACATTCCTACCGAAGTCACAAACCAGATTGATAGAATTCAGAGAAATTTCCTTTGCCTTCCCCCTCCTCCCGAAAGAAAAAAACTTCATCTGATTAAGTGGGATATAGTCACCAAGACAAAAGATGAGGAGGGTTAGGGCTTCAAAAAGCTAACATTAAAAATAAAGATTCTCTCTCAAAATTGGCATGGAGAGCTTACAAAAACACCAATAGTCTTTGGGCTAGAGTATTGATTCACAAACATTGCAACATGACTAGACCAGCCTATGCTTTGACACACCCAAAGAACCCTAAATCCCTAACTTGGAAGAGCTTACTAAAAGGTTGGGAGATATGTAGCAAAGCCAACAGATGGCTAGTTAATAGGGGGGATAAGCTCAACTTCTTAAATGACACATGGATCTCTAACCAGCCAGCAATCAGGCAAATGAAAGAAGGCCTCTTAACCTAAAATGACCTCCAAGTCAGGGTTGAAGCAATTTACAATATGGGCACTTGGGACACCTCAACATTGTCCATCACTATCCCCCAAGCATCCTGAACCTCCTCAATTATGTGTTCATTCCTAGTTTCACTAATAAGGAAGACAACCTAATATGGAACTTGACTTCCAATGGGTAATTCTCTAATATCTCTACTTACTCCTTCATAAGCAGGAACACAATAGACCTCCCTGTTGAGGAAGAAGCACCCTTCAAATAGATATGGAAGCTTCCAACCCCCAACAAAATCAAGTATTTTCTCTAGCTCCTAATCCATAGAAGACTCCCAACTAGGAGCTTTCTCCATTCTATAGGAATCAACTATTCCCCGGAATGCCACTACTGTGGCAATAATCAGGAAGATATCGACCATGTTTTCTTTCAATGTCCCAATGTTGTCCATTTCTAGAATGGTATCCTATTAAAAATATTTGTTTCCACTTTGTCCCAAACAGTCCTAAATAGCCACTTGTGGCAATCATCTTGGCAATCTCTCAAAGTTGTGAAGTACAACAATTGCCTCAGTCGGGATAACCTTATCCTCTTCTGCCTTTGGCACATTTGGTTGACAAGAAACAACAATATTTTTAATTACAAAAAAGAACACATCAATGCCAACAACACTATATCGAAGGCAACAAAGTACCATGTGCTTATTAATAACAACTCAACAATGGTAATACATCACATCATGCTAAAATGGATACCCTGACCCAGAGGCTCCTTTAAACTGAACAGTGATGGAGCAGCAAAGGGAAACCCAGGAATAGGAGGATCAGGAAGAATTTTCAGAAACCATATTGGAGACTGGATACTGGGTTACATGAACAACATACCTCAAACAACAAATACAAGGGCAGAAATTTAGACCCTTATCCGGGGTTGTAAGCAACTAGCAGAACTAAAAAATCTGGTTCTGTTGGAAATAGAAACTAATTCAGCAGAAACAATTAACATATTAATAAATGAAAATCTAATTTTTGACCCTCTAATTTGTGAATGCAAATCAATCATCCAAAGGATGGACAAAGTGGTGGTGAAGCACATCTACTAGGAGCAGAACAGAGTAGATGATGCGTTGGAAAAGGAAGCAGCTAAAGAAAGTTTTTTGAACAAGTCTTTATCTCTAGCAGCTCCTCCGATGTTTGCCAAGGATGTATTTTAGACAAACATCCTAGGAACTGAACTAACTAGATCTTTTGTGGATTGTAACTTAAGTACTATTATGCAAAACTGTAACGACCCGACCGGTCGTTTTAGAAGATTACGCCCCAATCCCTAATTTAATTGTTCCCCTAAGTTCATTTCTGCTATTGTGGGTTGCCGGGAGAGTCGGTTCCAAAAATTTGAGCATTTTGGGACACTTAGTCCCTAAATAAGAGCTTTGAAACTAGAAAACGGTCCGTAGCCGTATCAGTGTTAAGACGATCTCGGAACAGAAATCCGATGGTTCCATTAGCTCCGTTAGGTGATTTCGGGGTTAGGAGCGCGTTCGGGATGTATTTCGGAGGTCCGTAGCTCAATTAGGCTTGAAATGCCGAAGGTTGAAATTTTGGCGAATCCGATCGATAGGTGAGATTTTGATCCGGGGGTCGAAATGGAATTCCGACAATTTCTGTAGCTTCGTTATGTGATTTTGGATATGTCCGCAAATTTTCAGGGTCATTCGGACGTCGTTTGGACGGGTTTTTGATTGAATGTCTAATTTGGAATGTTTTAAGGAATTTAGGCTTGAATCCGTGGTTAATTGGTGATTTTGATGTTTAGGATAGTGTTTTTATGATTGGAACAAGTTCGAATAAGGAATTAGGATGTGTTGGTGTGTTTGAATGAGGTCCCGGGGCCTCGGGGTGTTTTCGGATGGTTAATCGGGAGAAAAACATGGAAATTGCAGGTTTGAGGAGTCCTGTCTCTGTTGTTTCCGCTCCTGCGGAATTATGGGCGCAGGAGCGGGTGCGCTGAAGCGGACCAGGAGCGCAGAAGCGCTGGGCACCGCAGAAGCGGAGCATTTTCCGCTGAAGCGGAATCGCGGGAGCGGACAGGGAGCCGCAGAAGCGGCCATCGCAGAAGCGGAAGGGAGCCGCTTAGGCGAGTCCGCAGAGGCGGACGCCTAGTCGCAGAAGCGGAAATATCCGCAGGAGCGATCGAGTCTCCGCAGAAGCGGACGCGTAGAAGCGGAAAATATTCCGCAGAAGCGAAAATCGCTGTAAGTAAGTGTATCAGAAGTTAGAAAATTTCAGAAACATTTTAACATTTGGGGGTCTCGGCTTAAGGGCGATTTTGGGCGATTTTGAGGAGGAAATCAAGGGAAATCATCAGGGTAATCAACTATGAACTCATATTATGATTAGTATTGATAATATCATGCAATTATATCATGAAAATGGAGGAATTTGGGGTAATTATGGAGGATTTAGCCCTAGTCTTGGACTTTAGAAAATCAAGGTTTTGAATGGGCAAATGGAGTCCGATTTTGGTAAAATTGATATGCTTAGACTCGTATTGAAATGAGGGTTCCGAATATGTGACTTTCGTGATTTTTCGATAAGCGTACCAAAAGTCGGGTTTTGGCAACTTGTGGGTTTTGGTATATTTTGGAGTTATTTTGATTGGGTAATGCCCAATTGGCCTATTTTGATGTGATTCTATTGATTTTTATCAGATTCTACACTTGTGGAGGCCGACATTCGTGGCAAGTGGGTTATTGCTTAGCGGTTTTGTACCGGAATTGAGGTAAGTGGCTTGTCTAACCTCGTGTGGGGGAACTTTCATCCCTAGGATATTATGTGATAGTTTAAATGCCTTGTACGCGAGGTGACGGGCGTGTACATGCGCTGGTTGTTGTAACACACACCATATTTGAATTGTCCGATTAGTGATATTCCTGCTCTTAGGTGATAAAAGCGTTACTTTACCTGGTATTAGTTAGAAAAGCATGATTAGCTAGGATTCAACATGTTTAATTGCCTAGTTGACTTACTTGAACTTCTTGATAAATAGTTGGCACTAGTTTCGGTGAAGTTGTAATTAAACATATTATACTCTCCCTGTGTGTTTTCTTGATTTGATATGTTGGTGGACTGCGGGTTCAATTTCCGGAGATCCCAGGGCTGTGGGTTCGATTCCCAGAGACCCGGAGTGATATTGGTAGGGACTACGGGTTCGATTCCCGAGATCCCGAGTTATTGGTAGGGACTACGGGTTCGATTCCCGAGATCCCGAGTTATTGGTAGGGACTACGGGTTCGATTCCCGAGATCCCGAGTTATTGGTAGGGACTACGGGTTCGATTCCCGAGATCCCGAGTTATTGGTAGGGACTACGGGTTCGATTCCCGAGATCCCGAGTTATTGGTAGGGACTACGGGTTCGATTCCCGAGATCCTGAGTTATTGGTAGGGACTACGGGTTCGATTCCCGAGATCCTGAGTTATTGGTAGGGACTACGGGTTCGATTCCCGAGATCCTGAGTTATTGGTAGGGACTGCGGGTTCGATTCCCGGAGATCCTGAGTTATTGATATATTATTGAGATATGGGCTGCGGGTTCGATTCCCGGAGACCCAGGGGTACTGAGAATGGGACTGTGGGTTCAATTCCCACAGATCCTGGATTGGTTTATTTGAGTTGGTTATTTGTTGTTAGCTTAATCGTAGACAGTTGCAGTAATTATCATAATGTTGTTATTTCGGAAATTATTATCATATAAACTGTTTATTTTGTTTTCATCATTATATTATTGTTTCTCAGTAGGGCCCTGACCTTCCTCATCACTACTCCATCGAGGTTAGGCTTGGCACTTACTGAGTATCGCCATGGTGTACTCATGCTACTCTTCTGCACACTTTTGTTGTGCAGATCCAGGTACATCAGAGCAGGCTCGTACTAGGTGATTCTGCAGCTTTCTGGGAGACTTCGAGGTATGATCTGCTACGTCCGCGGATCCGGAGGCTTCCCTTCTATTCTAGTATTACTAGTTGGCATTTTTCTTCATTTCGTTGTTAGATACTCTTTACACATAGAGCCACAGTTGTATTTCCCTTTAGTCTGTGTTACCGTGGGGATCCGGATCTTGGTAGTGTTTATTTATTGTGTGACGGATGTATGTGCCAAGTGGCACGGATTACATATCTTTATGTAATTTTCCGCTGTTTCTTATTTAAGAAATTATAATTTATAGATTCCGCAACGTGTTAGGCTTACCTAGTCGTGGGGACTGGGTGCCATCACGACATGTTCACAATTGGTGAACCAGGGTCATGACAAGTAGGTATTAAAGCTCTAGGTTCATAGGAGTCACGGGACACAGACCGGTTATTTAGAGTCTCGCCGATCGATACGGAGACGTCCGTATTTATCTACGAGGGGCTATGTAACTGTTTAGGAAAAATCTTCATTTCTTTTGAATTTCTTATCGTGCGCCATTTATTCAGTTGGAGCCTATGTCATATGTTCTTTTGCATCCACTCGTGTATTAAAATTGCGCACTTGGTATCAAGTATGCGCCAACGGTTCGTGACGCTGCAGAGAGATCTCAAGGAAGTCAAGAATTTACTCAACCATTGTTACCGCGTGTCATCCATATCGATAATGCAATAAAATTGAGAGATCTTCAATTGTGCACATGGGGGTGCACTAGGTTCTGACATTCAGTTGATAAGTATGGTCTTGAGAAGGTTTACTTAACTGCCTAATCGTCACAGTAATGGTAGAATCACAAGGTGGATGTAGATCTAAAGATAGTTAGTGGTAATAAAGACTATATGGTTCATATGAAATATCTATTTAGCGAAGGATTCAGCCATCAGAGATACTGGGGGAAATGAGTTTAAATGTCTTAAGAAGGACATGTACCAAACCAATGTCTTGGGTTGTCTTATGATGAAGACGTACATATGATAAAGGCTATTATCGTGGATTAGCAAGATGTATCTTTAAGGCTTCGTGCTAACGGAAAGGATTTCACTACCAACGACCAAATTATGGGTCATGTATCATATCAGATTTGGCTCGCACTGTATTTAGGTGCTATTCAAAAAGTTCTTTGAAACTTGTGGAAGAGTAAGAGTTGAGACTCGTATGGTATGACGTTGGGACTTTTAATGTTCCTGTGTCCATAATAATTCTACATTTCATTATCAGCAGGGAAGACTTCGGCGAAGGCTACATGGTGCTTCGTAGGTGTGAGAATCACGGTATGTCTTAAGCTGTCGTGGTAAAGAATGCTCGATACATAGAGCGGGAATATGCTTGGTTGTATTGGGATGAGTTCAATACCCTATGGTGTTAGAGTGCTAATATAGCACAGGTGGTTATATTCGTTGGATCAAGTGAGTTGCAGTTGAATAATAGTAAATGACTTGAGGGAATGGTTCTAATGTGTTCGAGAGTCGTGTAATAGTGGCTTTGGGTTAAGTGGGGGAGTCCCACCGCTTAAGATTGGGTCGCATGGTTAATTACCGGTGTGAATTCTGGATACTAGCGTATTATTGTGTTATTGCAGCCACGGGAAAGGACCATGTGTGGTAATTTGAGTATATGTACTGTTGGATGCATGTTATGGTTAGCCTTACTGGCTCATGTTCAAACTTGAGGAAAGATTCGTGACTTATGCCTCGTATAGGTGCAGGCTTCGCGGGAAGTGACTCCGCTGGGTGCTTTATCGAGAGGGTATTCATATGTTATAAAGAAATTCAGTAGAGTTGGTTGCGTATCGGGGCAAGTTAGAACCGGATGGTTCTCAATAGCGGTCCTAGTGAATTCAAGAGGTAAAGTGTGGTGCCTGATAATTCTGAGTCTATAAGTACAGTTGAGGCTCAAGATTTTGAAGCAACTTATGAAGAAAAGCACAAAACGATCTATGATGTTTTGACTTGTGGTGTAGTATTTGAGAGACATGAAATGGTCGTCGTTCTTGAGATAGCATGGCCTCGTGATTTAAGGTCACTCGGGGTAAGTGCGGTTGGAATAAGTTAGGTATTGAAGGAAGATATTAACATTTCTAAGGTAATCAAGGATAACCTGGAAGGAAGTAGATTGATCAGCCATAGTTGAGTTGGCGTATTGGTGTCAATGATCGGTTCATGTAACGTGATCGAGTTATGCATGTGATTGTGGCGGTGCATTTGAGGCTTGGAGGCCGCAGTGATTGATGTCATTCTTAAGTATTCTTCTGTTAGGGCCTGTTATGAGTAGGCGGACCTTGGAAAGGGTTATGGTGGCTTGGACCACTACATAGAGATTGACATATTCAACGGTTATGAGAACTCGCTTGTGTGTTGCTATAGTTCTCCTGAAATGAGTTAAATGGAAGGCCTTATGTGATGAAGTATTAGCCTATCGTCAGTTCTAGAGCTATGATGGAAATTGTGTGTATCGTACATCGGCACGTGGGGTGCAGCGAGTAGTATGAAATTTGAAGGACTAAGGTCACAGTTTGGTCAATGAATGTGATATAAAGAGCTCGGATGAGCAGGGAAAGAGTGTCGGTGTTTTGAGTAAGATGGGTATTAGCATCGGTATCATTTGAGGTCGGTGTTCTATGAGAAAGGCTTTGCATCCCGGTTAGGGACTCCTGATCGCTTTTCAGTGTTAGTGCAGCCGGTGGGTTGAATGTGCAGGTCCGTTTAATTATTCGGAAGATGGTGGGAGCTTGACCCACAAGAAGATTGTATAGGTGTGACTTGTAGTCACTTGATTGGTTAGAAATTTAAACCAAGTATGAGGAGTTTGGTGATATCATCCATTTGAGAACTTATGCCTGGAGGGCACTCTGCTTATTGGGTTATAGACATGTGAAATACTATTGACTTATCTTGGCACGACCATGATAGACTTAAGGTCGGTGGATAGATTTAAATGTGGAAGTGAGCCTTGCGTCAGGCCAGTTATGTTTCTTCCAACAATGCGCCCTTTATGAAGGGATAGTCGCGGTCTTATTTCGCGGTTGGTTAATTCATGTAAGATATATTGTGCCGTATGAGTGTGAGACGGCTTGGTAAGTTCCTTATGTGTTGGGGTTCCGCTCAGCGGTGATGTTATAGGAGCATGATGGCTCTTGAGACTCAGATCTTATATCGCACCTCGGTTGTGCTTGAGTTGTAGCCTATAGCGCTATATGTTTCATTGTGTCTGATATCATGCACCTTAGTGTGCTTATGATCGATAGTCAATATTTTGATGTGACGAACTATTCAGCTCGACATATGACTCCTTGTGTGAGTTTTATATTGTTGGGATCGGGTGGCACGCCGCCATGGTTATATTGTTGGGATCGGGTGGCACGCCGCCATGGTTATATTGTTGGGATCGGGTGGCACGCCGCCATGGGCATATTGTTGGGATCGGGTTGCACGCCGCAACAATGTGGTGTCTATTTCGGTGTCTATAATTGCTTTTATGTGTTATGTTTCCTATTTTCTGAGGAGGCCCATGTTTATGTGAGAGCTGAATAATTCTCTCTAGTTTTCGCCTTCCTTTGTATCACGTATGTATTAGTGGATTAGTAGCACATTGTGTCATCTTGTGGGACTTTTGATTATGTCCGATGTGGCTTATCGCTTGAGCAGTTCGTACTGGGTGAGATGAGATTATGTGATTTGGGGTCAGTGCAAATTGATTATATGAAGTATACTATAGAAGAAATGATCATCCTCTGGTTTAGGACAGGGTAATGGATCTTGTCAGGAGTATGGACTAATGAATTGTTGATTCAGTAGTTGGTTATGGATATCAACACATCTCTTCCATCGTGTCGGTATTGTAAAGGTTGGAACGAGACCTATGTAGATCATGAGGTGTGATGGGAGCATCTGATTCGTTGAATTTTTGGCTAATTTGATCATAAAATATTATTGTGGTCTTGTGGATTTTGAGTTGCAAGGTAAGAATCCAGCAAGGTTATGCAGACATGTTTGAGGACGGCGTTTGAGGAATATTGAGTGATCTCTTGATGAAAACAAGCCCGACATAGAATTCCGGATGTTGGAATTAGGCTCTAAGACTTAATTGCTTAAACAAGAGGGACTATCTTCAGATATATCAAGCTAATGTGCTCAGCTGAGTCTTAGATTTATTGCCTGTTTTTTTAGATTTTGAGGCGTGTTGGGGAGGTTGCTTATGAGTTGGCCTTACCTCCCAGTCTAGCCGGAGTTCACCCCGTATTTCATGTCTCCATGCTCCGGAGATACCATGGTGACCCGTCGCATGTGTTGGATTTTACTTCTGTTCGGCTAGACAAGGATCTGTCTTATGTTGAGGAGCCGGTAGCCATTCTAGACAGGCAGGTCAGAAAGCTAAGGTCAAAGAACATCGCTTCGGTAAAGGTTCAGTGGCGGGGCCAGCCGGTCGAGGAGGCGACTTGGGAGACCGAACAGGATATGCGCAGCCAGTACCCTCATCTTTTCACTACTCCGGGTATGTTTTCTATGCTCGTTCGAGGACGAACGAATCTTTAAGTGTGGGAAGATGTAACGACCCGACCGGTCGTTTTAGAAGATTACGCCCCAATCCCTAATTTAATTGTTCCCCTAAGTTCATTTCTGCTATTGTGGGTTGCCGGGAGAGTCGGTTCCAAAAATTTGAGCATTTTGGGACACTTAGTCCCTAAATAAGAGCTTTGAAACTAGAAAACGGTCCGTAGCCGGATCAGTGTTAAGACGATCTCGGAATGGAAATCCGATGGTTCCATTAGCTCCGTTAGGTGATTTCGGGGTTAGGAGCGCGTTCGGGATGTATTTCGGAGGTCCGTAGCTCAATTAGGCTTGAAATGCCGAAGGTTGAAATTTTGGCGAATCCGATCGATAGGTGAGATTTTGATCCGGGGGTTCGGAATGGAATTCCGACAATTTCTGTAGCTTCGTTATGTGATTTTGGATATGTCCGCAAATTTTCAAGTCATTCGGACGTCGTTTGGACGGGTTTTTGATTGAATGTGTAATTTGGAATGTTTTAAGGAATTTAGGCTTGAATCCGTGGTTAATTGGTGATTTTGATGTTTAGGATAGTGTTTTTATGATTGGAACAAGTTCGAATAAGGAATTAGGATGTGTTGGTGTGTTTGAATGAGGTCCGGGGGCCTCGGGGTGTTTTCGGATGGTTAATCGGGAGAAATATGGAAAATTGCAGAAAATTTGTGCACTGCCTCTGTTGTTTCCGCTCCTGCGGAATTATGGGCGCAGGAGCGGGTGCGCTGAAGCGGAAAGGAGCCGCAGAAGCGGCGACCGCAGAAGCGGAAAGGGAGCCGCTGAAGCGGAAGCGCGGAAGCGGACGGGGAGCCGCGGAAGCGGCCTTCGCAGAAGCGGAAGGGGAGCCGCTTGGGCGAGTCCGCAGAAGCGGACGTCTAGCCGCAGAAGCGGAACTATCCGCAGAAGCGGTCCAATCTCCGCAGAAGCGGACGCGTAGGAGCGGAAATATTTCCGCAGAAGCGGAAATCGCTGTAAGTTAAGTGTATCAGAAGTTAGAAAATTTCAGAAACATTTTAACATTTGGGGGTCTCGGCTTAAGGGCGACTTTGGGCGATTTTGAGGAAGGAAATCAAGGGAAATCATCAGGTAATCAACTATGAACTCATATTATGATTAGTATTGATAATATCATGCAATTATATCATGAAAATGGAGGAATTTGGGGTAATTATGGAGGATTTAGCCCTAGTCTTGGACTTTAGAAAATCAAGGTTTTGAATGGGCAAATGGAGTCCGATTTTGGTAAAATTGATATGCTTAGACTCGTATTGAAATGAGGGTTCCGAATATGTGACTTTCGTGATTTTTCGATAAGCGTACCAAAAGTCGGGTTTTGGCAACTTGTGGGTTTTGGTGTATTTTGGAGTTATTTTGATTGGGTAATGCCCAATTGGCCTATTTTGATGTGATTCTATTGATTTTTATCAGATTCTACACTTGTGGAGGCCGACATTCGTGGCAAGTGGGTTATTGCTTAGCGGTTTTGTACCGGAATTGAGGTAAGTGGCTTGTCTAACCTCGTGTGGGGGAACTTTCATCCCTAGGATATTATGTGATAGTTTAAATGCCTTGTACGCGAGGTGACGGGCGTGTACATGCGCTGGTTGTTGTAACACACACCATATTTGAATTGTCCGATTAGTGATATTCCTGCTCTTAGGTGATAAAAGCGTTACTTTACCTGGTATTAGTTAGAAAAGCATGATTAGCTAGGATTCAACATGTTTAATTGCCTAGTTGACTTACTTGAACTTCTTGATAAATAGTTGGCACTAGTTTCGGTGAAGTTGTAATTAAACATATTATACTCTCCCTGTGTGTTTTCTTGATTTGATATGTTGGTGGACTGCGGGTTCAATTTCCGGAGATCCCAGGGCTGTGGGTTCGATTCCCAGAGACCCGAAGTGATATTGGTAGGGACTACGGGTTCGATTCCCGAGATCCTGAGTTATTGGTAGGGACTACGGGTTCGATTCCCGAGATCCTGAGTTATTGGTAGGGACTACGGGTTCGATTTCTCGGTGAAGTTATAGTTAAGCATATTATATTTCTCTCTGTGTATTCCTTTACTTGCTGTATTTGTAGGGACTACGGGTTCGATTCCCGAGATCCCGAGTTATTGGTAGGGACTACGGGTTCGATTCCTGAGATCCTGAGTTATTGGTAGGGACTACGGGTTCGATTCCCGAGATCTCGAGTTATTGGTAGGGACTACGGGTTCGATTCCCGAGATCCTGAGTTATTGGTAGGGACTATTGGTTTGATTCCCTAGATCCTGAGTTATTGAGATATTATTGAGACATGGGCTGCGGGTTCGATTCCCGGAGACCCAGAGGTACTGAGAATGGGACTGTGGGTTCAATTCCCACCGATCCTGGATTTGTTTATTTGAGTTGGTTATTTGTTGTTAGCTTAATCGTAGACAGTTGCAGTAATTATCATAATGTTGTTATTTCGGAAATTATTATCATTTAAACTGTTTATTTTGTTTTCATCATTATATTATTGTTTCTCGGTAGGGCCCTGACCTACCTCGTCACTACTCCATCGAGGTTAGGCTTGGCACTTACTGAGTACCGCCGTGGTGTACTCATGCTACTCTTCTGCACACTTTTGTTGTGCAGATCCAGGTACATCAGAGCAGGCTCGTACTAGGTGATTCCGCAGCTTTCTGGGAGACTTCGAGGTATGATCTGCTACGTCCGCGGATCCGGAGGCTTCCCTTCTATTCTAGTATTACTAGTTGGCATTTTTCTTCATTTCGTTGTTAGATACTCTTTACACATAGAGCCACAGTTGTATTTCCCTTTAGTCTGTGTTACCGTGGGGATCCGGATCTTGGTAGTGTTTATTTATTGTGTGACGGATGTATGTGCCAAGTGGCACGGATTACATATCTTTATGTAATTTTCCGCTGTTTCTTATTTAAGAAATTATAATTTATAGATTCCGCAACGTGTTAGGCTTACCTAGTCGTGGGGACTGGGTGCCATCACGACATGTTCACAATTGGTGAACTAGGGTCGTGACAAGTTGGTATCAGAGCTCTAGGTTCGTAGGAGTCACGGGACACAGACCGGTTACTTAGATTCTTGCTGATCGATACGGAGACGTCTGTATTTATCTACGAGGGGCTATGTAACTGTTTAGGAAACTCTTTAATTCTTTGAATTCCTTATCGTGCGCCATTTATTCAGTTGGAGCCTATGTCATATGTTCTTTTGCATCCACTCGTGTATTAAAATTGCGCACTTGGTATCAAGTATGCGCCAACGGTTCGTGACGCTGCAGAGAGATCTCAAGGAAGTCAAGAATTTACTCAACCATTGTTACCGCGTGTCATCCATATCGATAATGCAATAAAATTGAGAGATCTTCAACTGTGCACATGAGGGTGCACTAGGTTCTGACATTCAGTTGATAAGTATGGTCTTGAGAAGGTTTACTTAACTGCCTAATCGTCACAGTAATGGTAGAATCACAAGGTGGATGTAGATCTAAAGATAGTTAGTGGTAATAAAGACTATATGGTTCATATGAAATATCTATTTAGCGAAGGATTCAGCCATCAGAGATACTGGGGGAAATGAGTTTAAATGTCTTAAGAAGGACATGTACCAAACCAATGTCTTGGGTTGTCTTATGATGAAGACGTACATATGATAAAGGCTATTATCGTGGATTAGCAAGATGTATCTTTAAGGCTTCGTGCTAACTGAAAGGATTTCACTATCAACGACCAAATTATGGGTCATGTATCATATCAGATTTGGCTCGCACTGTATTTAGGTGCTATTCAAAAAGTTCTTTGAAACTTGTGGAAGAGTAAGAGTTGAGACTCGTATGGTATGACGTTGGGACTTTTGATGTTCCCGTGTCCATAATAATTCTACATTTCATTATCAACAGGGAAGACTTCGGCGAAGGCTACATGGTGCTTCGTAGGTGTGAGAATCACAGTATGTCTTAAGCTGTCGTGGTAAAGAATGCTCGATACATAGAGCGGGAATATGCTTGGTTGTATTGGGATGAGTTCAATACCCTATGGTGTTAGAGTGCTAATATAGCACAGGTGGTTATATTCGTTGGATCAAGTGAGTTGCAGTTGAATAATAGTAAATGACTTGAGGGAATGGTTCTAATGTGTTCGAGAGTCGTGTAATAGTGGCTTTGGGTTAAGTGGGGGAGTCCCACCGCTTAAGATTGGGTCGCATGGTTAATTACCGGTGTGAATTCTGGATACTAGCGTATTATTGTGTTATTGCAGCCACGGGAAAGGACCATGTGTGGTAATTTGAGTATATGTACTGTTGGATGCATGTTATGCATGTTATAAACCCCCTGTTTAGTTAATATCATATCCCCTTTAACAAAACAAAAAAAAGGCGAAATACACTGTTAGCCACTTTTAGAGCCCGATTGGACATAAAAAAAATTGAATAATTTTAACTTTTTCTCAAAATCGTTATTTGGCTATAAAATTTTTATTTTCACTTGAGATTAATTTATCTTTTTTTGAAAATTTAAAAAAAAAAACTATTTTCCAAAAAGAATTCACTCAAATCACTCATAAAACTTCAAAAATAACCCAAAATAGTATTCATGTCCAAACACAACTCTAATTTTTAAAGACCATTTTAACTTGATTTTTTTTATTTTCTTTGGAATTTTACAACTCTTATGTCCAAACGCCCACTTAATCTTACTATGTACAATATATTCATAATTCATAGTAATATAGTTAAAAATTAACCAATTCGTCTAAATTTCAGGACAAAATCATCTAAATTTTAGTATCCTAAATTGTTGAGCTACTGATTAGTAAATCAAGGCTTAGTTAGCGTTTAGACAAAAATTTAGTTGAAACTTGAAAAAAATGAGATTAAAAATAATTTTCTATATTCTATCTAAACATGCAATTTACTTTGAAAAAGAATTTAAATTTTTGTGATTAGAAAATTTCAAAAACTACTCTAGATCTGTTTTGTGATTTGAAAATTTTATTTTCAAAGTTTGTCAAAAAGGGTTAAAATCTATAAACAAATAGATGTTTGAAAATAAAATTTGAAAAAAACCTCCCAAATTTTATGGCCAAACGGGAGCCTAGTTTACTAAAATTTTGAGTTGTTAATTTGAAATTCAGGATTAAATATCCTAAATTTTTGAACTACTAATTTAAAATTTAGGACTAAATGTCCAAATTTTTTATTGACTGTTAATGTAAAATTTAGGACATAAACTACTAATCTTGGGACACAATTTTCGAACTTTAGGATACAATATCTTGAAGTTGAACCTTGAGGTTTAAACTTTAGGACGTCGTATCCTGAAATTCGAGCAAATTGGTTGATTTTTAAACATATTTATAAATTATAAATATATTTTTAAAAAAAACATGCCTAAAATGCTTATCTGGGGTCATTTCCACGACAATAACGTCATAAAAAAACTCATCCCGATTTATATGATATAGTTTTGTGGCCTAACACAAAATAACATTTCTTTTAAGTAAAAGTAGTTATGCTTTAAAAAATTATTTTATCCTAAATGTGATAATTTATATTTACATGAATATTTAATACTTATTTTAAATCACAAATTTTTAAATATTTAATTTCATTCTTAAATTTAGTATCCAGTCAAACAATACCTACCCCTTCGTTTTAATTTAAGTGAATTCTTTTTTAAATCCTTGCAAAATAAAGAACCCTTTTTTCTTTGAAAAACGTTTACTTTTATACAAGGATTTATAGGCATAAAAAATATATGTACCTTATTTTATCCCAAAAGTTCAAAATTATCGAACCCGGTCAAATAAGTTATGTGATGACCCAAAGGGATATCACTTGTTTTCTTACTCATTCTGTACTTCCGAATCCTAGAATTTTTTATTTTAAGTCGCCTCAATTTACGTACAAAGTCGGGGCGCGAAGTCGGAAAGCCTAAATGTGAAATTCTGTGAAAAATGCTAAAATTTGGTATCAATAAGTTTGACCTTGGTCAATATTTTGGGTAAACAGAATCGGACCCGTGATTCGACGGTCCCGTAGAGTCCGTAGAAAAATATGGGACTCGATCGTATGCCCGAAATCGAATTCCGAGGTCCCAAGCCTGAGAAATAAATTTTTGAGTAAAATTATTTTTTTGAATTTATTAAGGAAAATTAAAATGAAAATTGATTAGAACGTATTGGTATCGGGCTCGTATTTTGGTTTCGGTGCACGTTACAGGTCTAATATGTGATTTAAGATATTTTAGTGAAGTTCGATTGAAATCTGTCACGACCCAAACCCGGTCGTGATGGCGCCTAACACAATGCTAGGCAAGACCGACCATATTACCTCTTAAACTAGCCAATTATTAATCCCAATTAATCCAGTTAAACTTAAACAACAAGTGTTCATGTCAATATGATAAACGCAATAGTATTAACATACAAAATACGGTCCCAATCCGAATCGTGGTGTCACGAGACTGAGCCTCTACAGAATAACATCCTAATACAAACAAGTCTAGGCCAAATGAAAACAAGAGTCTATGTATTCATATGGTTTATCTTATTTCTCACCATGCTTAGTCATGTCTAGTGATGCTTTAGGTATTCCTGTATATGTGTCCACACCGCTGGGTGACTCTATCGTGGTCGACTAGGTCCATCGTTCGTGTGTAGTAGTGATTGGGGGTCTTGAGACCTATGTAGACTTGTTGCTCTTGGATATGGTTGACTTCGATATCATTCTGGGTATGGATTTGTTATCACCCTATCACTATATATTGGACTACCATACCAAGACTGTGACTTTAGTGTTGCCGTATATGCCTCCTTTAAAGTGGAGAGGCACTCCAGGTTATTCTACCCGTAGTGTCATTTCGTATATGAAGGCTCGACACATGATCTAGAAGGGGTGTCTGGCCTATTTGGCCTATGTTCGTGATTCTAGTGCTGAAGTCCCTTCTATAGATTTTGTGCCTATTGCGCGGAAGTTTCCAGATGTTTTCCCTTCAGACTTGTCGGGTATTCCACCCGATAGGGGCATCGATTTCTGTATTGATTTGGCTCTAGTCACCCAACCCATTTCTATCTCGTTATATCGTATGCCCCCCGGAGATGAAGGAGTTAAAGGACCAGTTGCAGGATTTGCTAGAGAAGGATTTCATTAGATCCAGTGTTATGCCTTGGGGAGTGCCAGTGTTATTTGTCAAAACGAATGACAGATCGATGAGGATGTGCATAGATTACTGGAAATTGAGCAAGGTAATGGTTAAGAATAAGTATCCACTATCGAGGATTAATGATTTATTCGACCAGCTTCAGGGTGCCAGGGTATTATCCAAGATTGACTTGCGATCTAGCTATCATTAGTTGAGGATTAGGGCATCCGATGTCCCTAAGACAGCTTTCCGTACTTGGTATAGGCATTTTGAGTTCTTGGTCATGTCATTTGGGTTGACCAATGCCCCAAGAACATTCATGGAGTTGATGAACATGGTGTTTAGGACATATTTGGACATGTTCGTGATAGTATTTATTGATGATATTTTGGTGTACTCCCACAGCTAGGATGAGCACGGGCATCACCTTAGAGTGGTTCTTCAGACTCTGAGGGATAGTTAGTTATATGCCAATTTCTCCAAGTGTGAGTTCTGGCTAAGTTTAGTAGTATTTCTGGGTCACATTGTATTAGTGGAGGGTATTCAGGTGGACTCGAAGAAGATTGAGACAGTCAAGAACTGGCCTAGACGAGCATCAACTATAGAGCTTCGGAGTTTCTTTGGGTTAGTAGGCTATTATCGTCGATTTGTGGAGGGGTTTTAATCTATTGCAGCCCCTATGACCAGGTTGACCCAGAAGAGTGCCTAGTTCAGATGGTCAGACGAGTGTGATGTGAGCTTTTAGAAGCTCAAGATAGCTCTGACTACGACACCGGTGTTGGTTTTGCGCACAAGATCATGTCCTTATATAGTCTATTGTGATGCTTCCCGTATTAGGCTTGGTGTAGTGTTGATACAGGGTGGAAAGTTTATTACCTATGCTTCGAGGCAGTTGAATATTCATGAGAAGAATTATCCAGTGCATGATTTAGAGTTGGCAGCTATTGTTCACACCTTGAAGATTTGGAGGCACTATTTGCATGGCGTGGCATGTGAGGTGTTCACTGACCACAAGAGCCTTCAGTACCTATTCAAGCAAAATGAGTTGAATTTGAGGCAGAGAGGGTGGTTGTAGTTGTTGAAAGATTATGATGTCACCATTTTATATCATTCGGGGAAGAAAAATGTGTTGGCCGATGCTTTGAGTAGGAAGTCAGCCAGTATGGGCAGTCTGGCTTATATTCCAGTCAGTCAGAGGCCGCTTGCTTTGGATGTTCAAGACTTAGCCAATCAGTTTGTGAGACTGAATGTTTCTAAGATGAGTCGTGTATTGGCTTGCACGGTCACTCGTTCTTTATTATTGGAGTATATCCGTGATCGGCATTTTGATGATCCCCATTTGTGTGTCCTAAGTGACACAGTGCAATATGGAGGTGCCCAACAGATTACATTAGACGATGATGGAGTTTTAAGGTCACAGGGCCGAGTATTTATTCCTAATGTGGATGGACTTTGAGAGTTGATATTAGAGGAGGCCCATAGTTCCCGGTACTCTATTCATCCAGGCGTTGCAAAGATGTATCAGGATTTGTGGCAGTATTATTGGTGGCGTATAATGAAGAAGGATATTGTAGCATATGTGGCTCAAAATTTGAACTGTCAGCAGGTTAAGTACGAGCACTAGAGGCATGGTGGCTTGTTTCAGAGGATTGAGCTTCCCGAGTGGAAGTGGGAGATGATCACTATGGACTTCGTTACTGAACTTCTGTTGACTCGGAAGAAGTTTGATGCAGTTTGGGTCATTGTGGATACTCTAACCAAGTCAACACATTTCATTCATGTGGCAGTCTTCTATTCATCCGAGAGATTAGCTGAGATTTATATTCGGGAGATTTTTCACCTTCATGGTGTGCCGACATCTATCATTTTGGACCGAGGTACGCAGTTTACCTTGCACTTCTAGAGAGTAGTTCAGCGAGAGTTGAGCACACGGGTTGCGTTGAGCACAACATTTCATCCCCAGACCGACGGTCTGTCCGAGCGGACTATTCATATTTTGGAGGATACGTTTCATTTGTGTTATTGAATTTGGAGGTTTGTGGGATCAGTTCTTGCCTTTAGCGTAGTTTGCCTACACCAATAGCTACCAGTCGAGCATCTAGATGGCTCCTTACGAGGCCCTATATGGTAGGTGGTTTCGGTCTCTGGTTAGATGGTTTGAGTCGGGAGAGGCTCGGTTGATAGGTACGGATTTGGTTCGGGAGGCCTTGGACAAGGTTAGGATCAATTAGGACAGGCTTTGTTTGGCTCAACGCGGAAAATGATTTATGCAGATCGTAAGGTTCAAGATGTAGCTTTCATGATTAGTGAGCGAGTATTACTCTAAGTGTCGCCTATGAAGGGCGTGATGAGATTTGGGAAGAAGGGCAAGCTTTGCCCTAGATTCATTGGTCCGTTTGAGATTCTTGATCGAGTGGGAGAGGTGGCTTATAGACTTGTATTTCCGACTAGCTTATCAGCCGCGCATCCAGTTTTTTATGTATCTATGCTTCGGAGGTATCACGGAGATCCAACCCACGTGTTAGAATTCAACATTGTCCAGTTGGAGAAGGACTTGTCTTATGAGGAGGAGCCGGTAGCTATTCTAGACCGCCAGGTTCGTTAGTTGAGATCCAAGAGTTTTCTTTTTGTTCGTGTTTAGTGGAGAGGTCAGCCTCCTGAGGCATCGACCTGGGAGTCCGAATCTGATATGAAGAGTCGTTATCCCCACATTTTCCCATACTCACATACTTCTTTCTTTTGTCCGTTCGAGGATGAACGGTTATTTTAGAGGTGGAGAATATGATTACCCAAAGGGTTATCACTTGTTTCCTTACTTTTTCGTGCTTCCGAGGCCTTGAAAACCTCTTTTTAGTGGCCTCAATTTACGTGCACAGTTCGGGCGCGAAGCCGAAAAGCTTAAATGTGAAATTCTATCAAAAATGCTATTTGGTATTAAAATGAATAAGTTTAACTTTGGTTAATATTTTGGGAAACAGATCCGGACCCATAATTTGACGGTTCCATTGGGTCCATAGAAAAATATGGGACTCGAGCGTATACCCGAAATCGAATTCCATGGTCCTAAGCCCGAGAAATATAATGTTTTTAGTAAAATTATTAAGGAAAATTGAAATGAAAATCAATTAGAATGTATTGGTATCAAGCCCGTATTTTGGTTCTGATGCTCGATATAGGTCTTATATGTGATTTAAGATATTTCTGTGAAGTTTGGTTGAAATCGGACGCCGTTTAACGTGTATCAAACTATAAGTTCTAAATTTGAAAGTTTATGAAGTTTGAAGAAAAACTATTGATATTGAGGTTTGATTCATTATTTTTTATGTTATTTTGGTGATTTGATCGCACGGCTAACTTCGTAGGATGTTATTTCATTAGTGCATATGTTAGGTTAGGAGCCCCGAGAGTTCGAGAGTATTTCGAAGGTATTTCGGAGTGATTTCGGCCTCAGAAAAGTTGCAGAAGTTCCAATTTTGGTGTTCTGATATCCAGTGCTATGCGATCGCATAGGCCTTTTCGCGATTGCATAGGGTTAAATTCTAGGTGCCCTTCTTGTTCAATGTGGTTGCATATATTCTCCTGAGATCGCGAAGAGTAGCCACTCTTCGTTTAATGTGATCGCATTACCATCCCACAATCGCAATGTATATAAACCAAAAATTTGGAATGGAGCCTGCTTTCTTCTACGCATTCACAATAAACCTTCCGCGATCGCAGTGGCAAACATTCCTATCCATGTGCGATCGCATGAGCTCCTTCGCGATCACATAGATTATTTTCTGCCCAGTTATATTATAATTTCCAGAACACTAGCTACGGGATTTTCACAAAAAAATACACGACTATTTTCTTTCTCCAAGAACTTAGGTGTCCATTGAAGCTCCTTTTCACCAAGACTTCTTGGGTTAGTAAATCTTAACTCATTTTCTTCCTTTTCTGTCAAAATCTCTTGAATTCCTAAACCTAGTGTAATTTAGGGTGTAAGTTGGGGGAAATGGGTAGAACTAAGGCTTTTTACTTTTTCTTGATTTTGACCTCGTTTTGGGATCAAATTTGAGAATAAATTATACATTCGGGCTTGTGGGTGAATGCGGGATTTGATTTCCGTCCGAACCTCGTGTTTTGACCAAGCGGGCCCGAGGGCAATTTTGGAATTTTGGGAAGAAAGCTTGGAAACCTATAATTAGACATTGAGTTTGATTTGTTTAGAATATATTGATATTATAAAGTCATTATTGTATAGATTTAATTGAGTTGGAGCCAAATTCGAGGGAAAAAACGGTTGTTGTGGATTGATTTGGCTGTGGAAGTCGAGGTAAGTGTTTGATTTAACCCTAGCTTGAGGGATTAGGAATTGAGTCATAATTGTTACTTATTTTCTGTTGGGTACGACGTATGGGCATGGTGACGAGTATCCATGCGTCGATGTCGAGCATGACCGTGAGTCTTAAACTTTGCTAATTGTGTACCCTTGTTGATCCTATGAAAGTTGCGATTGAATATTGATATTAGTTGTGCCAAGAAGAAGTTGAATGGGATTGGTTAGCCGAATCTCCCTTGTTGGGATGTTTGACTTGTTGTGATTATTCCCTTGCTGGGATTGTATTGTGTACTATGTTGAAAGTATAGGGAGCGGGTGATACGCCTACCACAAGAGATACTGAAATGGGAGCGGGTGGTACGGCTACCATGAGATATTGAGAAGTGGGATCGGGTTGCATGCCTGCAACAAGATGAGTTGAATATGAAAGTTGCCTCGTCTTTTCATTATTGCTAGATGTTAAACTGTAGATGTACGTACCATTATTCCTGATATTTTGTTTCTATCTGTTACCCCTGAAGCATGCTCCCCTCCCCAGCTTAAATTGTTATGTTCTTGCTACTTTTCCGTTGTACTTGTATATATATTTGTACAGAATTATCTGTAGTATGGTCCTAACCTCGTCATTGGCTCACCGGGGTTAGGCCAGACACTTACTAGCACATGTGGTAGGTTGCGCTGATGCTACACTCTGTGCTATTTGGACAGGTCCATGTTTCGAGCAACAACACCAGCATTTTTAGTACAGGAGCATGCCTTCAGTCCATCAGGTAGCCTTGCAGGCGTCCGCAGGCTCGGCGTCTCCTCTATCCTTACATTAGACCGTCATCTCATTGTACTCGAGATAAACAGATTTATGTTTCTTTCAGACTTTGTATTTAGTACTTCTTAGATGTTCGTGAGTATGTGACTCTAGTTCTTGGGTAGAGATACATGTTGGAATTCCGTATTTTATTCTGCTATCTAAATTTAAGACTCCCGCTTATGATTTTAATTCTGTTGCTTTTATTTTAATGTTGTTAATTATTAAAAAGGAACATCTATTTAATGAAAAGTAATTAATTTTGGCTTGAATATCTACTATTAGTAGGCGTGATTACGATCTCCGAGGATGAAAAATTCGGATCATGACAAGTTCATATAAATCAAAATATAAGGAGTACAAATTAAAGGGAGAGAATATTATATCTATGAGAATCCTGGAAAGAAATATACGTAGGACCACTATATTATCATTTTCAACCGTTAATTTACTATTAAAAAAATATCAAAACTCCTAAAAATACAATCTCATCCACAAAATCTGCCTTTGTCCTGCTGCTCTCAGGTCTCAATCTTCAGTCTTCAATCAACTTGGTCACATATGACTACTTTACATATAACAGTCGTCTAAAAAAGACTATTTGACTTTCAAATAGAAACCTCAGCAGGGCACTGAACCGTTTTTATAACTTTTACGTTATCACATATAGCTAAAATTATGTTAGAGTCGTAAATACTATTGTATCCTTAATTAAAACTTTGAGTTCAAGTTTTGTTGTATATTGTATTGTATCGTATTGTTATATCATACTATATGATATATAACTTTTGTTTTGGTTATTACTTAAATTTTATGGTATCATAATGTTAAATCTATCGTTATATAACCATGAAAAATGACACATTATGAAACAACTGATTTGAAATGGTTGCTTCATTACTTTATTTTTCTCTTATCTTACACTATCCTTATAATTAAATAATTCTATTTTATTCTTTACCCTATATAATTATATAATAATTCTATCTCGCATCTTTTTATTTATAATATTGTAAGTTAATTTTTTATATTATTAATGTAAGATATCATAAAGCGATGATAAATAATATAATATATTCAAATATTATATACATCAAAATGATACTGTACAATAAAATATAATACTTTACGATATGTACTTAGCACAACCATCCAAATTAAGCGGGACTTTTCCGAATCCATCCGGTGGAAATAAAATATCAATCTCAATTTATATGATAATATTTGGATTTTAAATAAATTTTTCTTTGATCCTGACTTTTAAAATATTTTGAAGTGATCATTATTGTTACTCATCCTACTTGCAACAAATTATTCTGCATATATATCATCCTATAAATCCATAATTCTATTTTTGATTTCTCTCATCTCTGTCAATAATCTCTCTCCCCCTCCCCGCACCCACCCCCATCAACTGAAGTCTATGGCTTCAGCTTCTCAAGCTAGTCTCCTCCTTCAGAAACAACTCAAAGGTACAATCTTTTTTGTACGCCACTCATTCCTGGACTGTTAGCTTAATTGGGCGTCATTGATTTTTATTAGTTTCTCAAATTTGAATGTAAAGATCCTTGTTTTCTTATACCTGTAGTCATTGACTGTTTGCTTAATTGAGTGTTATTAATTTTTATTATTTCCTCAAATTTGAATATAAAGATCCTTGTTTTCTTATACTTATAGTCATTGACTGTTTGCTTAATTGGGTGTTAACAACTAGTAAATTCCCCAAATTTGAATGTAAAGATCCTTGCTTTTTTTGTACCATTATTCATTCTTGGACTGTTTGCTTAATTGGGTGTTCTTAATTTTTATTATTTCATTTAATTTGAATGTAAAGATCCTTGCTTTTTTTACTTTCAGATCTCTGTAAAAGGCCAGTTGATGGATTTTCAGCTGGTTTGGTTGATGAAAGCAACTTATTCGAATGGAGTGTCACCGTTATTGGACCCCCGGATACTTTATAGTGAGTCTTTTACTAGTAGTAGTAGTTTAAAGATTGAAACTTTTATTGTTTTGATTTGATCTTAAAGTTCTTTCCTTTTGAATTTCGATTGGTTGTTAGTGGGGTTTCTGTCTTTGATTTGATATATGATCGATTGAATAAGTTGAGTCAGCTTAAAGAAGATTTTGGTTCTTGAATTGTTTTCAGATTCTGTGGATGCAGTAAATCTGATGACATACCCTGGTTTAAGGTCTGACAATTACTGGAAAAAGTTGTAATTTTGATCCTGCAATTTGTATAGTAGGCTATAGCATTTTCATGTTCTGGCTTATGGGGTTTCAGTTACTATAGAGCTGCGGATTAGATATATTTTTCAATCTAGTAATATTTAGAATCTTGGTAGAGAACTTCTAGTAGTTTTTATATTAGTTTCTTATTTTGTATAATATTGGTCTGAGATTAGCAAAGGGGAGACTTGGCGTAACTAGTAAAGAAGCTGCCATGTGACCAGGAGGTCACGAGAGCTTAGTGCACCGGGCTGCCTTTATTGGTCTGAGATCAGCTAAATGGAGCATCATGAACAGTGAGGATTCATATAGCTGACACAAACTTGTTTGGGATTGAGGCGTTGTTGTGTTTCTCTTTTCCTGGAAGTTCTGTGTGATTTGTGAAATAATAATTGATCAATCTACATATGCCTTAGCCGCAAACTAGTTGGAATTGGCTTTAGTTCTATCCATTGTGCTCTATTGATGGCATAAAAATCCCTGAAGCTCCTTATAGGACTGGATAGTGGATACCTTTAATATAAGCATGCTCCTAGTTTTGAAGTATATTCATTACTTTTTTCCTCGTCCAAAACTTTCCAATCACCTTTATTTACTCTTTCATATGTGCTTGATGTAGGTCTTATGATTCGACGTGATTCATAATTATCCTTTCCTTAGAATGCCGAACTGAAACTCAGTTCTTGTTCTTGGTTGACTTAGCAGCTTAGTAATCCATATGTATATTTCATTTTAGTTAGTTTTAGATGTTTAAGTTTATGAATTTAGTTAAGAGAAGAGATTTCGTCGTTTCTCAATGTTTACTTGTACTGTAGGTTGGGTTGGAAAGACCGAAAATACCTAATCATATATTAATTATTGCAACTGCAGTGAAGGGGGTTTCTTTAATGCTATCATGAGCTTTCCTCAAAATTATCCCAACAGTCCTCCAACTATTCGGTTTACCTCGGAGGTGTGGCATCCTAATGGTGTGTAATCTACATATCTATTTCATAGAGCTGGTTAAGTGATTGATCTTCAGCACCATCATTGTCTCATTGATTTTGGTTCTTTCTTGAAACACAGTTTATTCTGATGGAAAGGTTTGCATCTCAATTCTTCACCCACCTGGTGATGATCCAAATGGATATGAGCTTGCTAGTGAGCGCTGGTCTCCTGTCCATACGGTATGTAATATCTCTTTTTAGTTTTTGTATCATGAACCACACATATTGTTGGAGAATGTCTACGCTTCTCTTTTACCTATGCTCCCCCCCCCCCAAGGTTTGGGGTTCTTAATCAAAGGTTAATTAATGTAGTGGAATACAAAATCGTAAGATCGAGTTTCGCTTTATGAATGAGCATCCGTACCTGTTTAGATGATCTAATCTTATTCTCTTGAATATGTATGACTGTAGCTCATTTTCAGTCTGAGTTATGGAAATTTGAATTATGATTCTCATCAGCTTATCTCATAGTTCAACTCAATCTATCAAAATGAAGAAGGCATACAGTAACATAATCATGGATTTACGCTAACAATTCCAAACTAATACTTGTATCCTACTAGTAAGAAAAAGGAGTTTGAAATTTTTTGAAATTTAATCCACAACAAATTGGTTTTAGTTTAATTCCTTGCTGTATCAGAGATCATTCCAGTCGTCAAAATGTAAGTTAATAAATTTATCCGTGAAGCTTTCTAGTTGTGACCTTGTTCAAATGGCAGTCTTTAAAAGACAGACTGCCATTTTCTGAACTGGATAATGAGATTTGCAAAAAGATTTTTTGAAAGGCAGACTTGATATTTGCCGATGCACATCCATTACAGCTATAATCGGTGGCAAAAGCAAGGTATTGCAGGTGCAAATTACTTTTCCTAGAGCGGTCGATTATCATAGACACTAAACCACGAGCTTAAGATGGAGAATTAATTTTACATTTGCCTCACATGACAGTCTTTTTTGGAGCTAGAGTCTAACTATGATAAGTTGCAAAATTTACTCACGCACAGCTACACTGCTCTCTTGTGCAAGTAAGTCTACAACCAAAGACAGTCTGGTCTCTCACCTTCAACGCTTAGATCCAGAATCAAATCTGAACTCTCACCTCCATACTTAAATCTGGAATCCATGAGAAGAATGTCTTACCCTTGACTATCATTAATGAAGCCTCTGTTCATCACTAGATACAATGTAGTAATGATACCTTTAATTTACTTACGTGTACAACAATCTGTAAGTGGTGGACCACAGCCATACTGGCCTGGCTCTCTTTCTTCTGAATGACTTCATGGTAAAAGGTATTAGTGATTCCGCCTGAGAAAAAGTTTGTTTTCATCAGGTTTTGATGTAGGTGACATATCCGAACAGTTCATGAATCATGCTGTTTGATTTTGTTCAACTAGCATATCTCTGAGTTACTTCTTATACTCCATCAGTTTTTACTTTGGCTAGAGAACTTGGATTTTTCGTTTGTTACATGTATACCTAAGTTGCTAGGGCACGGGTGCGGGTGTCCGACACGGGTGCGGATCTAGAGGTCGGATCCTTCGAGATGTAAATTCTAAGATTCGGGGATACGGATCCTAGTATGGATACGGGTGCGCGGGGATCGGACTAAAATTAATTCAAAAAAATAAAAAATAAAAAAATCTCTAAATTTGTAAGAAATTTAGTGGAATATTTGCGTATAGTTTGTAAAGTGTGGATTTCTTTTTTATTCTCAAGTTGTAAATAAGTAATGGATTGATGTTGTAGATAAAGTATGTTATTTTCTTCAAATTTTATCTTAGTTTTGGTTCTGATTTCGGGAATCAAATTGTATCTTGTATCAAATGTTTCCGTCCATTGTGGTCAAAGTACCCAAAAATGTTTGACTATATCCGGTACGGATCCCATATCCACACCCATACTAGTGTCGTGTCAGTACGGGTGCGACACCTAAATTGAAGTGTCGGAGCAACTTAAATGTATACATTAGAATTGTATTTGTTGCACAGGTTCTAGTTTGTCTATGATCATTTGCATGTACACATTAGAACTGCATTCGTGTGGTTTCTAATTAGTGTATGATTTTGACGTTCATATTCACCAAATAGACATGTATGTGAAATGTGAGGGATCAATTAGCATTTAGTTTTGGTGCTTCAGTTGCTTTTGTTTTATCTTCTATGCTGCTTTTCTGTGGCTCTAGTTCTTCTTTTCCTTTGGCTTCATACAATAATAAAAAAAAACTTAGTTTAATTTCGCAAGTGGGGTCTAGGAGGGTAATGTGTATGCACAACTTAACCCTACCTTGTGAAGGTAGAGATGTTGTTTTTTATAGACCATCGACTCAAGAAACAGTGAAATTAAAGCAAAAAACAATAGCAATAATAAGGTAATAGGGTAACGGAAGCAAATGACACAACATGTAATAATAAAGTACCAAGAATAAGAAAATGCAAGAATAGTATTAGTACTATTGGTAAGAGTAGGAGAAACTCACGACTACCTATAAACCTTCAACCCTAATTCACGACCTCCACACTTTACTATCGAGGGTCATGTCCTCGGTAAGCTGAAGCAATGACTTGTCCTGCCTAATCACCTCTCTCCAGTACTTCTTTGGCCAACCCCTACCCTTAATCATATCCGCAATGGTCAACCGCTCACACCTCCTAATCTCTATTCTTCACATGCCTGAACCATCTCAGCCTCGATCCCCGCAACTTGTCCTCCACAGAGGCCACTCCCAACTTGTCCTCGGTTCCTTCTACTTCATGTATTCTTAATTTACTACCTCTGAGCTGTTGTGTTATTGTTAATATGATGACTAATTCTTTGCGCTAGATTTTAATCGTCTATATCTGCTTTTTTGTTATAATGACATAGGATCTTATGAAATTGTAGGTGAAATATAGTGAGCGTATATTATATATATGTAGGTAGGGAGTAATCCCACTTTTTGTTAAATGATTGTGCTGTCATGTGTCAAATTCTCTGAGATTTTGTCAATCTTTTACCTTGTTTGCTTCGCATTCTTATAACGCTACATTCCTGCATGGGCTTTCTTCCGAGGTTGTTGTTTCTGATTGTTTAGTGAACAGCAATTCTTTGTATGTTATTTTCGCTTAAACACTCAAATTTTGTACAATCAAAATTGACGGTTGTAATATACAGGTTGAGAGCATAATTTTGAGCATCATATCAATGCTTTCAAGTCCTAATGATGAGTCTCCTGCTAATGTGGAAGCTGCTGTAAGTAATCTGATTTATGGATTCTTTTTTGTTATCCCCAGTAATTGTGCTCTCTACTTATACATCCCTTAGGGTTTCTGAACTTTTTCTTAGAAATATCCCTCGGAAACACTCTACGCCAACTAAGTTGTGTTGACATTTAGTTTGGTGTTCGCTAAGGCCGTTTCAAAATGATATTCATGCAAAAATCTTATAGTTTCTTTAGGATGTCTAAGCCTTGAATTTGAAGTGCCATGAAGAAGATTATATATACTGTTCTTCGGAATATAATCGTTTTGTAAGCAAGTTGAATGTTTTTTCACATGTTTTGAGGAAGAATTTGGTTATTTCAAGTTGAAGCGGCGGGTTAGCAGGTGTATTTCAACTTGAAATAATCCCCACTCCCATCATAAATCCTCAACTTTGACAAACTTCGTTCCAACAAACTACAACTATACATACATAACTTCAATTTTCAGAGCCTGTTTTTTCCAAGTTCAACTCTCCGATTACAACCCACAAGTGGGGTACGGGGAGGGTTGTGTGTATCTAGTAGACTTTACCCCTACCTTAGATAGAGAGGCTGTTTCTGGTAGACCCTAGGCTCGATTCAACTTTAAATAATTTTTTTCTTTCGACTTCAACTCAAGTTTTGTCCAGAGGCAAACTTTTAAAATATTTTCTGTTCTCAACTCCATAGGATGAATAGGTGTTGTGCCTCGCATTCACTCCATCATATGCGTAGCTCAAATCATGATTGAGTGTTCATATTGGTACAAGTTTTCTGCTGTTAGTACCACCTTATGCCTTCTATATATTGCAGAAGGAATGGAGAGAAAATAGAGATGAATTCAAGAAAAAGGTCAGTCGTTGTGTAAGACGGTCTCAAGAAATGACATAAAGACGCGAATGCTAACAACCGGACTTCTTTCATCAGTTGTTGTTTGATACAAATGTAGAATTGCTGTCAAGGTCTGTCATACCTTTTGTACTATGCCTTTTGTTTTGCGAGTTCGGTCATTATTTACATTTTTGTTAAACTTAATTTTGAGGAACTTACCATTAAGCAAGATTTATTATTTGATTTTACAAAAGATGTTAAGACTGCTGGACATTATGTTCTTTGTCCTCTTTGTATTTTCTTTCTAGTCTAATAGATGTTAAACTGCACTACGTAAATCTTGGAAATGAGCTAGTTTTTGCACTCTCAACTGGTTTCTCTTTAGGTTTGTTTTGCTTACCCTCCTTTGTCGAGGGATCTCGTTTCATGTCTTAGAAATGTCGTTTTGCTACAAAATTTACTTCTGCTTTTTAGTCAAATCAATGGTAGCTCGTATCTAAACCCGCTTTTGATTGTTTTATTTTGAGTTAATACCTCAAAATCCCTTTAAACTATTATATTTTTGTCGGTTTCCTACTTAAATTATTCGATGTCTCCACGACCCTCTGAATTATACTGTCCTTCGTAATAAAACTCCTTCGTTGTTGATGTGGCATAACGTGTGTAAACACGCTTGGAAGTGCGTGGCAACTGAAAAATGCCATCAAAATGACTCGTATGACATAAAATAATGGCTAATTAGCCTAGCCCTCTTTCACATTTGCGTTTTTAATAAATATTCTTTCTTATTTCAGTTATATTTACCTTTCTTCCTCATTTTTTAACATTTCTTCCTTATTATATTTTGTTTACCTTTCTTCATTTTTTATTCGTTTTTCTTCATTTCTTCATATGGGTTCCCTCGGAAAAAAAAATTCCCTCTCTTTGTTTCCTCTGAAATGATTTATTCTCTTTTTTGTTTTAGTCATTTTGCATGTCTTACATAATGTTGAAAGAATATCAATTTAAATCTTCTTATTAAACTCAACATCTTGTAGAGACTATAATTGAATATCTTGAACCTTCTTTATGTTATCTGGATTTAGAAAATGTAATAGTTGGCCAACAACTTTTTTATTCGCGAAATTTTATTTCGTGTAATCTTTTTATGTATTGTCACACCTCCTTTTGGCGCGCCCCCTACCCCGGGAGGTAGGAGCGCAAGGGGAGTTTTTCCAATTTAAGTGACAATATTCGAAACGGGATTATTTGTTTATTTCAGAGTCGCCACTTGGAATAAATTATGGTGTCCCAAGTCACCAATTCATTTAAGTCCCGAATCGAGGAAATTTCGACTTTCCAAATGAAGTCTGCGAACCAGAAATTCTAAGTAAGGAATTCTGTTGACCCGAGGGAAGGTGTTAGGCACCCCTAGATCCCGTGGTTCTAGCACGGTCGCTTCAACTATTATAAATGGCTAAAAATATCTGATTTTATATGTGTTTATAAATTAATATGCTTTAATTAAATTTTATATTGCTCTATTAATTTTGAAGAAGAGTATCTTGATTTAAACATATTTAAACTATAAATAATAAATAAAATAAAAAATTATTTGCTCCAAGTAAAATTAAAATTTCGTCCCCTTTATTCCATTTAGTACCTTATATAAAATGAACACTTTAATCTCTAAATTTTACTTTCTATTAACCCGATTCTGGCATATATCTCTTAATAATTAGGTTAAAACACAAATGTCGTCCTTTTTTGGAGAAAACTTGTTCAGTTTATCTAAAATACTAATGATAATGCCAGGTTTTCATCACGAAGAATGAGTTCAAACTTTCAAAAATGAATCAATTCAAATATTCAACTAGACTATCAAAATACTTTAAAGTGGAAGCCTATCATTCTTAAATAAAATGAGTTTATTTAGAATTATATTAACCTAACTGTTTTTAATTACAAAACTCAAAAATGTTCAACAATTGTTATTCAAGGAGATTAACGTTCACTGATGGATTCACTGATGTTATTAAAGCAAAACGGAACATAATAGCACAAACAACTAATTACTTCAAACGAGCTCAAATGGACACTACAAGCAACTCGATTTCACTTTCAAATGTGATCATCATGTGATTTTGAATTGCACGGGACTTAAATCGCTATCATGAATATACTAAACATTTATCAATTAGCTTCTTAATGATCCTTAATTTACAAATATTCTAAAACACCTAAATCCTATTCGTAAAACAAAATAAATGAACTTATAACTTTTAAAACTGATGAGAGAATAATCAGGTATAACAGAAATATTCCAAATATTCTGGGATTCAACTCATAAACAATCGAAACTAACAGAATCAATTACGATCAAAATGAAACAATAGAACTAAAGTATAAAGGAAACGCCAGAATCCACATCATGCTTTGAATTTCGACTTTCATGTCATATTGCTACATTCAGCTTTCCAATTTCAAAGCTAACAGAAGAAGTACCTGGAATTTTAACAGCAAAAATGGAGAAGGAAAGATCAGCTGAAAGCAAATATCGAGCAGCAACCACAAACAACAATCAACAACAGCCTAGTAACAAATGCAGCAAACCCAGGAAGATTTGAAACCAGGCGAAACCAGAATAGTCCAATTCAGATAACTCAAATGACCTCAGAAATGAACCCCAGAAATCCGCAGAATCACAACAAACAGAATTTAAAAATGCCACTTTGGTGTTTCAAACTCAAGTTCTAAAAGAAAGTAACTTTCAGAATCTGTTTGAACCCTCAAACTCTTCTTTTCCTCCGAGAACTCAATATCTCTCTCTTTTCTCTAAAAACAATCTGTTTTAGAAAAATATTTTAGAAGCTCTGTTCCAGAATCTATTTTTCCAGTGAGTGTGTAATGTATACTTGCCAGTATATATCTCTCTATGTGTGAATCTTTTCCAGAGAATGTATTTGTGAATCTCTCTGTATGTGTGTTCTCAAAAAATGTGTCCTGCCAGTGTTCTCCAGATCCTCTATTTAAAGACTAAGCTTACAATTTTTTTTATTAAAACACTCTTCTTTACAGCTTCTATCTTCTTTCAACATGTGCACCCATTTATCTTTCATCATTCCCCCATGTTTGTTATGATTTTCCAGCTCTTAAGAGCATTCAAAAGAGTTTAATAGATTAATTTATGCCATCATTCTCTGTCCAGTCCATTACTTATTGTCTAAACCCATTTTTAAATCAAAAGGTGTATTGGCAGCCTGTTCTTTCTGTTCAAAACATGTGAAATAATTCCCATGTGCACTACACCTTTTAGACAAACTAGTTGTTGGCTTTCAAATTTTAAGTTAAGAACTAACACAGCTATATCCAATCCAGTAACTAACAGAATCAATATCAATCAACAATGCAAATTAGAAAAATTGCCAAATGAAACACAATTCAAAACAGTGATTCAAACAGATCTCGGCTAGTGCCGGAGGAATACAAAGCTAATTGTTCGACGACGCTAATCGACGCGAACATGTATTCGACAACGTTCGTGATCAAACAAACAACCCAGAATTAGACTCGACCAAACAATGAGTCTTCGAGAAAGAAAGAATGAACAGGGACGGCCAACAACAATCGAGAAGAATTCAATCGAACTAAAACTAAACAAATATAAATACAAATTGAAATAAACGGAAAAAGAAGATTACCTCGAAAGAAATCGGAATTGAATAGACCCGGTCCCAATGGACTTGAGCTTGCAATTTTTGAAGTAAACGGACTTTAATTGAAGTGTTTTTCAAACGAAAAACAAACCAATTACAGTCTATTGACTTCAATTAACTTTAATTCGGACAAAATTAGACATTGTTCGAATTCTAGGGTTCTTGAATGCTCAATTTGGGGCTTGACCAATTCCGAACAGATTCGAGCCGGACTAATGGTGGTGTGGTGGTTAGGAAGGTCTAGGGACGCTATGGTGTGAGTTTGGAGTTGATTGGGATGGTTTTGATTTTGGGTCGATTCTTCGATCTAATATTCGAAGAGCTCGGGGATGATTCGAGGTTAATGGTTCATGGATTCATGCTGGGGGAGGTGAGGGGAATATTTGGTGTAAATTTGGAGAGGTTTGGATCACTGCCGCCGGCGGAGACGATTTCCGACCGGCGGAGTGCGGCGGGGGACGGTGGCGTTACAAAGGGGTCTCTAGGTTAGAGAGAGACGGTAAGGGGGTGTTCTGAAAGGGGGGGCGGGGTATAGTAAAAAGAATATATAGTAGGCTTAGGATTTGATCCTGACCGTTTGATCAAATGCATCGGACGACTTAGATCAAATGATGGGCAAAGATACGACGTCGTTTCGTAAAATGAGGGGCTGGGGTGTACTGGTTTTTCCGGGTTTGGGTATGGACTGGGTTAAAACAAAATTGTTTTGGGCCTGATTCTTGATTTTAAATTTTGGCCCAATCCGAATTTCAAACAAAGTTTTAATTATTTCCTCCCTCTCAATTAATTTAACTCCTAATTTATAAAAAATAAAAATCCTAACTACACTAAAAAAAATAATCAAATCAAATTAACTAATACTAATTATACTAACAATCGTTACATACAATTAAATATCAATTAAACATAAATCACATAATTAAGCATTTAAATGCTAAAATGTAAAAAGATGAATTATTTTTGTGATTTTCATTTTGTAAGATAAAATTAATTACTCCTAATTTCAAAGTTAGATAAAAAAATGTAAACACGACATATTTTGTATTTTTTATTACTTTAAACATATATAATCACGCTTATACGAATACAAACAATTGCCGAAAATTCACAAAAATACACACCGTATAAATCTATATTATTTTTTTTTAGATTTTTGGGAGTAATTCTCATGTAAGGCAAAAATCACGTGCTCACAGCTACCCCTCTTTGCGCGTAAACACGAAGAGTTTTTCGTGCAAAGAATAATGAGCAAATACGAGAGATTTTTGCCCATTCGAGCACCCCGTGTGAAGCATTTTTTTTTAAAAAAAAAGATCTTGACCGAGCCTTTGCTTCGAGAGGCCTCCTACATATCCTGGGCTAAACAGGAATCAGGTCAATGTAGTTCAGGAAGTTTTGGTAGCTGGGACTACCGTGGACTGACACTTTGCTGTTACTGTTGCTATCGTTGCTGCATGCTGCTGTTTACTGCTTACCGATCTCCTTATTACACCAAAAGAAATTAAAGCTGAACTAGCTATGCTATCAAACTATGAGTTACAAGATTCCTATCTATGATTCTCTTGAAAACTTGATCTTGAATCTTAGCCGATTTGCTGTAGACCTCGATCTGAATCTTGATGCTCAACAAGCTGTACGTGCTTGTTTATTTCTATGACATTGAGTGAAACGGAGTCGGCGGAGCTTGTTACTTCAATCATCTTCTGAGCAATCCGCGCTTTTGTTTACTCCAACATTTGGACTCGTTCTTTCTTCACTCTGGGTTGATGTTCCATTCGTAGGTTATCTCGATCCTTGCGTCCCGAGGTCAAACCTATTTAGACAACAAAACAAACAAACGAACGAAATTTTTCTGCCCCAGTTTTGCTAGGAAAATTTCGTGAGTTAGTTGTGATACAGAAAGCGATTAAAAAGACTCTTTGGTCTTGGGTAAGAAAATCACAATTTCACAAATAAACGTTCCACGGCTTTCTGGCCGGGATTTTGAAGAAGAGTTTCACGGCTTTCTGGCCGGAATTCAAACAATATCTAACAGAAAGCGATTAAAAAGACTCTTTGGTCTTGGGTAAGAAAATCACAATTTCACAAATAAACGTTCCACGGCTTTCTGGCCGGGATTTTGAAGACGAGTTTCACGGCTTTCTGGCTGGAATTCAACAATGTCTAACGGTTTTTTGGCCGTCAGACCCTCGGTTTTTTGGCCGGGGATAAACTAAATGGCTCCGCGGTTTTCTGACTGGGGAGATCCTCGGTTTTTGACCGGGGATAAGAGTTTCACGGCTTTCTGGCCGGAATTCAAACAATATCTAACGGTTTTTTGGCCGTCAGATCCTCGGTTTTTTGGCCGGGGTAAAAGTAAATGGCTCCGCAGTTTTTGACTGGGGAGATCCTCGGTTTTCTGACCGGGGATAAAAGTTTCACGGCTTTCTGGCCGGAATTCAAACAATATCTAACGGTTTTTTGGCCGTCAGATCCTCGGTTTTTTGGCCGGGGTTAAAGTAAATGGCTCCACAGTTTTCTGACTGGGAGATCCTCGGTTTTCTGACCGGGGATAAAAGTTTCACAGCTTTCTGGCCGGAATTCAAACAATATCTAACGGTTTTTGGCCGTCGGATCCTCGGTTTTTTGGTCGGGGTAAAAGTAAATGGCTCCGCAGTTTTTTGACTGGGAGATCCTCGGTTTTCTGACCGGGGATAAAAGTTTCACAGCTTTCTGGCCGGAATTCAAACAATATCTAACGGTTTTTGGCCGTCGGATCCTCGGTTTTTTGGTCGGGGTAAAAGTAAATGGCTCCGCAGTTTTTTGACTGGGAGATCCTCGGTTTTCTAACCGGGAATGAAAGTTTCACGGCTTTCTGGCCGGAAAGACCCTCGGTTTTTTGGCCGTCAGATCCTCGGTTTTTTGGCCGGGGTAAAAGTAAATGGCTCCGCAGTTTTCTGATTGGGAGATCCTCGGTTTTCTGACCGGGGATAAAAGTTTCACGGCTTTCTGGCCGGAAAGACCCTCGGTTTTTCTGACCGGGGTCCAAACAGATATTGGACTGATATGATTTGATTCTCTTTTTTCGGAGTTTTCATTTTCTTTTCTTTTATTCTTCTTTTTGGGCCTTCTTTTAGGCTTTCTTTTAACCATCAACAAATGCATAAGATAAATCTCTAAAAAGAAACTTACCCTTTTTATGTGTTTTTCTTGTTCCAAAGCCATTTCAAAGCTTGCGTATTTCACTTCTTCGAGTTGTACCTTCTTCTTGCACAATTAAACAGACCTGCCTTCAACAAAGAACATTTTATCAGTTGAAAAAAAAAAAGTGGTTGACTTTACGGTCTTGATTATCTTCACTGCTTGATCGTTTCCCCATTTCCATTGAGAAGTTTGCTACCACTTGTCTTTGGGGTGACTTCCTTTCAAACTGACCGGGTTCATTTCCGGAATTCCACGAGGATTTTCCGTGTGGGTTCTATCCTTCTGCCTTATTCTGTCTCTTCTAAGACCTTAGCCTTTGATTTCCGTTTCTTTTCTAAACTCCTTTTTCTTTGGAAACAATCGATCATCACGATCCAATCGTGGATTGTAACAATACACCACTGAGGCTGTTTTTCTTTTCTTCTTTACCAGGCGGAGTCCTGTAAAACCGGTCCTGTCACCTTCCTTTGTAATAGTTTCAGAATTAAAATTAAACCAAAAGGGATTCAAAGAAGAAGAATGAATCAAAGAATGGAAAAACGTATCAAAGATAGAGGAGTCCCTTTCGGGGGAGAAAAGAAGGACTTATCTGAGGTATACGCTGACTTTAACCAACATGACATGCTCCTCGGACTAGATGCTTGATCGTCACAAAAACTCCCATTTTCTTATGAACCAAAACGGGTCTATATTTCCGAGCTAAGGAGCCGTGCCATGACCTCTCGTGGTGAAACAAACTTTTCGGTTGATAGCGCCCTTTTGCGGGTTTTCACCAATCGACCTCTCTCATTTCTCTTCTTACCATCGCCAGATAGCACTCTTTGCGAGTTTTTACCAACAGGCTCTCTCATTTTGTATTTCTCTACTTCCATCGTCTTATGGTGCCCGAAGGTTTTCACCAATAAGACTCTCTCATTTTATTTCTTTTCATTCCAGGAACTTCGGATTGCAACAATGATGTTTTCACAACTTCCAATCGATCTTGAAGGACTTGTATTCGGTTTGGGTAACAAAAATTACGGACAAAAATTACAACTTTGGAATCATCTTGACGGATCTTAGACCGAATCAACAATATCATCTGCCCCAGTTTTATTTTTTGGGGAAACTGGGATTTTTGGTGTGACTGAACCTCAAGAAGAGGTTGCCTACGTATCCTTTCGGAATCAAGTCAGAACGTAGTTCGGGAAATTTGTTGTTTTTTTTTTTTTTTTTTTTTTGGTTTGGTTTGGTTTCCAAAGAGGGTAGCCAAAGAAAGGTAACCGGCTCAAAGGGTTTACAAAAAGGGTTGGTAGTGTTTGGGTAGCGGGAATAAAAGCCTTCAATCATTTCGACTTGTGAGGATCTCATTGAAGCAAGTTCAGACATAATACCTTTTCACAGCATCTGCATTCACAGCAGTTTCAGGATCTTTTCCTTCCATGTCTCCCAAGTATAATGCTCCTCTTGGCAGTATCTTCCTGATGATGTATGGTCCTTTCCAGTTAGGAGCGAATTTTCCTTTCGCTTCCTCACGATGTGGAAGAATGCGTCTTAAAACCAACTGACCTACTTCGAAATTTCTCGGTCGTACTTTCTTGTTGTAAGCACGAGCCATTCTCTGTTGGTACAGTTGTCCATGACAGACTGCAACCATCCGCTTTTCATCGATCAAAGTTAATTGTTCCAAACGAGTCTTAACCCACTCGCTATCTTCAATCTCTGCTTCAACAATTGTACGAAGTGAAGGAATTTCTACCTCTGCCGGTATCACAGCTTCGGTTCCATAGACTAGCAGGTATGGAGTTGCTCCCACCGATGTGCGTACGGTAGTACGGTATCCCAATAAAGCGAACGGTAATTGTTCATGCCATTGTCTAGAACTTTGGATTGTCTTTCTCAAAATCTTCTTAATGTTTTTGTTTGCTGCTTCCACGGCACCATTGGCTTTGGGCCGATAAGGGGTGGAGTTCCTATGCGTTATTTTGAATTGCTCGCATATTTCTTCCATCAAATGACTGTTCAAATTCGCGGCATTGTCTGTGATGATAGTTGCGGGTATACCAAAACGACAAACAAGATTTGAGTGTACAAAATCCACCACCGCTTTCTTGGTGACTGATTTGAGAGTGACGGCTTCGACCCATTTTGTGAAGTAATCGATAGCCACCAATATGAATCGGTGTCCATTTGAAGCTTTTGGCTCAATCGGGCCGATGACATCCATTCCCCAAGCGACAAATGGCCACGGTGCTGACATAGGATGCAACTCAGGTTGGAGGTGCATGAATCAGATCTCCATGTACCTGGCATTCATGGCATTTTCGGACAAAACCGAAACAATCTTTCTCCATGGTCATCCAATAATAACCCGCTCGAAGGATTTTCTTGGCTAAGACAAACCCATTCATATGAGGTCCGCATACTCCTGCATGTACTTCGTGCATGATCCTTCCTGCTTCTTCGGCATCAACACATCTTAAAAGGTTAAGATCTGGGGTTCTTTTATACATGACCTCGCCGCTCAAAAAGAAACCACCTGCATGTCTCCTAATGGTCCTCTTTTGATCTCCAGTAGCATGTTCTGGGTATTCTTGCGTTTTCAGAAATCTCTTGATATCGTAATACCATGGCTTGACGCTCGGTCCTTCTTCGATTGCATTGCAATAACCGTGGCTTTCCCTGATTTGAATTTCCAAGGGATTGACATGGGCGTTACCCGGATAAGGTAGCATTGAAGCTAAAGTGGCAAGTGCGTCGGCTAGTTCATTGTGACATCGTGGGATATACCTGAATTCTATCGATGCAAATCGCTTGCCAAGAATATTCACGTGCTGTCGGTAAGGGAGGAGTTTAACGTCCCGAGTTTCCCATTCACCTTGAGATTGTTTGATAATTAGATCCGAATCTCCCATGATCAACAAATCTTCGACGCCCTGATCAATTGCCATGTTCATGCCCATGATACAAGCTTCATACTCAGCCGTATTGTTCGTGCAGAAGAAACGGAGCCTAGCCGTGGTCGGATAATGCTGACCAACAGGAGAGATCAAGATTGCCCCAATCCCTACACCTTTAGCGTTTACCGCCCCATCGAAAAACATTTTCCAAGCATGATTGTCTTCCGAAACAACTTCTGTCGTATTTACCTCTTCATCAGGAAAGTAGGTATTCAATGGTTGATACTCTTCGTCAATCGGGTTCTCGGCCAAATGGTCTGCCAATGCTTGGGCCTTCATTGCCGTGCGAGTGACATAGACTATGTCAAACTCGGTGAGCAGGATTTGCCACTTTGCCAATCTTCCGGTGGGCATCGGTTTCTGGAATATATACTTCAAAGGATCCAACCGAGTAATGAGGTGAGTCGTATGGGCTTGGAGGTAGTGTCTCAATTTCTGAGCGACCCAAGTTAAAGCACAACACGTTCTTTCCAGCAAAGTGTACTTGACCTCATAACTAGTGAATTTCTTGCTCAGGTAGTAAATCGCCCGCTCTTTCTTCTCCGTCGCATCACGTTGTCCGAGAACACAACCAAAAGAGTTTTCCAAGACTGTTAAATACAAGAAAAGAGGTCTCCCTGGCTCTGGCGGGACTAAGACCGGAGGGTTTGACAAATATTCTTTGATCTTGTCAAAAGCTTCTTGGCATTCAGTTGTCCATTTGATTGCAGCGTCTTTCTTCAACAACTTGAATATGGGTTCACATGTGGAAGTCAACTGAGCGATGAACCTACTGATGTAGTTCAGTCGGCCTAGAAGACTCATTACATCTTTCTTTGTTCTGGGGGGAGGTAAATCCCGGATGGATTTTATCTTTGTGGGATCTAATTCAATACCTCTTCTACTGACTATGAAACCCAAAAGTTTACCTGACAGGACTCCAAAAGCGCATTTGGCTGGATTCAACTTCAAATCGTACTTCCGCAACCTCTCGAAGAATTTCCTCAAGTCTCGCACATGATCGCCTTGAGTTCTGGATTTGATGATCACATCGTCCACGTACACCTCTATTTCCCGATGCATCATGTCGTGGAAAATGGCAGTCATAGATCTCATGTATGTTGCTCCCGCATTTTTCAAGCCGAATGGCATGACTCGGTAACAGTAAGTCCCCCAAGGTGTGGTAAAAGCAATCTTCTCGGCGTCCTCTTCATCCATCAACACTTGATGATATCCCGCATAACAATCCACAAACGACTGTATCTCATGTTTGGCACAATTATCAACAAGGATGTGGATGTTCGGTAAAGGAAAGTTATCTTTAGGACTCGCTTTATTCAAATCTCGGTAGTCAACACATACTTGAGTTTTTCCGTCTTTCTTTGGCACGAGCACAACATTAGCCAACCACGTGGTGTATTGTACCACTCGGATTACCCCCGTTTTCAACTGCTTAGTGATTTCTTCTTTGATTTTATCACTGATGTCAGTCTTGAACTTTCTTTGCTTCTGTTGCACCGGGCGACAGTCAGGGTAGATTGGTAATTTGTGCACTACTAGATCGGCTCCTAATCCTGGCATATCATCGTAAGACCAAGCAAACACGTCTTTAAATTCAAACAAGAGTTGGATTATTGCATCTCGTGTTTTCTCATCTGTGTGAATGCTTATCTTGGTCTCTCGGACCTCTTCATCGGTTCCCAAATTAACCGGTTCGGTGTCATTCAAGTTTGGCTTAGGTTTATTCTCGAAATGTTCCAATTCTCGATTTATTTCCCTAAAAGCCTCGTCTTCATCGTATTCCGGTTCTTGGTTCATTATTTCCGGATTAGGTGGCGTGTTCGGATTTGAGCATGAGTTCCGCAAGCATGTCATGTTATTTAAAGCCGCATTATTAGGACTGAAAAGGAAGAATAGATAACAAAATTAGAAAGAGTGCAAAAGTAAGGAAATATTTATTTTATTTTCTTGGAATTTTCCGAAAACAAACAAATTACATTGGGGAAACCAAAAATACAAGAAAACAAAGAAAAACATCCAAGCTACATCCTGAAGTAACTTGTGATGAAGGAAAAACGACAGGACAAATCTACCGGAACTCCCGCCTGATTGGGAAGGGTGTGGCTTTCCAATTTTGCAATTTAGCTTCAGGGCCCACATACAGCACCTCAGCGGTGCTTGTTCCTTCTCCCGATTGGACCATATTAACATCATAGAGCATTTGCCTCATGGCCCCACATATGTCTTCAATTTCCTCCGCTGTAAAGACCTCGTCTTCTTCTTCTTCACCGTACCTTGGTCGGACAAAAGTTTGGTACAGATGTGGCAATGGTTGCCGCAGAACCCATCCTTTCTCCTTTCTCTTGTTGGCCCATCTTTCATCTTCAGGGGTTGGTCGAAAGCCCACTCCGAAAAACTTTTCAGCTACAGGTAAAGTTATCGGCTTCGGCACTCCTTGTAAGGACTTTCCCAAACCTTTTCCTGGCTGGAAGCCATGTTTAATCATTTCTTTCGCCACCGTGATGGAGGCATTAGACAAAAAAGGTTGGGGGAGAGGGTTCCCTTCTTCGTGTTGATCTGCCAACACAATCTCGAAAGCTTGATAGATAATGTTTTCGCTTCCCGCTTCCGCTTCCAAGCAAGGGATGGATGGATCTCGATAAATTGATTGCTCGTCTTCACCGTGGACCACAATCTCTTGTCCCTTGTGCTCAAATTTTAACATCTGATGGAGGGTAGAGGGCACAGCTCCGGCCGCATGAATCCATGGTCTCCCTAGAAGAAAATTGTAAGAAGTGTCCATATCCAAGACTTGGAATGTCACTTCGAAGTCCACCGGGCCGATGGTCATAATTACATCAATCTCTCCGACAGTATCTCTTTTCACACCGTCAAAAGCTCGCACACATATATTGTTAGGCCGAATCCTTTCGGCTCCGATTCCTATGCGGCCTAAAGTGGAAAGCGGGCATATGTCCACCCCCGAACCCCCATCAACCATGACCCTCTTCATATAGTAGCCTTCGCTTTGGACAGTCAAATGTAAAGCTTTGTTGTGGGCGGCACCCTCCAAAGGCAAATCAGCTTTACTGAAGGAAATCTGATTGATCGCGAAGAATCTTTCCGTCATTCTTTCAAGTTGTTCGGATGAAGTCTCAATAGGCACGTATGCCTCATTCAAAGCTTTTAGCAAAACCTTTTGATGTTCAGTAGACTTCATTAGAAGGGACAACATCGACACCTGCTCTGGGCATTTACGCAGTTGGTCTATCACCTCATAATCAAGCATTTGCATCTTTTGAAAAAAGACCTCTGCCTCTTCAGCACTTACAGGTTTCTTTGACGGGAAACGCCTTTGTGTGGCGTTATTTACCTCCTGTGTGTTTAAGTACTTCTGTCCTAGGACACTCTCGGATGAATTTCCCACAATCTCTTTCCCTTTGCGCGTAACAAGTGTTCGTTGGTAGCTCCGGGGTACTGCGGATGGATCTGTCATTGGTTTTTGTTGCACGCGTGCAATAACCACAGGTTCATCTGGGTTTCGGGCCACATAAGTTCCCTTTGGTACATACATTGATGTTTCTCTCTTTAAATGGAACTTCTTGGGGGCACCTATGGACAATGGTTTTTCAACTCTACCTCGTGGGAGGTAAAGGACTCCGCCCTTCTGAGACGATGCTTTCAATTCAATCGTCTTTTCGGATTTGGTCTCAAGAGCTTCAACCTTTTCCCCCATTTTCTCTTGTTTCGGGGTAGCCTCAGGACGCTTCTCTACGTTGGCGATGGCGATTATCGCTTTCAAAGCTGGGTCAAATTCTTTGTCGTCACAAATCATCCCAATCACCGGTCCGTTGTTGTGGGTTGGTAATGGGTTGTTTGTCACATTTGGGATGTCTTCATCTGCGAAGACGATCCTCCCTTGATTGATCAATTCTTGCACTGCCTTCTTTAACGTCCAACAATTGTCAGTACTGTGTCCTTCAACACCTGAATGATATGCACAGTATATCCCCCTCTGGTAGGCAGGAGAGTCTGGATTCTGCCTGTTCTGCGGAACAGGCTGCAATAGGTTTTCTTGCCTGAGTTTTGGGAAAAGAGTGGAATATGGCTCCCCAATCGGTGTAAAGCTCATTTTGGGTGGCTCACGGTGTCGGGTGTTATTCGGCCGTGGATTATACTGGTTTGGGTAAGGAGGTTGGCTTCTCTGGAATGGAGGTGGATTTCTGTTGGCTGGTGGCTGCGGCCGTGCCAAAGGTTGAATGTTCATGACTGCGTAGGGTGGAGGCGGAGGAGCATAAGACATGCTGTGATGTGGATAGTAATGCTGGGGGGGCCTGTCGGAGAATACCTGCCTTGAGGTTCGATATCTCCTGTCTTCTGCTGCCGCCATGGCAGTTTCCTCTTTCTTTTTGCTTCTGGGCATCCCTCCAGACCCGCCTTGAATGGCTTGGGAAGTTGCCCGAATGGCCGCTTGACTCAAAATTCGCCCTGTTTTCAAGCCATTTTCTACCATTTCTCCGATCTTGATAGCTTCGGCGAAAGGTTTTCCCATTGCCGACATCATATTTTGAAAGTAATCTGGCTCTTGAGCTTGGAGAAAAGTCGTGACCATTTCAATTTCGTCCATGGGGGGTTTCACCCTGGACGCTTGCTCTCGCCACTTGATGGCATATTCTCTGAAGCTTTCTGAGGGCTTCTTTTTTAAGTTCGATAGAGAATTTCTGTCCGGCGCAATATCGATGTTGTATTGGAATTGTTTTACAAAATCTCTGGCCAGATCATCCCAGATGTGCCATCGAGATATGTCTTGATCCATATACCATTCGGATGCTATTCCGACCAAACTTTCTCCGAAGTACGCCATCAACAATTCTTCCCTGCCGCCGGCACCCCTCAATTGATTGTAGTATTTCTTCAAATGAGCAATGGGGTCGCCATGTCCGTCGTACTTTTCGAACTTTGGTGTCTTAAAACCCGATGGCAAATGGACGTGCGGGAACATGCACAGATCGGCGTAAGATACACTCTTCTGTCCACTCAGACCTTGCATGTTCTTAAAGCTTTGTTCCAAACTCCTCATTCTTTTTGCCATCTCATCCTGCTCGGGGGTCTTTGGATTTTGGCTCGGTAGAAACTCATATCGAGGCGGCTGAGAATATGTATTGGCTGCAACCTGGGTATGGTCCCGTGTAAGCGGTGGTGCTGGGAATGTAAAGGATGAGGAGTCGAAGAAAGGAGCATGTGCGGTGGGGTGCGTTGTGATTGGAACTGGCAACTCAACCGACGTTCTTGCGGATGTATCATGTGGTGTCACCCGAGGATGGGATGTGGAGGGTGATTCAGAGAGGTTTGTAGCATTGGAATACCCGAACAGAGTAGGCGGGTAATTGATGGGGGTATTTGAAATACCACTTGACCTGAGAAGAATTTCAGGGAACCCAGGGACCAGACTCGGGGGCTCTATCCCGTTGTTCCAATCGTCCAACATCTCGAGCATGCGGCAATGCAACATTCTATTCTCCTCTAAAGCTGCCGACTCAGTAGCCGGGATGGTTGTCAATGAGCTTTCCTCCGAAACGGGAATGGTTGCTAAAGGCATTTCTGAAGACATGTCGGCACCCTTTTTTGACCTAGTGAAATAGGGATGAGTGCTTTCAGGCTGCCGAACTTTTCCTTTGGACCTTGTGAAGTATGAATGTGAGGCCAGAGTACCACAAAATCAACCACCCTTTTCTAAAACCTGGAGTTTGGCAAACAAACGGTTAGTCCGAAACAACATAACGGATAAGTAATCTCACGTTGGGTGTGATGCACTTATACAGTTGATCGTGTTGCTACTTGTAATCGATTGTAATGCGTTATTCCGGTTTATACTTTCCTCTGCTTTCATCTTCTTCCCCTCTTTATCTCTTAACTTCTTTCCTCCCCCCCCCTTTTTTTTATTTTTTTTTATTTTTATTTTTATTTATTTATTTTTTAGTGATGGTCGAATCTTATGTGGATTGCCTACGTATCATGTCCCCGCATGAATCAGACCGGGCGTAGTTCGGAACAAAAGACATAAAATATGAATGAAATGTTCATGAACTTTATTCCAACAAACCTTAAACTTAAAACACTTGCAAAATGACAACAATGGAAAAAAAAACTTTTAAAAAGACAAACAGACTCTAAAAACAACAGACTCTTCTAAGCATGTTCCAGTGCCTCGAATCTTTGCGCCCGGGGGGCGTTGTTTGGCCTTGCTGTAGTTCTTGGTGTAAGATCTTTTTGTATACTCCCTAATTCTGCCATGACTTGGTGGACACATTCCATGATTGAAGAGAAGAGGGCAGGGCCGAGGTACTCGTTCGCAAGTCAAACACCTCATAGTAATGTAGTGCCCGATCTCATTGATCCTGGTCCCGATCATGTCTTTTTCTCTGAGCAGCTGCCCTATGTGTCTGTTCTTTGCCCCTAATACTTGAGAGTTTCCGGAGATATGGTCCAAGAGCCTATCTATTTGTCTTTCCATCCGTGCCATCAAGTTGTGACAACGGTCTCTATCTGCTTTAGCATCCTGGACTTGCTTGAGAGTTCGCTCTCTAAGAGTGGCATTTGCTTTTCTCAAATCAACGACGATCGCATCATAGTCTTTCTCTACTTGTTGTAGACGGAGTGCTTCTTGGTGGGCCGCTTTCTTCCATTTTGTCCGGACTGCAACCAAAGCCGCTTTTGCCTTCTCCAAGTCTTCTTGGTGTTCTAAGGCTTTCCTTTCCAAATCGTTTATCAGCATCTGATCACTCCGACTCCTCCTTGACCTTTCTGCGGCCAATTGCATCTCTTGAATTTGAGTTTGGAGTGCTTCTCTTTCCTGCTCCCAACCGGCCCTTTCCCGATCGAAGTCGGCCTGTTGTATGTCCATGGCCGCTTCCAGGATTCCTTTGTCTTCTTTTAAAGTGTTGATGCAAGATTGGAAATTTTGTGCTGTCTCATGCTCAACCTCCCTAACTCTGGCTTCTATTTCTCTCTCCCAATCGACGGCATACCTCACTGACCTTTCTGACCTTTGCTCTGGTATTGTTTGGTTGTGGAACCATTCAAGATAAGCGAGACTCACTTCTCCCCGTTCCCGATCGGCCACCATCTCGTTGATGTCGGAGAGTCGACTACCGAACCACACCTTCTGTGCATAAGTCTCCCTTGGGGTCTCTTCCGTCACAAATTCCCATACAAATGATCGCATATCCTCAATTGGGGCCCTTTTCTGTTCTCTTCCCAACTGCCGCATGACACGTAGCGGGGCATATGGTTGGAAACCCCTGAAACCCATTAGTATGTAGAATGGGCGGTATGTTGACATATGCATGATTTTGGCGGAAGGGAACCAATAATAATTCCAGGTAAGTTGATCTGCTCTCAAAGAGTTGAGAAGTTCTTGCCAAGTCCTCAAGTCTTCTGGAAGGTTACAACGGGCGGCTCTGTTTGTATGACAGCGAATATAATTCAGCCAATCTGCTTTGAAGTTTATCACAATCGGGTGATGATAGAGATGTTCTATAAACCACATTTGTAATAAGATATTGCAACCTTCAAAATAATCTTGTCCTTCTTGGCACCGAGTTAAAGCCCGGAAGATGTCTCCTAGTATCATCGGAAGAACAGTGTGTTCCTCGTTACTCTGTAGATATGAGACCACCGCAGCCAAACGGATTCTGATGCGTCCGCCACGTTCGGGAAAAACCATGGTTCCCAAAAAAGCGATCATAAAAGCGTAGATTCTTAAATCTCCCCAGGCGTCATAATTTAGTTGGTTAACAAATTCAACGTTTGAGAATTTCTCAAACCCTTCCTTATCACCAAATCTGTCGTAGAGATAATCTAGTGGCACCCAACCTTTCTCCAGACAACCGAGGGGAACCCGCCGGAGACATAGCTTTTTCAAGAAGTTATTCACACCCATCTGCCTAGGAGCTGCAGGTCTCATCTTGTGCAAATCTCTTCCGAGCCGTGTGAGTCCGCCCAATTCTTCCAAGGTGGGTGTCATTTCGCAATCCCGAAATCTGAACACATTGCTTGTTGAGTCCCAAAAACTCACTAAAGCTCTGATCACATTTTTATCCGGTTTTATCATCATGATGTCCGGAAGAAACTTGAGGTGCTTGTGAACTTGATTTCTTTCCCAAGCTGAAAAACTAGTCCACCATTTACGGAGCCGATCCGGGGTTTTGTCCTGGACCATGAACATAGGTGGCATTTCGTCTCTCACCCTTTTCTGGCCGATTCGTTGCGAGGAAGTCATGCTGATCCTAGAAAAGATAAAAAATGGATTTAAGATTTTTTTTTTTCAAATTTTTTTTTATTATATATAAAAAAAAACGAATCTTGTTAATACGGCCTTTCAGCACTTGAAGAAGATTTGAAGGCTGTATAACAGGATACCAGTGTGATGTCTATATTCCGTTTTGCGAAATTAGTCCTCCGGCGCCCTTTTGAGGCGTTTGGCTATTTTTGCAAAATTTCCTAACTCTCGACTAAGAACAAAAATCCTAATTTTAATATTTTATTATTGTTTTCCTTAAAAAAATCAGTATTAGCTGAGCCCGATATGGGTTGCCTATGTATCTCATGTTTGGTGAGAATCAAACTTGCGTAGTTCGAAAACAAAAGAACTAAATCATTTTAAGAAAAGAAAACAAACTATTTTAAACAGCATTTCTAAAACAAATTATTTTCAAAAGAACTAAGAAAATTTATTTGGAAATTTTTTTTTTTTCAAAATTATTTTCAAAGAAACTAAACTATTTTCGTAAAATTAAGAAAATTTATTTGGGAAATTTTTTTTTTTTGCATTTTTTTTTCAAAATTTATTTTTAAAGAACTAACTATTTTCGTAAAATTAAGAAAATTTATTTGGAATTTTTTTGCATTTTTTTTTTCAGAATTTATTTTTAAAGAACTAACTATTTTCGCAAAATTAAGAAAATTTATTTGGAATTTTTTTTTTGCATTTTTTCAGAATTTATTTTCAAAGAACTAACTATTTTCCATAAAACTATTTTGACTATATACCCTGACGTTTTCCATTTCTTTCCCTTTTTTAACAAACCGGTCGGCATGTAAAATCGAAACAAATAAATGCACACAAAAAGATGTAACAAGTTGGTCTTTTTTGTTTCAGGTACACCTGTCCTAGACAGGCCCAACCCCTGTGTTGAGCCTCCTAAGTCAAATATGCACATGATGCAAATAAACGTTCCTATCGGGGATCCGGCATAAGGTTTTGTTATTCTAAGTCATCATCCTGTTGGAAAAGTGTCTAGACCGGCTTTAACTCGAGCGGACAACTCGAGCCGAAGAGTGTCGGTGCACCGGTAGCATGACTTTCCGGCTTAATTGACAAAACTCTCCGCCTAAACATGTGTGACTACAAAATCCTTCACCGGGTGCCAAGCACCACAGCTATCTTGAGAAAAACGGGCTATGTCCAGCAAATGCCCGGTATTGTATTTCAGAAGACTCCGAAAAGAGAAAAAATGGGTATCGGCACAATTTATATACAGTTCACGAAATATCAAAGCGGTAAAGCAACATTTAGCATATAAAATATAAACATGTAATAAAATCGGATAATAAATAAGCCAAATACAACAATTATTCAAAGCTCGAATTCTTAAAACCCTGAACCAGTGGTTCTGGGTTTGTGTCCCCAGCAGAGTCGCCAGAGCTGTCACACCTCCTTTTGGCGCGCCCTACCCCGGGAGGTAGGAGCGCAAGGGGAGTTTTTCCAATTTAAGTGACAATATTCGAAACGGGATTATTTGTTTATTTCAGAGTCGCCACTTGGAATAAATTATGGTGTCCCAAGTCACCAATTCATTTAAGTCCCGAATCGAGGAAATTTTGACTTTCCAAATGAAGTCTGCGAACCATAAATTCTAAGTAAGGAATTCTGTTGACCCGAGGGAAGGTGTTAGGCACCCCTAGATCCCGTGGCTCTAGCACGGTCGCTTCAACTATTATAAATGGCTAAAAATATCTGATTTTATATGTGTTTATAAATTAATATGCTTTAATTAAATTTTATATTGCTCTATTAATTTTGAAGAAGAGTATCTTGATTTAAACATATTTAAACTATAAATAATAAATAAAAAAAAATTATTTGCTCCAAGTAAAATTAAAATTTCGTCCCCTTTATTCCATTTAGTACCTTATATAAAATGAACACTTTAATCTCTAAATTTTACTTTCTATTAACCCGATTCTGGCATATATCTCTTAATAATTAGGTTAAAACACAAATGTCGTCCTTTTTTGGAGAAAACTTGTTCAGTTTATTTAAAATACTAATGATAATGCCAGGTTTTCATCACGAAAAATGAGTTCAAACTTTCAAAAATGAATCAATTCAAATATTCAACTAGACTATCAAAATACTTTAAAGTGGAAGCCTATCATTCTTAAATAAAATGAGTTTATTTAGAATTATATTAACCTAACTGTTTTTAATTACAAAACTCAAAAATGTTCAACAATTGTTATTCAAGGAGATTAACGTTCACTGATGGATTCACTGATGTTATTAAAGCAAAACGGAACATAATAGCACAAACAACTAATTACTTCAAACGAGCTCAAATGGACACTACAAGCAACTCGATTTCACTTTCAAATGTGATCATCATGTGATTTTGAATTGCACGGGACTTAAATCGCTATCATGAATATACTAAACATTTATCAATTAGCTTCTTAATGATCCTTAATTTACAAATATTCTAAAACACCTAAATCCTATTCGTAAAACAAAATAAATGGACTTATAACTTTTAAAACTGATGAGAGAATAATCAGGTATAACAGAAATATTCCAAATATTCTAGGATTCAACTCATAAACAATCGAAACTAACAGAATCAATTACGATCAAAATGAAACAATAGAACTAAAGTATAAAGGAAACGCCAGAATTCACATCATGCTTTGAATTTCGACTTTCATGTCATATTGCTACATTCAGCTTTCCAATTTCAAAGCTAACAGAAGAAGTACCTGGAATTTCAACAGCAAAAATGGAGAAGGAAAGATCAGCTGAAAGCAAATATCGAGCAGCAACCACAAACAACAATCAACAACAGCCTAGTAACAAATGCAGCAAACCCAGGAAGATTTGAAACCAGGCGAAACCAGAATAGTCCAATTCAGATAACTCAAATGACCTCAGAAATGAACCCCAGAAATCTGCAGAATCACAACAAACAGAATTTAAAAATGCCACTTTGGTGTTTCAAACTCAAGTTCTAAAAGAAAGTAACTTTCAGAATCTGTTTGAACCCTCAAACTCTTCTTTTCCTCCGAGAACTCAATATCTCTCTCTTTTCTCTAAAAACAATCTGTTTTAGAAAAATATTTTAGAAGCTCTGTTCCAGAATCTGTTTTTCCAGTGAGTGTGTAATGTATACTTGCCAGTATATATCTCTCTATGTGTGAATCTTTTCCAGAGAATGTATTTGTGAATCTCTCTGTATGTGTGTTCTCAAAAAATGTGTCCTGCCAGTGTTCTCCAGATCCTCTATTTAAAGACTAAGCTTACAATTTTTTTTATTAAAACACTCTTCTTTACAGCTTCTATCTTCTTTCAACATGTGCACCCATTTATCTTTCATCATTCCCCCATGTTTGTTATGATTTTCCAGCTCTTAAGAGCATTCAAAAGAGTTTAATAGATTAATTTATGTCATCATTCTCTGTCCAGTCCATTACTTATTGTCTAAACCCATTTTTAAATCAAAAGGTGTATTGGCAGCCTGTTCTTTCTGTTCAAAACATGTGAAATAATTCCCATGTGCACTACACCTTTTAGACAAACTAGTTGTTGGCTTTCAAATTTTAAGTTAAGAACTAACACAGCTATATCCAATTCAGTAACTAACAGAATCAATATCAATCAACAATGCAAATCAGAAAAATTGCCAAATGAAACACAATTCAAAACAGTGATTCAAACAGATCTCGGCTAGTGCCGGAGGAATACAAAGCTAATTGTTCGACGACGCTAATCGACGCGAACATGTATTCGACAACGTTCGTGATCAAACAAACAACCCAGAATTAGACTCGACCAAACAATGAGTCTTCGAGAAAGAAAGAATGAACAGGGACGGCCAACAACAATCGAGAAGAATTCAATCGAACTAAAACTAAACAAATATAAATACAAATTGAAATAAACGGAAAAAGAAGATTACCTCGAAAGAAATCGGAATTGAATAGACCCGGTCCCAATGGACTTGAGCTTGCAATTTTTGAAGTAAACGGACTTTAATTGAAGTGTTTTTCAAACGAAAAACAAACCAATTAAAGTCTATTGACTTCAATTAACTTTAATTCGGACAAAATTAGACATTGTTTGAATTCTAGGGTTCTTGAATGCTCAATTTGGGGCTTGACCAATTCCGAACAGATTCGAGCCGGACTAATGGTGGTGTGGTGGTTAGGAAGGTCTAGGGACGCTATGGTGTGAGTTTGGAGTTGATTGGGATGGTTTTGATTTTGGGTCGATTCTTCGATCTAATATTCGAAGAGCTCGGGGATGATTCGAGGTTAATGGTTCATGGATTCATGCTGGGGGAGGTGAGGGGAATATTTAGTGTAAATTTGGAGAGGTTTGGATCACTGCCGCCGGCGAAGACGATTTCCGACCGGCGGAGTGCGGCGGGGGACGGTGGCGTTACAAAGGGGTCTCTAGGTTAGAGAGAGACGGTAAGGGGGTGTTCTGAAAGGGGGGTTGGGTATAGTAAAAAGAATATATAGTAGGCTTAGGATTTGATCCTGACCGTTTGATCAAATGCATCGGACGGCTTAGATCAAATGATGGGCAAAGATACGACGTCGTTTCGTTTAATGAGGGGCTGGGGCGGACTGGTTTTTTCGGGTTTGGGTATGGACTGGGTAAAAACAAAATTGTTTTAGGCCTGATTCTTGATTTTAAATTTTGGCCCAATCCGAATTTCAAACAAAGTTTTAATTATTTCCTCCCTCTCAATTAATTTAATTCCTAATTTATAAAAAATAAAAATCCTAACTACACTAAAAAAAAAAATCAAATCAAATTAACTAATACTAATTATACTAACAATCGTTACATACAATTAAATATCAATTAAACATAAATCACATAATTAAGCATTTAAATGCTAAAATGTAAAAAGATGAATTATTTTTGTGATTTTTATTTTGTAAGATAAAATTAATTACTCCTAATTTCAAAGTTAGATAAAAAAAATGTAAACACGACATATTTTGTATTTTTTTATTACTTTAAACATATATAATCACGCTTATACGAATACAAACAATTGCCGAAAATTCACAAAAATACACACCGTATAAATCTATATTATTTTTTTTTTGGATTTTTGGGAGTAATTCTCATGTAAGGCAAAAATCACGTGCTCACATGTATTATAAGATGAATTTTAAGAAATGGAACACTATATGGCTTTATTTATATTTTTACTGTGCTACAAAGTGATTATAAATTAAAACTTATTCAATTGGAGTTTAGTATAAAGCACAATCACAATTAAACCTAAAATTAACACAATATATTAAATATTATTTTGGCCAAATCTCCTAAAATTAATCAATCATCCGAGAGTAATACACCATGAATAAACTATATATAAAAAAAATTACAAGCCATATGTTAATATAGTCAGACTTACGCACTTTTAAAAGTCCAACATAGGATTTTAATTTATAGGGGAATACATTTCAGTGGAATTTTGGAGACACCAAAAGTCTGTTTGGAAAGTTACCATGTAATTGGAATTGGTGTAATTATTAGGATAGTAACTACACAACCTAGTAATTACCCAGTTGTGTAATTACGACGCCTTGTTTGTTTGTCATAGTGTAATTATAGTGTAATTATAAGTTTACTGTTTGGTTGTACAAGTATAATTACACAATTAGATTATATTTTAAATTAAGTAATTATCAAAATTTAAAAGTTAATATACTAAATATATGCCTATAAATTTTTATAAGTATAAATAATATTATATTTGATGTTTAAGATGTATATTTTTCATGAATATACATTAATAAGTAATCATATATAAACTAATATTCTAAAAATTTATCTATATATTTTAAATTAATAATATTTAGTTTAGATACGTACAAAAATTAAAAATATATGTTATTTTGTAAGCATTATGGAATTCATATTTGATAAAATAAATTAATATTTATAAATATAATGTCATAACATTATTCAAATGTTTGACAAAACTGATCTATCAATTTTAATTAAAAAATGAACAACATGTAAGTGAGTCAATACTACTAAAACAAGTAAATTAGAACCATGAATGTAACACAATTTAAAATTCTTTTTAAAAAACATTATTTAGCATGTACCAAATTCCAACATAATAATAGTAAGTTCCACTATAATTTTAGATTATGAAAAATAATAAGTTTATAACCACATTCAACAATAAAATTCCACTTTAATTACATCGCTCGTTATATGATAAGTTTGTAAACGACTCGTTATATATAATATTAGGAGGTGAAGTTTCAAAAAATAGAATAATAAAATAAATAAAAATAAAATATAAGCAATTACATGAAATAACAAGAAATAAAGGAAGAGAAATAATGTACAAAGAAAAATATATTTTATAATTTTAAAAGAAATTTAAAAGCAAAAATTAAAATTAAAAATTAAAATAATAGAAATAAAAAGTTATAAAGAAAATAAATAAAATAAAAAGGAACAAAAATAAAAAATAACCTTATAATTATACAGTGTAATTACCGCTAATTCTCACCTCCCCCTTGAGAATTGAAGAGTGTAATTATACCCCTCCAATTACACTCAATTTCATGCTGACCAAGTAATTACTTGACAAAACAAACATGTCAAACTGTGTAATTACACCCAATTACATCCAAATCCAATTCCTAGGTGTCTTTCCAAACATGCTCCATATAGTTTAAGTAGGTAATTGACAAAAAAAATGATAGTTTAAGCGGGGTTGTTTAAGGCCTCATTTGTTTGCACTTAATGGAGGTATGAATCTTAATCATTCAGATCTAAGACATTAAGTGTGTTTGTTTATAAAGTATGAATCTTAATTATTCAGATCTTAATCATTAAGTGCGTTTTTTTTTTGCTTCACAATCACTTAATGGGTCTGAGTAGGTTTGTTTGATTAAGATTTATAACAGAGACTTAATTTCATTAAGATGCTATCACATATTTATTATTAATTGCCGCAACTGCCTACCATTATCAACTACCACCACCATAGTCAACCACCACCACCATAGTCAACCATCACCACCACCATCATCCTCAATCATAGTCGCCATCATTATCAACCATTACCATCCACCATCCCCACCACCCCGACCACCATTATTTTAACCCACATTCAACACTTTTCCACCTCAATTACCACAACTAACTACCCAATCACCATTAACAACTATAGCCGGTACCGCCCATCATTATAATCTACCACCACTCTTCTCAATCACAAACCACCATCCGCCATTATTAACTATTACCACCCACCACCCACCACCACCATCCTTAATCATAATCGACACCACTACCAATCACTACTAGCTACTAGCATGAACCACCATCATCAACCAAAACTACCACCAACCACTGCATATAATTGGCATTCACCCATTATCCATCACCATCAACAACTATCATATTATTAAAAACTATATATTTTATTGATAGAATATTAGATTAGTTAGTATTTCATTTGAATTTTATATTTATTATTTTTCAAATAAAGATAAATTTTATGCATTTAGATGTTAGAAACAAACGGTCTTAATTTTTAGTATTTAGATATTAATACACATCTTAATATATTTAGATGTGTATTCAGATTCAGATGTCTTAATCTTAATACTCAGATGTGTATTCAGATTTAGACGTCTTAATCTTAAAAAAAATAAATGAGGCCTAAGCAGGGTTTAGGCTAAGTTAAATAGCCATGCGTAGTGCTACATGGCATGCTTTTTAAATAATTAGGAGCGTGTACTATACGCACCTCTAAGAAAGCAATGAGGGCTTTTCAATATGAAGGGTAATATAATTCAGGGGAGTTTTGGGAACACTGAATAGTTTAAATAGGAAACTAACAAAAACATAATAGTTTAGGAAATTTTTAAGGTATTATGTCACATCCTTAGTCTTTAGCTAAGTATACATGCGACACTTGACAACTCGCTCACGATCTTGCACAACTTGCTCATGTTCTTGCTATGCCAATTCGATATAACTACACTTAAGATCGCTAAGAAATGTTAGAACATAGGAGAATTGCCAAGGAAGCTTTTGTATTGGAGATAACTTGATTGTTTTTACTTGGTGAGTTACAAATGAATATCCTCCTTATATACTTCTCCTAGGCGCTAGTGGTAATTATTACACAAGTACCTTATTATTTACAAGTAAGTCCTTTTTCTAGAATTTTCTACATAGCTAGAATCTTCTAAGGACTTTCCTAGCAATTCCATAGGGTACTAAGGTCTTCTATGAGAAATCTCCATATTTCACTAGAACCTTCCCACATGTCCTAGTCTATTTCATATGTAAAGCCCGTTTGGACATACAATTTTTTTTTTCCTTTTTTCCAAAAAAATTTCAATTCTATTTGAAATCAGAGTTTGTTCATAAAATTTCAAAATTTCAATTGAAGATGCCTTTGGAAATTTTCAAAAATTTGAAAAACTTTAAAAAGTTGTTTTCCAAAAATTTCACTCAAATCAACACAAAACTTCAGAAATAACTCAAACTGAAATTTATGTCTAAACACAACTCTAAATTTCAAATACCATTTTCACTTGATATTTTTTTTTTCACCATTTTTTAGAATTTTACAATTCTTATGTCCAAATGCCTATGTAAGCTTCCATATAGCAAAAATATATGTCACGTGATACCTACATGGCATGATGATGTGATTGGATAATTAACTCTTTTATTTTATTGGTTTTCTTGAATGTTCGAACTTGGCGTTTGGAGATCATTTTTCAAGATTGTAATGAGATGACTAATTATTTTAATTTTCTTGAAAATTTTGTGTCAAATAAAATATTTAGCTCGGCCATAAAATTTGGGAGTTCTTTTTTTCAAATATCTGTTTATTTAACTATTTTTGGCAGATATTTAAAACAGAAATTTCAATTCTCAAATTAGTTATAGTGTAGTTTTTGAAGTTTTCTACTCATAAAACTTCAATTTCTTTGATTGGAGCCAAATTAAATAGAAAATATAGAGAGAGAACATCTAGAATTTGTGAAGCAAGGTAGCTTACAGACGCCATTAATGAACAATTTCTACTCCTTTGCTACAATTCCTACGGAATTCCTACTGAATCCTACTGAATTCACTAAGATGACGAGATTAATTACACCGGAATGTTAAATACCACAAAAACTAGCACCGATGCAACTGTTATATTGGCATCCTGGCATGGGTAGTGCTCCGACGGTAATGCAAGCTCCCCCAAAAGTAGATAAGATGACCACGCAACTAGAGGAAGCAACAATATTCACAGCAGCAAGGAAATTGACTTACTCAATTGGATCTCAAAAGCAGACTATGGCGGAAGCAGTAAAAGAAAACAGAACACAAACACAAGGCATGCAGTTAAAATTCTATCCACTAATGGTGAAGGATGGAGTGAAAACAACAAAATTGAACACGAAGGAGATAGAATTGCAAGTTCAAAAATGGAGGACAACTTTAATAGGGTATGTATTGGGTGGAAATCCATCATTTAAAGATATGTTAAAGTTTGTATATGGTATATGGAATATTGTTACAACTCCAAAAGTTTTGATGCATGATGATGTGTATTTCATTTTCAAATTCGAATCTACAGAGGACAAAGAGATGGTAATGCAGCAGGGACCGTATACAGCTAACAATAAGCCTATGATTCTAAAGGAATGGGATCCAAATTTTCAGATAAAAAATGAGTCCACGAGAATTGTGCCAATGTGGAACAATTTTCCAAGTTTTCCTATTCAATGTTGGACTGAGGAAAACCTAGGAAGGATTGCTAGCCTTCTAGGTAAGCCTATTTGTATTGATAGGCTAACTGCTGAATGTGAGAGGATCTCATTTGTTAGGGTACTAGTTGACATGGATATCACACAACCTTTACCGGATGAAGTCCACATTTAGATCCCTGGTCAAAAAATCTGGATACAAGCGGTGGAATTTGAGCGGAAGCCAAAATTTTGCCTAGAGTGTAATAACATTGGGAAAGATAAAGGAAAATATCAACAGGTTGAGGAACAGAAAGAAGAAATTAAATAGAAAAGAAGAAGAAGAAAGAAGAGGAACAAAATGGTATGGAAGCCAAAGGAAGCAAAGGAATCCACCAACAACAAATAAATGCAACTGAACTGTCACGACCCAAATTTCCCACCATCGGGATCATGATGGCGCCTACTCGTGGTAGCTAGACAAGCCAATTTACTCACCATTTTTTTGTTAACACAAATATTATGTTCTCAATTTAATAATAACAATATTAACAATAACTTTAACTGCGAAAGTCTATTTCATGAAAATTGAATATAAGTGTGAGATACTCAACATAAATCCTCTACCCAAGATGTGGAGTCACAAACTCACGAACTACTAAGAATAACTATATATAATGGTCTGAAAGAAATATAATAACCGTCTGTCTCGAAACAATCAGACTACAGCAACAATAAAAAATATAAGAAGAGACGCCGGGCCTGCGGACGTCTGCAAGCTACCTCAGTCTCGAGAGTATGACAATCCTGCTAGTAAACTACTATTGCTGCTGCTGCTCAAAACCTGGACTTGTGCAAAAACGCACAAAAGTGTAGTATCAACACAATCCGACCCCATGTGCTGATAAATGCCTGGCCTAACCCGACGAAGTTGTGACAAGCCTAGGAACAGACACTCACGTAAACCTGTGCAGTTCTATATACATATATTTCACAAATAACAGAAATACTGAGCAACACAAATAGCAGGGGAGGAAACATGCTAGGGGAGCACAATCGAATATACATAATTAATCAGTAAGGTAGAAAACAGAGTGGAACAAAACAGTTATCACAAAACAAGAAATTGAATGGTTGCACGGCATCACCCTTCGTGCTTTTACTCTCATCCTCACTAAATAATCAAATAAAAATGCACGGCATCACCCTTCATGCTTTTACTCTCATACTCACATTCATGGCACGGCATGATAATGTTTCTTCGTGCATAAATAATAAAACAGGGCACGAAATGATCCTTCATGCATAAATAGTAAAACATGGCACGGAAGGATCCTTCGTGCGAATATAATTAAAAATGGCACAGCATCACCCTTCGTGCTTTATCACTCTTCCTCACTCAAACAACAGTCACAATCATCGGGCAAGAAGAATGAAATAAACAACAAGTATCATCCCGGCAAGGGAGTAACAACAGTCATAACAATATCCCAGCAAGGGAGCAATAATAACAACACAACAAGGTCACGTCAAGGGAACAATACACAACCTTCACAACCCGACAAGGGTTCAATAATATAACTTAGGAAAGTTCCGCATTAGCTCACAACATGTATCAACAAACGACTCACGGTCATGCTAGACTCTAGTGTATAGATGCTCGTCACCACGCCTATACACCGCACTTGATCATTTAGCAATTAACAAGTTATTATACTCTCTCCTATTCCCCCAAGCTAGGATAGATCAAACACTTACCTCAAAGCCTTGAAGTCCACTTAACCTTCAACTATTGCTTTACCTCGTACTTCAACCTCCAACTCGGTCGAATCTAATCACAACTGGTTCAATTACTTTAATAAAAACTATATGAATTGGTTTGAATGCATAAATATAGTTTTCCCAAAGTTTTACTCAAAAATTCCCAAAACGCCCCCAGGTCCACGTGGTCGAAACTTGGGGGTCGGACCAAAATCCGGTTACCCATTCCCTCACGAGTTCAAATATATGATTTATTTTGAAATCGGACCTCAAATCGAGGTCCAACTCCCCAATTTACGGAAAACTTAAGTTCTACCCAAAAACATCAATTTCAACCATGAAAATCTTTGATTTCATAAGAAAAACATGTTTAATGATGTTAAGAATTGAAAATTTTGAGTGAATCGACTTACAAGTGATTTGGAATGATATTGTTCTTGAAAAATCATCTATGGGGTTTTACTTTTGAAAGAATGGTGAAAAGAGGGTCTAAATTCGTTTAAGTATAAAATTGCACAGGTGCGGATATGGGAAATACAAACTTTTGTTCGCAATTGCGAACATGACAGTCCTGGCTTCAGACTTTGCATTTGCGAAGTATTTGTCGCATTTGCGACCCCTGTCCAAAATAGCCTGACTTCGCATTTGTGAAGTCTTTGTCGCATTTGTGACCCCCGTCCAAATGGCCTGACTTCGCATTTGCGAAGTGTTTGTCGCATTTGCGACCCTGTCCAAAATAGCCTGACTTCGCATTTGCGAGACTTGAGATCACATTTGTGATCCCTGCCCAGGCCACCCAGCTTCGCATTTGCGAATATATCAGCTGGGGAAAAATACCAGCTGTGGTTTATTTCAAAAATTGCTCTCACGACCTATCCAATTTTCACCCAAGCCCTCGGGGCTCTAAACCAAACATGCACACAATTTCAAAAACATACCACAAACTTGCTCGCGCGATCAAATCGCCAATATAACATCGTTTTCATAGAATCAAGCCTCAAATTCACGATTTCTTCTTTTAAACTTCATAAACTTTTAAACTTGGAACTCATAGTTCAAAACAGGTCAAACAGCGTTCAATTTCCGTTAAACTTTGCAGTAAGTGCTTAAACAATATATAAGACTTGTACCGGGCGTCAGAACCAAAATACGAGCCCGATGCCATGGTCTTTTAATCAATTTTCATTTTCATTTTCCTTAATAATTTCAGAAAAATAATTTAACAGAAAAATTCATATCTCGGGCTCTAGGCCTCGGAATTTGACTCCGGGCACACGCCCGAGTCTCATATTTTTCTACGGATCTTCTAAGATCGTCCGAACTCGGGTCTGGATCCGTTTACCAAAAATATTGACCGAAGTCAACTATATCAATATTAATATCAAAATTCTTCAAAGTTTTCATAGAATTCACATATTCTAATACAAAAATGTTCCGGCTACGCGTCCGGACTGTACACGTAAATTGAGGCAGTATAAAATATGGTTTTCAAGGCCTCGGGAGCACAGAACATATGAGAAAAATAGGTGATGACTCTTTGGGTCATCACATGAACAGGAAGACAAGCAGAAATAAGATAAAGGTAAGCAAAAGATGAACATACAAAATTCAAAACATAAAGAGATCAATTTTGAGGAGTTAGCAAGTATGAACAGGTTTGCACCATTGATGATAAAGGAGAATCCACCTGAAAGGACTATGCAGGAAGAAGTGAGAAATGATGAAGAAGGAAAAAGGAGCCTAAACTGCACTCCTAAAATCAGCCCCCACGATCATAATATCTTGGAATGTGAGAGGACTGAATAAGTCCCACAAACAACGAGAAGTGAGAAAATTCTTGCTGAAAAACAAGGTGGATATGGTAGCTTGCCTTGAAACAAGAGTCAGAAAGCAGAATGCAAATTTTATTCAAAGAAAAATAGGGAGTGAATGGAAAATTGAAGACAATTATGAATATGCACCAAATGGTAGAATATGGTTAATGTGGAAGGAAGTCAATGTCAATGTCACAGTATTGGAGAAGACAGAGCAGCTGATTCATTGTTATGTAAAAGATAAGAATTCTGAATTCACTTATTACATAACATATGTTTATGGACTACATACTATCCAGCATAGGAAGCCACTATGGGGAAATGTAAGAAGTATACAATTGAATGATCATTGGCTTATAATAGGAGACTTCAATAGTATACTCAATGTTGATGACAAAATAAATGGTAATCCTGTACAACAAGCTGAAATACTAGACTTCCAAAACTGTATTGAACATATAGGAGTGAGGAAAATTACCAAAAGAGGGGGTAACTTCACATGGTGTAAGAAAAGAGATGCAGAAATTAGGATATACAGTAATATAGATTGGGCCTTTGGGAATGCTGAATGGTTCAACTTATACACTGGTATTAATGCTAACTACATGTTACCTAGATGCTCGGACCATACACCAATAATGATCAATATTGAGGTGAAGAAAATAAAAGTTAACAGACCTTATAGAATGTTAACAACAGTAATACATCAAGCAGAATATAAGGAGATTGTGCAAAGAATGTGGAGACAAAGAAGTGGAGGAGATGCTACGTATTATGTATGGAGAAAATTGAAGCAGATTGAGAAAGAGGCTAGAAGTATACAAAATGAGCATTCATCAGTAGATAAAAAGCTAAGCAAGATGAGAGAAGATTTGGATCAGATCCAAGGAAAATTTAATGAAGATTACTTTAATGCAGGACTGATAGATAATGAAAGAAAATGCCTAGCTGATATTGAGAAATGGAAAGCAGTCCAAGAACAAATACTAAGGAAGAAATCAAGAGCCACATGGATTCAATTAGGTGATCGAAATACAAAGTACTTTCATTCTTGTATGCGAGCTAGACAAGCGAGAAACAAAGTTAGCTGCATATATAATGATGCTCATATGAAGATTACAGAACCAATGCTGATTCAACATGAGTTTATTTAGTTCTTCATGCAGTTGTTGGGGAAGACAAAAGATCAAATGCCAGGGATTGATCTAAATATAGCAAGAGATGGGCCATGCTTAATTGTATTTCAACAACAACAATTATTAGCTCCAATTACTAGTGAGGAAATAAGCCAAATAGTGAGGAATTTGCCTAATAACAAGGCTCCAGGTATTGATGGATATCCTGCAGAATTTTTCAAGGAATACTGGCCAATCATAGTGGAAGAAGTTACAGAGGTTGTTCAGCATTTCTTTCAGAATGAAAAGCTAATGAAAGAGGTAAATTGCACAACTGTTAAATTAATTCCAAAGGTTGAAAATCCCAGTCTTGTTAAAGAATTTAGGCTTATTGCTTGTTGCTCGACAATATACAAGATTATAGCTAAACTCTTAACAAAAAAGCTAAAAATTGGTGGTGGATTATCTGGTTGGGCCTGTTCAGTCTGCTTCTATTGAAGGGAGAAATATTTTAAATAACGTGACAATGGAACATGAATTAATCAAAGGATACTCTCAGAGGAATGTGTCACCTAGGTGTATGATAAAGGTGGAGATTAGAAAAGCATGCGACTCTGTGGAGTGAGGATTCTTGAAAGCAGTACTACTAGAGTTTGGAGTTCCATATAAGCTAGTGGAATTGATTATGACATGTGTTCGTACAGTAAGCTATTCCTTGTTACTGAACGGAAGTCCAACAGAGAAGTACTACTAAAAGGCATTGTCAAACACAATTTCAACTTTCAAAAACTATTGTTCATCTTATCTTCAAAAACTTATTTTTTTTCAAATTTCAATTAAATCTAGGTCCAAAAACAAGCTTAGTCGTAGAAAGTACAAATAATTTTATTTTAAACACAAAACATTGCTTTATTATAAACACTCTTGCTCTAGTTTATATTACATTGTTATATTTAGGTAGTCAAAATTTTCTTTAATATGATTCTTTCAAATAAGCTTTGGCGGAACATTCCTTCAACAACACAGGTCAATAAATAAATACGAAGACTGGAGTTGACTCATGGCCATTTTTGTTGAAAACGCGTCAACTTAGCTAACTAATCTTTTATTTTTATTTATTTATTTAATTTCTCATCCAGTATCTGGTATCTATATTAGAGCCGACTATATCCGGATACGTGCCATGAGGGGTCCCATTCTGAGGGAAGCGCTCGCTGCCAAGGATTTTTTCATACCCAGGATTCGAACTTAAGGCCTCTGGTTAAGGAAAGAGTAGTCTCATCCACTGCACCATATATTTTGGTAGTGCTAACTAATCTTATAAAATGAAAATTAAAATTAATAAAATCAAAGATTGTCACACTTCACAAGCTGCTTTGGTCCTAGTCAACTTTTTTCTTTTACCATATTTTGACAAGTCAACAGTAATGTGGCTCAATTGGTGGTCTCTCTGATCAGGTAGTCATACCTGTTTATAAATAAATAAATAAATAAATAAATAAATAAATAAATAAATAAATAAATAAATAAAAATTAGTTTATAATCAGGAATTATTTTTATATATTGCATGTACTCAGCTGACAATTATCACTTCTAGTAAGTAACATTTTGAAACAGATAATAAAAAGTATTCAAAAGAATACATTAAAAAGCAAATAAAGCAAGAAATAAAAGTGCATGTATGTAATGCATGTTTAAGGAATCACACATGGAGCTAGTACTATGCTTATCCACTTTATCTATTTCACACTCTCATAATCTTTGCATAGTTGATTTCAACAACAATAACGACTCATTAAAGTCCCACTAGGTGGAGTTTGGAGAAGGTAGTGTGTACGCAGACCTTACTCCTACTCGATGGGGTAGAGAGGCTGTTTCCGATAGACCTTCGGCTCAGAAAGCTGGAAATAAAATAAGAAAACAAGGAAAGAAGAAAAGATAATTCATCAGTAACATCAACATAACGGTGACATAATAACAGCACCCTAAAAAAACCATAAAATAGATGACATGCAATAATAATAACCCGCAACTAAAGTCCAAAACTATGGGAAACAATAAAATTAGTGTGAACTCTACATTAAACACAAGCCGTCTAAGACCATCCTACTCGCCTCGCCCCTGGAATGGAGGAGAAGCTTGACTACCACTCTATCCTACAACCCTAATGCTCGACCTCCCGACCTTTCTATCAAGGGTCATGTCCTCGAAGCATAGTTGATTTCGTGAATTTCATTTAAACGCCTACTTCAAATTTCAATTTATTTTACTTTTCTACTAAGATCAAATAAAATTATTCTTACATAAAAAAATTATCCTACTTTAAGTTCATGTTAATACTTTCATTCCGGAATAGTGGATTGGATTGATTACAGTACGATGAGAAAGAGTCCAATGTGAGTCAAGTTATTAGAGGTAGTTTTTTTAAAAATGTAATGGATTAATTTACTTTTAAAAGAAAAAGAAAGAGGAAAACCGAACTAGTAACATAAAATATTATAATTGAAAGGAAAAATGTTCTATAACAAGAAATTAAAAAAGAAAAGGATAACGCAATTATATATCAATAAAAGGATAACGTAATTATATATCAAGCTCAGATGTTATGATGAAAATCCAAAAACCTAAAAAAAATGCGTAAGTAATTTATTCTTAATTAGCTCAAGTTAAAGATATAAGAATGAATTTTTTTTAAATACTCCCTGTATATTATTATATTAGTAACACTAGTTGATTAGTCCGCGCTTCGTGCGATTAAGAAAAACCTATTCAATTTTTGAGATGATAATTTTCTGATACTATTAAATTACTGAAAGTAGTTTAAAACATATTATTTTTATTGTCGAGAGCACAATATCAACTAAAAAGGAAATTGATATACTTGTAGTGTCACCACAATTACATAAAGTAACTTACAGTATCTTGATTGCACTAATTTTTTTTTTTTAAAGCAATTATCGTTCAATAAATTAGTAATATGGTAGTAGTATCAATAGCGAGAGGAGCACCAAGATGAATTAGCAAAGAAGTATTAAGACCAAATACAATCAATCTACCTTGTTTCCTTAAGAGAATAAAATAAAAACACGTCCTTTCCTTTGTTCATGTCCCAAATCATCACCATTTTCAAAGGCAGTTAGTTATAAACAGAAATAATCATTTTTAACTCCATAATAACATGTTTTATCTTAATAATAATTGTCAAACCTATAGTTAGTTATAAATTTTGTAATGTTATGATAAAAATTAATAAAAGTCCCCCAATTCCTTCTCTCCGTATGTGTAGAACCAACCCTATTTAAAGTTGTAGGTCCTATTTAAAGTTGTAGGTTCTACAGTTTGTGCTCGTAAACACATATTTCATTGTATAATCTTAGTGTATTCAAATATTTAGTATATTTAAATATTTTTTTAAGAAATTCTTTGAGACCTTTAGTTGCAAAAAAAAATTGTAGACATTTTATTTTTGTTTGAAAAGGAAAACTAAATTGTAATGTTTACATAGTTGTAAATTCCATCATCATTTTATGAATACTTGATTTAATTTTATTTTTCACACAAATACTTCTTTGTTTTAATTTTATCCTTTTCAAGTGTAAACGTGCATACATATACATACATACAAGAATAACAATCTTTGATATATGTATTACTATCATAAAAAGTTCAAGATTTTTACTACTATAACTTTCTCCGATATTAAATATCACAAAAGTTACGCCCCCACAAAAATATAAAAATATTTATTTTGCTAATATAAACAAAGAATAAATATAAGGGATTTTAAATACGAGGGTTGATGGCCCGAAAATTTTATGATTCAAAATCATGACCGAAAAAATTTAATTTACTAAAAATGTGACTAATTCTTTTGATTATATTGAATTTAATTTTTTATATAAAATTTTCAAATTTATTTGATTCCACCATTATATTCACAAAGTAAATAAGAAAAGGCAAAAAAATTACTTTATCTCATTAAATAAATTAAAAAGAAACAAAAGTAATAATTTTCTATACCCAAAAGAATAGATTTAAAAAGACCACAAGCTTTTTGTTGTAAGAGTAATGCATAAATGATAAATAAAAGGATTATAGACCGAGAATTATGGAGTGACAACTTTTCTCTGAATCTGTTTGTATGGGACGGTGTTCTTCAGATGTCTTTATTGGCGGAGAGGAAACTGATTTTTTTGTTCTAATAGACCCAAGTATTAAAAAATTAAAAAATAAAAACTTAGTTCAGTTCTCACCAAATCAGAGATGCCTCTGCTAGCATTTCTTCCACCTATATTCAGGCATATAGTTGTCTTTCTTAACAGATTAAAATGAAAATAAAAAATAAAAAGCAAAAATTTGTACGAAAGATCAAACAAAAGGGAACAAACAAAGTAAATTAAAACCCACCAGTAATAGCAATATCTTAACTTAATATAATCGAACATCCTAATTTAAAAACATAAATTAAATAGCAAAAGTTTGTATGAAAGAATCAAACCGAAAGGGACACAAAAATCGAAGCAGATATACCACTTTCAAAAACGTAAGAAAATGTGGGAATGTGGATGTGCTTCCAAATCATCTTCAGAATATTCTTGTGATGGAGGCTTATGAGGTTTACAGTTGATAGAAAAATTTGTGATGCTTTTAAAGTTGTAATACAATGGAAACGGTTCTTAATTTATGAGGATACAGACATTGGGTATAACAAATGAAGGTATTCCGATAAACTGACAAATTCATTAGAAAAATATCATATGCATAAATAATGATAAAATAAAAAGTAATAAAATTTCTAAGAAATTAATGAAAATGGATGTGGGTATCAGATTGCTAACCTGAAGGGGAGAGAGTGGAAAATCAAATGTGGTTTCTTTTGTTGCTTTTAGAAATTGTTAATAAGAAGTAGCGTTTCAATATGGTGATTGTTTTTATTTTCAGATAGAGATAAAGATTTTGTGGTTGAAACGGTGTGAAGAGAATTTTGAAACGGTGATAGAGAGTTTTTTTTTTTTTTTTTGTAATTGTGAAATATATATATATATATATATATATATATATATATATATATATATATATATATATATATATATATATATATATATATATATATATATATATATATATATATATATATATATATATATATATATATATATATATATATATATATATATATATATATATATATATATATATATATATATATATATATATATATATATATATATATATAGATTTATGCGGCAAAAATATAAATTAGTTGGGGCTCTAAAACAGATCTGTAAGCATTTAAATTTTATTGGATTTAAATTCAATAAAATTATTTGGACTATATGTTGAATATATTAGTTCGAATAAATATTATGGGCTAATATGATTGAATTAATTATACAAGTCCAATATATATGGATTAAACAAATAATTCTTAATCTATCGGGCTAGCCCATTTAATTGGGCTAAAGTGATGAGCCCACTGCACTAAGCCCAAGATGTCATCTTCCTAGAGGCCTAGTTTGGTGCCACATGTCAAATGACCTGGTGCGCCAAGTCAAACAGAAGAGCCAATATGATCATGACACGTGTCAAAATAACAATGCATGCCAAGTCACACTAAAAGGCCAATGAAATCGTGCCACGTGTGCAAGTGACATGTTCTGGCCAATCAAATGTGGACATGTCACACTTCAATTTGATTGGTCGGAAAGAGTTTATTCTTATCACAACTCTTCTCTTCCACAACTATAAATATGGGTCTTTATAACCCAGAAAAGGGACCAGAAGTGATAACAAGAAACAAGAAATTGCTCGTGGGTCAAACGGTGCAAATTCCTCCACATATTTCAAGCTTCAAGTTCAAGTTCAAGAAATCAAGTTCAAACTCAAGAACGAAGAAGAAATCAAGTTCAAGTCCAAGCAATCAAGCTCAAAGCTCAAGAACAAGATCATCGTTCGTGACAACAAACATAGATTCAAGATCAAGCTCAAAGGCCCTTGAATTTATTTACTATTGAAAAGAAGAATCAGAGGATTCATAGATATTATAAAACTCAAATATTTGAAATCAAATACTATAATTATAGCAATATTTCGGTCTTGATGGTCCAAATTATTGTCTACAAATTCTGCCACGCCCAGTGGGACAATCTCTACCTCTCATCTCAACTTTTCAATCACCAAAGTCTAAGAACATTGAAATGGCTTCAAAGAAAATCAACACAGGTTCAACTTCCACCAATGCTGCTAACTTCTAGGTTCTATGCTGATGTGGAAAGCATCCTCGATGTTACCTTCGAAAGCTTCAGACCAGTTATGAGGAGCAAAGCAAGCTCTTTAGGACAACAAGCATCCCAAGTGACGTCCGTATCAACCCCTATTTATGGAACTTCATCCTCAAAAGAAGCAAGATCTGCCACAAACGCATCAGAAGGAGGAAGCGATGTTACTGAAAAGATCAAGAAAACTATTGCTCTGCTTAACCTCTCCGGATCCAAGCACTCTGTTATGAAGGAAGATGACGATGCTTCAAGTGATGGATCCTCCCCACTTACACCACATAGCGTGATCCAATCAAGGATCAATCTGTGTAAAAATCCATGCTGCTCTCCGTCGTCCACGACAATCATGCAAGTTATCGTAACAAACAGTTCATCTTTTGAGGAGCAATTGGCAAACTTGACAGAGGCAATCACTGGCTTGACCAAATGCATGCAAAATCAAGAAGCCAGAATTGACAAGCTAATAGATAGGGTGGGAATTCTGATGGAAGAAGAATCCACCCATGCACTTGGCAAGCTCCCAGAGGTTCAAGAGAGCGACTCTCCCCCCAGACAAGCAGCATCCACTAAGGCTATCCCTGTTTCATCTGAAGGGATGATTCCAATCGATCAATTGAAGGAGTTCATTGAAGGAACCATTAAGAATAAATATGAAGTTGCTGCCAAATGCTCTCTTACATATGCAAAGCTGTACACTGCAGGGGCTGATTTGTTGAAGATGCATGCTGGCTATCAACCTCCGAAGTTTCAACAGTTTTATGGTAAAGGTAACCTGAAGCAACATGTTGCGCACTTCGTGGAGACGTGCAACAATACCAGTACTTATGGAGATTACCTCATCAAGCAGTTTGTTCGCTCGCTAAAAGGAAATGCTTTTGACTGGTTTATGGACCTCGAGGCTGGATCTATCGACAATTGGGATCAACTAGAGAAAGAATTCCTCAATCGCTTTTATAGCACAAGACGCACGGTGAGTATGATAGAGCTTACAAATACTCATCAACGAAAGGGGGAACCAGTTATCGACTTTATCAATCGTTGGAGGAATACAAGCCTCTACTGTAAAGACAATCTTAGTGAAGCTTCAGGTATAGAGATGTGCATCCAAGGCATACATTGGGGATTGCACTACATCTTGCAAGGTATTAAGCCTAGAACTTTTGAAGAACTTCCAACTCGTGCCCATGACATGGAATTGAGCATGGACTCCGCTTGAAATGAAAGGCCTCCCATCTATGAACCTCGCAAAGCAAATGACAAGCAAGAAGTCAGGAAGTGGGGCAAGTTCGTACCCAAGTCTGAAAGCAAAGAAGCTATGAATGTCAACATGTCACCTATGAAGTTCACAACGAAGGTGAGTAAGAAGCAGAGTATGAAATCTACCTCATTTCAAGACAAGCCAAGTGGAAAGTTGACTCAAAAAGAGATGCATGAGAAAGAGTACCCATTCCTGGATTTTGATGTGCCAGCCATTTTAGAAGAACTCCTCGAGTTAAATCTCATTGAACTTCCGGTGATAAAGTAACCGAATGAAGCTGGGAAAAAAATGACCCAAACTACTGCAAATATCACCGACTAGTAAGCCACCATCTGGAGAAGTGCTTTGTCTTCAAGGACAAAGTTATGGACTTGGCTCGTGAAAAGAAGATCGTGCTTGAAGATGAAAAAGCAAGCACAAACCAAGTCTTTATCACCTTCAGCTCATTTAGTCCGGATGAATTATGTAGTGTTAAAGAAAGTAAAAACAAAGAATTACTGGAGAAAGACAAAGTTTAAGACGATCAATCTGATGATGATGAAGGTTGGTCATTGGTGACTCGTCGTAGGCGCCACAAAAAGAGCCCACGAAAAGAATCAGTGGAACAACCAACAAGGAAGATTATGGTAAAAAGACCAATGAAAAAGAATCCAATTGGGCATTTCAAGAAAGCAAAAGTGGAGATGCATCACCCTCAAAATCCACGAAATCCATTGACCTTGGAGGAGTTTTTACCAAGTTGGTTCCTCACGAAGATTTCCCATGAGGGCATTGTTGCCTCTTGTTGCCACGCTGACCAAGGGGAAGAAAAGAGGGATGACCCACCGTTGGCACCATCTTCAGAAATGCCTATTGAGTCCACTCCTCAAGAAGTTAATGCTTGTGAGGAAAAGTTCACGTTCACAAATGAAGATCTTTTGTTAGGTAACAGTCCTCATAACCGCCCATTGTACCTAGTTGGCTATATACACGATGAAAGGGTAAATCGGATTTCAGTTGATAGAGGATCCTCAGTGAACATTTTTCCAATCCACACTGTGAAAGAACTTGGTATTCCCATGAACGAACTCTCGGAAAATTGTGTGATGATCCAAGGATTCAACCAAGGGGGACAAAGAGCAATAGGTGAGATCAGGCTGGGAATCACTATTGAAGATATGCAATCAAATGCATGGCTGCATGTGATCAACGCGAAGACTTCATACAATGTTTTTCTTGGGAGGCATTGGATACATGAGAATAAAGTTGTTCCATTTATATACCATCAATGTTTAAAATACTGTGAGGGTGAAGTCGAGAAGACGATAGTTGCTGATGATGAACCATTAACCGAGACTGAGTCACACTTCGTTGATGCAAAGTTCTACTTGAAGAATCGCATTGTGAAGGAGCTGAAAGCTGATGATGGTATGAAAAGCAGGAATGACAAACCCATAACTAAAAGAACTGAGGAGACTATTGGTAAAGACAAAGCTGTTACAAAGGAGGTACCTGCCAACGTGAATAAATCTCATAAATGGGGTATTATGTCCTATGGAAAGAAAGTAAGTCCTGCGCTCCAATATGTCCCTAAAAGGAAGAAAGACGAGGGTAAATCATATAATATCCAAACCAACATGCCAAAGGAGTTAACTCTTGCGGTCAAAAGATTGAGGCAGTAAAGTCATCCTCAATGCCGCTTGCAGGGTTTGTAGCCCAAAATCGTTTGCACAATGTGGCATTCCCTACAAAGCGAACAGATGAAGGTTTTGACCCTAACTCTTACAAGCTATTTGCAAAATCTGGATACAATCCCAACAAGCCGTCAAAGTTAGGGAATCTCCCATCAGAAATTGCAACGAGGTAACCACATGAAGGTTTGGGATACAAGCAACAATCACCAGTGCACATTTCAGTAAGAAGGGTGGGCAGCAATTATATCACTGTAGAAGATGAATCGGCCGCTTCTAACAGGCCTTTTGTCTTTGATCGACATGGAAACTCACCTGCGAGGACCTCCGTGATTGAAAGATTGGGCCCACTAAAGAAGGGGAATAAGTTCCGGAGAAATTTTTAAAGCATAAGAACACCCACTTCACCCAAAATCCAGGAGATCTCTAAAGATTTCCAAAGTTTGGTTCCTTCTAGAATGAAGCGACAAACGAAAGTCATAGTTTCGTGTGATGAAGTACTGAAGGTGAAGCCATACAATGTGTTCTATGCTAAAGAATTTGATAAAGACAAAGAAAGTGTGGGTTCTTCGTATCATGTTACTGCACAAGGTAATCATGGTGTTTTATCTCTAATGGATGATGCGGGATTGGAGGATGTTTCACCGTGCTATCACATATCTTTCGATGATGGGGACCCTCAAGAAGATGAAGATGCGAAAGATGCTCCACCTAAACTTGAAGAAGGAGTGACGATGACGGTTGATGCCTTAAAAGAAGTCAACCTTGGCACCGATGAAGAACCAAGACCCACTTACCTAAGTGTTTTGCTTAAAGCAGATGAAGAAAGCACTTATATTGTGTTACTCAAAGAGTTCAGGGATGTCTTCGCTTGGAGTTAGAAAGAGATGCATGGCTTGGACTCGAAAGTAGCAGTCCATCACCTTGCAGTCAAAAATGGTGCTCGCCCTATTAAATAAGCTCAAAGGCGTTTTAGGCCGGACTTTGTTCCCTTGATTGAAGTTGACGTTAACAAACTCATTGAAGCTGGATTTGTTCGGAAAGTTAAATACCCAACATAGGTTTTAATTATTGTCCCTGTAAGGAAGAAGAATGGCCAAATTCGAGTATGCGTTGACTTCAAGGACCTCAATAATGTGTGTCCCAATGATGAATTCTCGTTTCCCATTCCAGAGCTGATGATCGATGCTACTACTCTTTATGAGGCTATGTCTTTCATGGACGATTTGTTGGGCTATAACCAAATTTGCATGGCACCAAAAGATGAAGAGCTTACTGCATTCCGCACTCCCAATGGTATTTATTGCTACAAAGTAATGCCTTTTGACTTGAAGAATGTTGGTGCTACTTACCAAAGGGCTATGCAAAATATTTTCAATGATCTTCTCCACAAAAATGTCGAATGCTGTGTTGATGACTTGGTAGTAAAATCAAGAGAGAAGGGAGACCACATGAAAGACTTAAGGGTGGTATTTGAATTACTGCGGAGGTACCAACTTAGGATGAATCCATTGAAATGTTCCTTTGGAGTTACTTCTGGAAAGTTCACTAGTTTCATTGTTCGACATCGAGGGATCGAAATTGATCAAGCCAAAGTGGATACAATTTTGAAAATGCCCGAGCCCCATGATATCCATGAATTGAAAAGTCTTCAAGGAAAGCTAGCATACCTTAGGAGATTCATCTCGAACCTAGCTAGGAGGTGTCAACCATTCAGTCGCCTTATGAAGAAAGGTGTCCCTTTCAGATGGGACCAAGCATGTAGTAATGCCTTTGAGAGCATTAAATCCTACTTGATGAAGCATCCAATTTTAGCAGTCCCTATACCCGGAAAGTCATTGATACTATACATTGCATCACAAGAAAGGTCTGTTGGAGCACTGTTGGCCCAAGAAAATAGCGAGGAGAAAGAAAACTCTCTTTACTACTTGAGCAGGATGCTGACACCAAACGAGTTAAATTATTCGCCAATTGAGAAGTTGTGCTTGGCGCTAGTCTTCTTAATTCAAAAGTTGAAGCATGACTTTCAAGCTCATGTTGTCTGTCTTGTTTCTAAAGCAAATCCCATCAAGTTTGTAATGTCAAAACCCGTTCTTAGTGATCGACTAGCAAGATGGTACCCCTAATTTTAATAATTTAAGATTTTGTACATCCTTCAAAAGGCTATAAAAGGACAAGCATTGGCAGACTTCTTGGCAGATAATCTGATACCTGATGACTGTGAGCTAACTGATGAACTACCTAATGATGATGCAATAGTCGTCGAAGTTCAACCACCATAGAAGATGTACTTTGATAGTGCCGTGCATCGTGGGGGAGCTGGGGCTAGCGTAGTATTTGTCACTCCCCAATGTGAAGTCTTGACCTACTCCTTCACCTTGACACAACTCTGTTCCAACAATGTTGCTGAGTATCAAGCATTAATACTTGGGCTTGAAATGGCCGTTGATATGAAGCAATTGTCAAGTCTTTGGTGACTCCCAGTTAGTGGTCAATCAGCTTTTAGGTAGTTACGAGGTTAACAAGCCTGAACTACGCCCATATCATGATTGCGCTAAGAAGTTGATGCGATGGCTTGGTAATGTGACTATTCAGCATGTGCCAAGGAAAGAAAATAAGAAGGATGATGCTTTAGCTGCTCTAGCTTCATCATTAGCCCAGCCTGACCAAGCGCAAGTTACCGTCTACCAAAAATGGGTAGTACCACCGCCAAATGAGGTTGAAGATGAAGAAAACGAACTCAAGAATCTTGTTGCTATTCTTAAGTTGAGAAAGAAGAATGGCGACAACTCATCATCAACTACTTATGCTATGAGATACTTCCAGAAAATTCGAGGAGAAGGACTGGAATCTGTCGTCGTGCACCTCGCTTCCTTTACTACAAGGATACCCAATACAGAAGATCATTCGAGGGACTACTCTTGCAATGCTTAGGGGAAGATGAAGCACTCCAAGCTTTGCAAGAAGCGCATTCTGGGGTATGTGGGTCACACCAGTCTGGACCAAAGCTGCGCTTCCATATAAAAAGGATGGGATATTATTGGCCAATGATGGTAAAATATTGCTTGGACTATGCTCGAAGATCCAGGGCTAGTCAATTCCATGCAAATTTTATTCATCAACCTCCTGAAGTGTTGCACCCAACTGTTGCATCCTGGCCATTTGACGCTTGGGGATTGGATGTTGTTAGACCACTGCCAAAGTCCTCTGGTGGCCACCTATACATCATGGTTGCGACTGACTACTTCTCAAAAACGGCAGAAGTTGTTGCTCTTAAGGAGGTAAAGAAAGAAAATGTTGCAAGTTTCATCCGAGTAAACATCACCTATCGTTTTGGCATTTCCCGTTACATAATAACGGATAATGGCAAGTCGTTCAACAATAGGTGGATGAACAAAATTTGTAAGCTCTTTGGATTCAAGCAACGTAACTCTTCGATGTACAATGCTGCCGCCAATGGCCTAGACGAGGCATTGAACAAGACTCTATGCAACTTATTAAAGAAAGTCGTCTCCAAATCCAAACGAGATTAGAATAAAAGGCATGTTGTAGTGATAATAATAATAGTAATAATAATTAATGCTCAATTATCCCTTGATCTCCTTGCACTAGCATTTACAGTGCTTGAAATCATTTTAGAATCCAACATACCAAAGTACTACAAATATTATTAACATGGAAATGATTTCTACATGCTCCTACCAGACGTGGCCCAAGATATTGGTCTATTATCATTTTGGGGCATACAATAGTACAGTGTATGGATTATTATTAGCCCTAAACAAGCGTTAAAGTAGTACTTCAAGGCCCGATTCGGTTGTGACAAGTCTGCACCTCAATAATTCTTGAAGTAGGGGTATTTGTAAACATTTAAATTTTATTGGATTTAAATTCAATAAAATTATTTGGACTATAAGTTAAATATATTAGTTCGAATAAATATTGTGGGCTAATATGATTGAATTAATTATATAAGTCCAATATATATGGATTAAACAAATAAGTCTTAATCTATTGGGCTAAAATGATGAGCCCATTGCACTAAGCCCAAGATGTCATCTTCCTAGAGGCCCAGTTTGGTGCCACGTGGCGCTCCAAGTCAAACGAAAGAGCCAATAGGATCATGTCACGTGTCAAAATAACAAGGCATGCCAAGTCACACTAAAAGGCCAATGAAATCGTGCCACGTGTACAAGTGACATGTTTTGGCCAATCAAATGTGGCCATGTCACACTTCAATTTGATTGGTTGGAAAGAGTTTGTTCTTATCACAACTCTTCCCTTCCACAACTATAAATAGGGGTCTTCATAACCTAGAAAAGGGGCCAGAAGTTATAACAAGAAGCAAGAAAGGGCTCGTGGATCAAACGGTGTAAATTCCTCCACAAGTTTCAAGCTTCAAGTTCAAGTTCAAGAAATCAAGTTCAAGCTCAAGAACGAAGAAGAAATCAAGTTCAACCTCAAGAACAAAGAAGAAATCAAGTTCAAGTCCAAGCAATCAAGCTCAAAGCTCAAGAACAAGATCATCGTTCGTGACAACAAACATTGATTCAAGATCAAACTCAAAGGCCCTTGAATTTATTTATTATTGAAAAGAAGAATCAGAGGATTCATAGAGATTATTGTATGGGTCATAATCCGATTCTACAACAGTCGCCAAGGTTAATCGTTTTTTTCGTCTAACGCAAGAATAATAAGTGCCATGATCACTTTTAATTAAGGGTACTTTTCGTGTCCGTCTAAAATGGTTATTGAGGTCACGACCTATCTGTTATGTCTAAAATAACCCCCTAACGTGTGGACACAGCCAGAAAAGGTCAACTCATACAATAACATCTATAAATACCAAAGGAAGAGCCAGAAAAAGGGTTCCACCCTTTTCTTATGAGGGGATCTAGAAATACAGAGTGAGAACCCAATAGAAAAGGCAAAAAGAGGGTAGATCAAATAAAACATGATTGTAAAGTTCTGAACCTCTCCATGGAGAGACAGACTACTCTATTATCATGAATAAAGATCACCGATATTTTTTGTCGTTAATATGAACATTTTCATTATCTTTTTCTTTACTATATTTTTGATGTGTTACGACTCTCTATGATTGGCCCTAAATTTATATCGATTGTTTTGAATTCATAAATGATCAGTAACATTTTGAGTCAAACAATTTGGCGCCGTCTAATGGGATTTCCTAGCAAGATCGTGTAGCTCTTCTTGAAATCAGAAGCAAAGGGGAAACATTGAGAAAGGGAAAAATAACCCAATCAGAGCAAGCCTGATTCATCTCGTCCACACGCTAGAGCTCGGGATACGCGCCCTCGACACAAAATAATGAACGAATGTTTAGCAACAGTTGAACTGGGACTCAAACCATGTGCCTTCACCAACCAGTTCAACTTCGGTTGAAATAGGGCTCAGGCTACGCGGCCTCAACTCAACTTAATCAACGAATGTTCAACGATAGTTAAACTGGGACTCAGGCCATGAGCCTTCGCCGAATTAATTCAACCATAATTGAATAAGAACTCGGGCTACGCGCCCTCGACTAAAAATTATCAACGAATGTTCAACGACAGTTGAACAGGGACTCATGCCATGTGTATTCGCCAACCAATTCAACTACGGTTAAAATAGGGCTCGGGCTACGTGCCCTTGACTCAACTTAATCAACAAATTTTCAACGACAGTTGAACTGGGACTCAGGCCATGTGCCTTAGCCAACTAATCCAACTATGATTGAAATAAGGTTCGGGCTACGTGCCCTCGACTCAACTTAATCAACAAATGTTCAACGATAGATGAATTAAGACTCGGGCCATGAGCCTTCGCCAAATTAACTCAACCATAGTTCAACAAGAACTCGGGCTACGTGCCCTCGACTCAAAATAATCAACAAATATTCAACGACAGTTGAACTAGGACTCAGGCCATAAGCCTTCACCGAATTAATTCAACCATAGTTGAACAAGAAATCGGGCTACGCGTCCTCGACTCAAAATAATCAACGAATGCTCAATGACAGTTGAACTGAGACTCAGGCCATGAGTCTTCGCCGAATTAATTCAACCATAGTTGAACAAGAACTCGGGCTAAGCGCCCTCAACTAAAAATAATCAACGAATGTTCAACGACAGTTGAACTGGGACTCAATCAAAGAGCCTTCGCCGAATTAATTCATCCATAGTTGAACAAGAACTCGGGCTACGCGCCCTCGACACAAAATAATCAACGAATGTTCAACGATAATTGAACTGGGACTCAGGCCATGAGCCTCCGTCGAATTAATTCAACCATAATTGAACAAGAACTCGGGCTATGCGCCCTAGACTGAAAATAATCAATGAGTGTTCAACGATAGTTGAACTGGGACTCAGGCCATGAGCCTTCACCGAATCAATTCAACAATGGTTGAATCAGGACTCGGGCTATGCGCCCTCGACTTAAAATAACCAACGAATGATCTACGACAATTAAAGTGGGACTCAGGCCATGAGTGATAGCAACACGATATGGGATTCAAGAATTACTAAAGAAAAATAAGAAATGTGCGAAAACTAAAAGAAAATAAAGAAAAGAAAACTAGACAAAAATTAAAGATAGATTGAATTAAAGAAAGAGTTTCTTAAATTCAAGAAGTCTATTCTTGAAGTTGAATCCTAACAATAACAATTAGCTAACAAATAACTAATCGCCTTTGATAGAAATTAAAAACAAGAAATAGATTGTGAAACCCGACCCTTTAGAATAACAAGAACAACAATAAGCCTAAACTTATCACCTTTCCAGAATACCTAGAAGTGATCTAAGATTTCGAAACGGGTTTAATTCTTACCACCTCAAATTGAGTCTTGAAGGTTGAAGAATAAATCCAAGAGTAGCCACACAAGAGTGCAAGAAAAATCTCACAAGTTTTTATTGATAATAATCTGAATAATCTACCTAAAAACAAAGAAGATACCCCTTTATATAGAGGGGGTCACAAAATTATCCTTAAAAATTAGGAAATAAAGTCCTAAACTACTTTAGACAACAAGTCCAACTAAAATAGGAAAAGGTAAAACTATAGGAAACCAAAACTAAGTCAATCTTGGAAAGTAATTCTACCAGTCTTAGGAAAAGAAAACTATTAACCTTAACTAACTAGGAAAGCAATAAATATGTCCTAACAAACTAGGAAAATTTAGGTGCCTAATTTAGGTGCCTTTATGGCTAGTGCTTGGACCCCAATAAACCTCCTCTTGGACTTGGACTTGGACCACGAAATGAGTGTAGAACTTAGCTAAATCCTCTACATAATTTTGTAGATCTTGTTCCACCATTAGCGCCTTCTTGATCTCCCATTGAAGCCCAATAATCTGGTCTTGCTTCTCCTTAGCTTGAGACCTCGTGAATGGCCTTCTTGGAGCTTCTACAGCTTTATCCTTGTCCATGAAGATATCATTTCCCTCCTCTAGAAAAGAATTCATCCTCGAATTTGAACCTACATCGAACAAGGATAAGTCAACAACATTAAAAGTTGTACTTACTTGAAACTCACCTGGAAGGTCCAATTTGTAAGCATTATCTCCAATTCGTTCAAGTACTTTAAATGGACCATCTCCTCTAGGGTGCAATTTTGTCTTCCTATTTGAGGTAAATCTCTCCTTCCTCATGTGAACCCCAACCAAATCACCAAGATCAAAGATAACTGAGTTTTGACCTTTATTCCTTCGTTTAGCTATTTTCCCATTCCTTCTCTCAATTGCAATTCTCGTATGCTCATGAATAGTCTTCATCAAATCAGCTTTCTTTTTTTCATTAAGACTAACTATCTCATTAGTAGGTAAGGGTAATAAGTCAAGGGGAGTAAGGGGATTAAAGCCATAAACAACTTCAAAAGGAGAATAACCAGTAGATGAATGAACAGTTCGATTGTAAGCAAATTCTACCATAGGCAAGTGCTCATCCCAAGAAGTTAACTTTCCTTTTAGAACAGCCCTTTACATATTTCCTAAAGTTCTATTTACTACCTCAGTTTGCCCATCAGTTTGTGGATGACACGAAGTAGAAAACAACAACTTTGTGCCCAATTTTCCCCAAAGCACACGCCAAAAGTGGCTTAGAAACATAGCATCCTTGTCGCTAACAATAGTTCGAGGTATACCATGCAATTTAACAACTTCTCTAACAAATAAATCAGCAACATGAGAAGCATCATTAGTCTTTAAACAAGGAATAAAATGAGCCATTTTTGAGAACCTATCTACCACAAAAAAGATGTTATCCTTACCATACCTTGCTCTAGGCAGTCCTAACACAAAGTCCATAGAAATATCAATCCAAGGTGAAATAGGCACATGTAGTGGCGTGTATAAACCATGTGGCAATACTTTAGATTTAGCTTGTTTTCATTCAAGGCATTGAGCACAAAATGTTTCGACATCTTTTCTCATATTAGGCCAAAAGAAATTTTCAGCAAGGATGTCAAGTGTTTTAGGCACACCGAAGTGCCCCATAAGTCCCCCACAATGTGCTTCCCTCACAAAAACTTCTCGCAACAATTAGGGACACAAAGCTCATTCTCTTTAAAAAGAAACCCATCTTTCATATTATACTTCTCAAAAGGCCCATTTAAACATGCCGAAAATGCGACATTAAAATCAGAATCATCAATATATAATTCCTTAATATGATCAAATCCCATCAATTTAAAAGTAAGAGTAGAAACAAGAGCGTACCTTCTTGAAAGCGCATCAGCAACTATATTGTCTTTACCTTGCTTGTAGCTAATCACATAAGGAAATATCTCAATGAATTCAACCCATTTGGCATGTCTTCTACTCAATTTCCCTTGGCTTTTCAAGTATCTTAAGGACTCATGGTCAATTTTTATCATAAACTCCTTTGGCCACAAATAATGTTGCCATATAGCAAGAGCTCTTACCAAGGCATACAATTCTTTATTATAAGTAGAATAATTCAATGCTGCCCCATTCATCTTCTCACTAAAATAAGCGATTGGCTTCGAATCTTGCACTAAAATGGCCCCAATACCTCTACCAGGTGCACCACATTCAATTTCAAAAGACTTATTAAAATCGGGTAATTATAACAAAGGAGCAGAACACAATTTATCCTTCAAAATATTAAATACAAGCTCTTGTTCTTTTCCCCAATTAAAGACCTTATCCTTCTTAATGACTTCAGTTAAAGGTGCGGCAATTGAACTAAAATCTCTAACAAATCTCCTATAAAAGCTAGCAAGTCCATGGAAACTTCTAACTTCAGTAATTCTATTAGGTGTATGCCAATCTTTAATTGCTTTGATTTTATCTTCATCTACTTCAACACCTCTAGAACTCATAAAAAAAACCAAAAAACTACCTTATCTACACAAAACGTGCACTTGGATAGATTTGCATACAGTTGTTGCTCCCTAAGCACATTTCAAACTTGTTTCAAATGTTTGACATGTTCTTCTAAAGATTTAGAAAAGATCATAATATCATCAAAATAAACGACTACAAATTTTCCATGAAAATCCTTAAATATATGGTTCATTAACCTCATGAATGTACTAGGTGCATTAGTTAACCCGAACGACATCACTAACCATTCATACAATCCATATTTAGTTTTAAAGGCAGTTTCCACTCATCTTCAGGATTCATTCTAATTTGGTGATATCCACTCTTCAAATCAATTTTAGAGAATATTTGTAAACCATGTAATTGGTCAAGCATATCATCTAAATGAGGGATATGATGGCGATACTTTACTGTTATTTTATTGATGGTGTGGCAGTCCACACACATCCTCCAAGTGCCATCCTTCTTTGGCACCAAAAGTACGGGTACAGAACATGGACTCATACTTTCTCTAACAAATCCCTTATCAAGCAGTTCATCTACCTGTCTTTGCAATTCCTTTGTTTCTTCAGGATTGCTCCTATAAGTAGGCCTATTAGGAATTTGTGATCCGGGCACAAAGTCAATTTAATGCTCTATTCCCCTTAAATGTGGTAAACCTTTAGGAAGATCCTTAGGGAAAATATCTTCAAAATCCTGCAAAAGGTTAGAAATAATACTAGGTAAAGGGGATATTAATGAATCATTATTAAGCAGAACTCCCTTATAAGTGAGCAAGATAATAGGCAGCATCTCCGTTTTCGTAATTAAACACTCTTTGGCTTTTGCAATGCCCATTTTTTTTCAATCTTAGCCTCTTTTCTCTCATCAACGCTTTCTTTTTTATCACTCTTCCCCACCTTTTCTTTCCTCTCAATGCTGCCCTCTCTCTCTTCAGACGTCACTTCAAATTTACCCTCTTTTTCTTTCCCTTTAGTCTCTTGTTTTGATCCCTCCCCATGTTTCCCTATTGATTCTTTCATCTTTTTTTATCTTCATACACTTGGGAAGGAGTTAAAGGTGCAAGAATTTATTTCTTGCCATTATGCTCAAGAAAGTATCTATTTTTCCTCCCATCATGAAAAGCACTCCTATCATACTGCCATAGATGCCCTAACAAGATACGACAAGCTTGCATGGGTACTATATCACATAGAACTTCATTAACATACCTTCCAATCTTAAAAGAGACCATGCATTATTTATTTACCTTGACCCCTCCACTATCATTAAACCATTGCAACCTATAAGGTCTAGGGTGCTTCATCCATTCCAACCCTATCCTTTCCACCAAATATGCACTCAGAACATTAGCACAACTCCCATTATCAATTATCATAGAACAAATTTTATCTTTAATCCCACACCGGGTATGGAATATATTTTCCCTGTGTTCTTCATTAGAGTGCCCCAGATTAATGTGCATAAGCCTCCTAACCACAAAATTTAACCCACTATCCATGTACTCTATCTCTTCTCCTTCTTCATTCTCTATAAAGTTTTCTTCTTGTTCTTCACCTGGTGCACTATTTTCTCTCTCATATCCCCCGTCCTCTTTGATTAGGATGTTTCTTCTACTTGGACATTCATAAGCCTTGTGCCCTCTCCCTTGACACTTGAGACATTGAATAGAAGAAGTAGAAGTAGAAGTCTTAGGCATAAAAGGCTTAACCCCATCCTTGGATTCCAATTTGCTCTTGCCCTTGTCTTCATGTAATTTAGGAGTAGGTGTCTCCTCAGATTTCGGCCATTGCTTCTTTGAATAGTAGTTGGCCGGCTTCTCCATGAGCTAGATTCTTGTCTCATTTTGTTTTGTCTTTCTACCTTTACGGCTAATTCAACTAACTCATTTAAAGTTATATATTGTTGCAATTTGACTACATCAACTATTTCCCTATTTAAACCATTCAAAAACCTAGCCATTGTAGCCTCCTCTTCCTCCACACAATTAGCTTGGATCATAGCCATATCCATAACCTTAAAGCACTCATCTATAGACAAGGACCCTTGTCTCAAAGTTTGAAGATGTTGTTGAAGATCTCTTTGAAAGTGTGATGGTACAAATCTCTTCCTCATCACTCTCTTTATCTCAGCCCACATAGCAACGAGTGCTTGTCCTTCTTGCAATCTATCCCTAGAAAGTTTTTTCCACCAGATTGTTGCGTAATCAAAAACTCAACAGTAGCAAGTTTAACCTTCTTGCCCTCCAAATAGTTGTGGCAGTCAAAGATGGCTTCCACTTTTATCTCCCAATCAAGGTACAAGTTTGGATCCCTTGTTCCCTTGAAAGATGGCATCGTCATTTTTATACTATTTATATTATCATCATCAAATCTTCCTCTTTGTCCCCTTCTATCTCTTCCTACCCGATCAAAATCAATAGCATCATTAAAATCATCGATTGGATTTTCTTGATTATCAATGGCAGCGGGTATATTTCTCCTAGCTTGGGGTCTTGCATGATTTCCCCTCCTAAATTCAGCTATTGTAATATTTTGCTCAGTAATGATGTCCCTCATCTCTTGGAATAGCAAATTCCACCTTTCAAATTGTTGATGCATAGCTTTCAAGGTAAAATTATTCATTCCTTAAATTTTGGCTTCTTGAAGAATTCTTTGTTTATCATCACTACTAGTATGAGACATCTTGAACAAAGAAATATATATATCTCTCTATTTTGTTGTCCCCTTTTTCACTCAATGCAACCCTTGGTCATTAGTCTTTAGATTTATTAATAAACCTTACTAGTCACAACCCATTAGTGATAAGAATTTAGAGTTAGTTTAAGAAAAGGAAAGTGGAAGACCAAACCTTGAAAGAATAGGAATTGGTTAATAGAGAAAAAAAAAGGAAAGAATTTAAGAAACTCAAAACCCACAAGAATAAGGAAGAAGTTTCCTTAATCTTCAAGAACTAGGATCCCCTCTTCTTGTTTCCTTTTTTGACTTGGAAACCAAATAGTACAAGAACACTTTTTGTAGGCTGAAATTCATTTTTTTACGTTTTTTTAATCAAGAACCTCCCAAGATTATCAATATTGAAATATTGATTAGCCTAAGCTTTGATACCACTTGATAGAAACACAATAGAGGATTCAAGAATTACTAAAGAAAAACAAGAAACGTGCGGAAACAAAAAGAAAATAAAGAAAAGAAAACTCGACAAAAATTAAAGATAGATTGAATTCAAGAAAGAGTTTCTTGAATTCAAGAAGTCTATTCTTGAAGTTGAATCCTAACAACAACAATTAGCTAACAAAGAACTAATCGTCTTTGGTAGAAATTAAAAACAAGAAATAGATTGTGAAACCCGACCCTTTAGAATAACAAGAACAACAATAAGCCTAAACTTATCACCTTTCTTGAATGCCTAGAAGTGATCTAAGATTTAGAAAAGGGTTTAATTATTACCACCTCAAGTTGAGTCTTGAAGGTTAAAAAATAATTCCAAGAGTATCCACACAAAAGTGCAAGAAAAATCACGCAAGTTTTTAATGATAATAATTTGAATAATCTACCTAAAAATGAATAAGATACCCCTTTATATAGAGGGGGTCACGAAATTATTCTTAAAAATTTGGAAATAAAGTCCTAAACTACTTTTGACAACAAGTCCAACTAAAATAGGAAAAGGTAAAACTCTAGAAAACCAAAACCAAGTCAATCTTGGAAAGTAATTCTACCAATCTTAGGAAAAGGAAACTATTAACCTTAACTAACTAGGAAAGCAATAAATATGTCCTAACAAACTAGGAAAATTTAGGTGCCTTTTTGGCTTGTGCTTGGACCCCAATCAGCCTCCTCTTGGACTTGGACTTGGACCACGAAATGAGTTTAACACTTAGCTAAATTCTCTACATAATTTTGTAGATCTTGTTCCACCATTAGCGCATTCTTGATCTCCTATCTTCTCTTGCTTCTCCTTAGCTTGAGACCTCGTGAATGGCCTTCTTGGAGCTTCTACAGCTTTATCCTTGTCCATGAAGCTATCATTATTGAGAGCAACACGATAGGGGATTCAAGAATTACTAAAGAAAAACAAGAAACGTGTGGAAACTAAAAGAAAATAAAGAAAAGAAAACTAGACAAAAATTAAAAATAGATTGAATGCAAGAAAGAGTTTCTTGAATTCAGGAAGTCAATTCTTGAAGTTGAATCCTAACAATAACAATTAGCTAACAAAGAACTAATCGCCTTTGGTAGAAATTAAAAACAATAAATAGATTGTGAAACCCGACCCTTTATAATAACAAGAACAACAATAAGCCTAAACTTATTATCTTTCTTGAATGCCTAGAAGTGATCTAAGATTTAGAAAAGGGTTTAATTATTACCACCTCAAGTTGAGTCTTGAAGGTTAAAAAATAAATCCAAGAGTAGCCACACAAAAGTGCAAGAAAAATCACACAAGTTTTTATTGATAATAATCTGAATAATCTACCTAAAAACAAATAAGATACCCCTTTATATAGAGGGGGTCACGAAATTATTCTTAAAAATTAGGAAATAAAGTCCTAAACTACTTTTGACAACAAGTCCAACTAAAATAGGAAATGGTAAAACTCTAGAAAACCAAAACCAAGTCAATCTTGAAAAGTAATTCTACAATCTTAGGAAAAGGAAACTATTAACCTTAACTAACTAGGAAAGAAATAAATATGTCCTAACAAACTAGGAAAATTTAGGTACCTAATTTAGGTGCCTTTATGGCTGGTGCTTGGACCCAAATCAACCTCCTCTTAGACTTGGACTTGGACCACGAAATGAGTGTACACTTAGCTAAATCCTCTACATAATTTTGTAGATCTTGTTCCACCATTAGCGCATTCTTGATCTCCCATCTTGTTTTGCTTCTCCTTAGCTCGAGACCTCGTGAATGGCCTTCTTGGAGCTTCTACAGCTTTATCCTTGTCCATGAAGCTATCATTCTTGAGAGCAACACGACAGGGGATTCAAAAATTACTAAAGGAAAACAAGATACGTGCGAAAACTAAAAGAAAATAAAGAAAAGAAAACTAGACAAAAATTAAAGATAGATTGAATTCAAGAAAGAGTTTCTTGAATTCAAGAAGTGTATTCTTGAAGTTGAATCCTAACAACAATAATTAGCTAACAAAGAGCTAATTGCCTTTGACAGAAATTAAAAACAAGAAATAGATTTTGAAACCCGACCCTTTAGAATAACAAGAACAATAATAAGCCTAAACATATCACCTTTCTTGAATACCTAGAAGTGATCTAAGATTTCGAATAGGGTATAATTCATACCACCTCAAGTTGAGTCTTGAAGGTTGAAGAATAAATCCAAGAGTAGCCACACTAGAGTGCATGAAAAATCTCACAAGTTTTTATTGATAATAATCTGAATAATCTACCTAAAAACAAAGAAGATACCCCTTTATATAGAGGGGGTCACGAAATTATCCTTAAAAATTAAGAAATAAAGTCCTAAACTACTTTGGACAACAAGTCCAACTAATATAGGAAATGGTAAAACTATAGAAAACCAAAACCAAGTCAATCTTGAAAAGTAATTCTACAATCTTAGGAAAAGGAAACTATTAACCTTAACTAACTAGGAAAGAAATAAATATGCCCTAACAAACTAGGAAAATTTAGGTACCTAATTTAGGTGCCTTTATGGCTGGTGCTTGGACCCCAATCAACCTCCTCTTAGACTTGGACTTGGACCACGAAATGAGTGTAACACTTAGCTAAATCCTCTACAAAATTTTGTAGATCTTGTTCCACCATTAGCGCATTCTTGATCTCCCATCTTGTTTTGCTTCTCCTTAGCTTGAGACCTCATGAATGGCCTTCTTGGAGCTTCTACAGCTTTATCCTTGTCTATGAAGCTATCATTCTTGATAGCAACACGACAGGGGATTTAAAAATTACTAAAGGAAAACAAGATTCGTGCGAAAACTAAAAGAAAATAAAGAAAAGAAAACTAGACAAAAATTAAAGATAGATTGAATTCAAGAAAGAGTTTCTTGAATTCAAGAAGTGTATTCTTGAAGTTGAATCCTAAACAATAATTAGCTAACAAAGAACTAATCGCCTTTGACAGAAATTAAAAACAAGAAATAGATTGTGAAACCCGACCCTTTAGAATAACAAGAACAACAATAAGCCTAAACATATCACCTTTCTTGAATACCTAGAAGTGATCTAAGATTTCGAATACGGTATAATTCTTACCACCTCAAGTTGAGTCTTGAAGGTTGAAGAATAAATCCAAGAGTAGCCACACTAGAGTGCATGAAAAATCTCACAAGTTTTTATTGATAATAATCTGAATAATCTAGCTAAAAACAAAGAAGATACCCCTTTATATAGAGGGGGTCACGAAATTATCCTTAAAAATTAGAAAATAAAGTCCTAAACTAATTTGGACAACAAGTCCAACTAAAATAGGAAGAGGTAAAACTCTAGGAAACCAAAATCAAGTCAATCTTGAAAAGTAATTCTACGAATCTTAGGAAAAAGAAACTATTAACCTTAACTAACTAGGAAAGCAATAAATATGTCCTAACAAAATAGGAAAATGTAGGTGCCTAATTTAGGTTCCTTTATGGCTGGTGCTTGGACCCCAATAAACCTCCTATTGGACTTGGACTTGGACCACGAAATGAGTGTAGCACTTAGCTAAATCCTCTACATAATTTGTAGATCTTGTTCCACCATTAGCGCCTTCTTGATCTCCCATTGAAGCCCAATAATCTTGTCATGCTTCTCCTTAGCTTGAGACCTCGTGAATGGCCTTCTTGGAGCTTCTACATCTTTATCTTTGTCCATGAAGCTATCAATGAGCTTTTACCGAATCAATTCAAACATGGTTGAATCAGGACTCGGGCTACGTGCCCTCGACTCAAACTAAACAACGAATGTTCAACGACAGTTGAACTGGGACTCAGGCCATTAGCCTTCGCTAAATTAATTCAACCATAGTTGAACAAGAACTCGGGCTACGCGCCCTCGAATCAAAATAATCAACGAATGTTCAATGACAGTTAAACTGGGACTTATTCCATGAGCCTTCACCGAATTAATTCAATCATAATTGAACAAGAACTCGGGCTACGCACCCTCGATTCAAAATAATCAACGAGTGTTCAACGACAGTTGAACTAGGACTCAGGCCATGAGCCTTCACCGAATCAATTCAACTATGGTTGAATCGGGACTCGGGCTACACACCCTCGATTCAAAATAACCAACGAATATTCAACAACAATTGAACTGGGACTTAGGCAATGAGCCTTCGCCGAATTAATTCAACCATAGTTGAACAAGAACTCGAGCTACGCGCCCTCGACTCAAAATAATCAACGAATGTTCAACGATAGTTGAACTGGGACTCAGATCATGATCTTTCGCCGAATTAATTCAACCATAATTGAACAAGAACTCGGGCTACGTGCCCTCAACTCAAAATAATCAACGAGTGTTCAACGATAGTTGAACTGGGACTCAGCCCATGAGCCTTCACCAAATCAATTCAACCATAGTTGAATCAGGACTCGGGCTACGCGCCCTCGCCTTAAAATAACCAACGAGTGTTCAACGACAATTGAACTGGGATTTAGGCCATAAGCCTTTGCCGAATCAATTCAACCATAATTGAATCAGAACTCGGGCTACCGCCTTCGACTCAAAATAATCAACGAATGTTCAATGACAGTTGAACTAGGACTCGGGTCATGAGCCTTCACCGAATGAATTCAACCATAGTAGAATAAGAACTCGGGCTACGTGCTCTCGACTCAAAATAATCAACGAGTGTTCAACGGCAGTTGAACTTGGACTCAGGCCGTGAGACTTCGCCGAATCAATTCAACCATAGTTGAATAAGAACTCGGGCTACGCGCCCTCGGCTCAAATTGATCAACGAATGCTCAACAATAGTTGAACTAGGCTTCAGGTCATGTGCCTTCGCCAAATCAATCCGATCACAGGTGAAGTTCGACTCAGGCTATGCACCCTCGATTCGGACATACGCCACTACGCTCAGCAATAGCTGAACCGAGATGCAAGCCATGAATCTTTGCTGAATAAGTTTGACTATGGTCGAACTAAGATCCGGGTCGCCTACCTCCATCGATAAATTGGCGAGTGAACTAAGGCACAGGGCAGACATCCCCGCTGTCCAGCAAAATGCCCAGTCGCACGCAGAACGGGATTATGATTGGAACAAATCGCCTTTGAGGAGACGTATCGCCACCCCCCCTCCAATAAAAAAAGAGGGGGAGGGGAGCACAAGTGAAGCAAGAAGTAACTGAGCTATGCGAAAAGGGGAGCTCCCCCTTAATTTAAAAAACAATTGTCACACCGCTAGAAAGGAGAAAAGATCACTCTTTTTCACTCAGGACCATCCGCACCGTTGCCCGCTCCAACTGCACGATCTCCTACTCTGACCGCTTCACCACTCGTTCTGCCTGTGCCACCACCCTCAATTTCCACACCATTTCCAGCCCCCGCCAAACTCCCTCCAACACCATCATCAATACAAGGTGTTGCAGCATCGAAACCACATTCCACGTGAGCCTCTCGCGCCCTCTGGCGTGCTCCCTCGAAAATTGCTTCGGAAATGATGCCGGCCTCGAATAGGTGCTTATATATGTCCCGGTGGGCCTCAGCATAAACCCAAACCTCGCGGGAACCACCCATAAAAGCAGACTACTCTTGGATACGCCTGTTCTCTTTCTCCAAAAGCATGATTTGTCCCGCTGCATCCTGAGCGCCCGCTCTAGAACCCCGATCCGCTCTTCAAGATTGCTCTCTCTGAAGGCAGCATCAGCTCTCACCAACGACAACTGAGATTTATTAGCATAGATAATTCACTGCAATTCATCCGCTCGGGTCAAGGTCTCAGCCAGCCTTCGCTTCAAAGCGGCCACCTCTCCTTCCAGTGCAGCAACCTTCCCACTCCACTCCGAGGTAACCTCCATCACCTTGGTTAAGCATAAACGCTCACACTCTATCGAAGCTCTCCGTCCAGCCTCGAGCTCGTCATTCTTCCGATGCAGCTGATCCTCCGAAGCTCTTATGTGACCAAGTGCTTGGTTCGCCTGCAACTCCCTCCTTGCCAACTCTTCAACTAACGCCCAGTTACAGGGATCAATCCTTATACGCTCACTCAACTCCATACACGTGTTTCGGTAATGAAGGCTCTTGTCAAACACGCGTAAAAGTACTCCATACCGAACATTGGCCCGACAAAGACTCTCCACCTGCAACAAAAGTGCCTGCAAAACGAAGAACGATAGGTCAGGCAGGAATACAGAAGCTTGTAAAAGAGGGGGGGGGATAAAAAGCAAACAAACAAGTAGCCACACCCGAACATGTACACTCATCCCCATCACGGCTATCTCGTTCATCAAACCAATGTCTGGCACCCCCCTCAACGATTCGTTCTCAACCGCAGAACACAATTGACCAAGCTGCAACACCAAAGCCGAGTCCAACAGCAACAAATTCTCATTCACAGAAATTTTAACAACACACGGCCTCCCGTCCGGGTGGACCGCCGCACTCGTGATCCCATCGTGAAACATGCGGACGTCCTCAGAATCCAAGTCAGAATCAGATGTAGACCCATCTCCCACCGCCACCACCTCCATCGAACGAGTACTCGAGTCGCCGATATCCACAACCATACGGGAAGCCTCCCCCAACTCGACCATATGGGTCGAAGACTGAGCAGTAGAGGCGGTACTTCCCTCTCGATCCTCACGAGCCCGAGCCTCATTTTCTCCTGGCCTGTAGTCCGGAGTGTGCGCTGCGTCCGCATCCTCCCTCGCCCTAGAAGGAGGGGAATCCAAATTTATCACAATATGAGAAACGGGTTTAAGCGTCACTAACGGAGCCGGAGGGGAAATAATCCTGCGCCTGATCAAAGGTCTTTCTTCCTCGTCACACGAAGACGAACCGTCTCGAGGGTGAACGATCCCCGATGTAACTTCATCACGAAATAAAGGACGAGAAGGGGACGGTGCCGCAGAAGACTCAATCGATGCAGCCCTGGGCACCCGGCATGGCACTGACGCAGCAAAGAACCTAGCAATTGCACCAGGCCGCCGAAATACCAATGAGGGGCTCTGCCCCAGTACACTCTCCCTACAACAAAGGACAAGGTCAGCCCAAGGATTTATTAGGCTCGAAACAAGCCATATACGGAGAGTATAAACCTCTTACCCACAGCTGGTCCCCGGCCATATTTCTCCCAAAAAGACATCCATGAGCGGACTCCCTCAGTGTGCAGAACCATGACTTTGAGCCATCCGCGCAGTTCGGCAGACAAAGTCGGAGGCGACCTCTCGGTTGCCGAAATAATAACGAAAACAATGATAATATAAACATAAAAAGAGGAAGGGAATAAAGTTTAACACTTAAAAGGGACAACTCACGTCTGTAATTCCAAGTCTCCGGGAATTCTGGAGAAGTTGCTAGCAGGTGCTCGGTCCGAATATAGAAGAACTATTCAAACGGTCGAGGTTCGACCTCATCGTCTAAAGCTGTCGTCAACCCCTTCAAACCACACGGGCTCATCCGAAACATACTCCCCTGCACTCGCTGAGGAGCGTATAGAGAAAGTACATGTTGGAACGTGATTGTCCTCCGGCCAACTCCACAAACATCGCCAGAAGCTTGTACGAAGACGGGGTGAGCTGCCCCGGGAACAAATTGTAATATCGACAGAAGTCAACCACCAAATTGGGGAGTGGAACCCTGAACCCCAGCCTAAGAGGGTACGCATAAAAAACATAGTACCCGACATGGTCGGTGTGGACCCTCTCCTCTGGCCGAGCGAGCACAATGTCAGCATGAGAAGGCACGAACCCCTATTCCCGTGGTTGGGCCATACCTACCTCTCCCATCAATGGGGCCTCATCTACCGGGTCATCCCTACCATCGGCGGTGAAATCCACCGTCGGGCTTCCAGTTGCGGGAAGTATTTCGTCTACCGGCGGAACTCTCTCCTCTTCATTTTGCCCATCATCTCACAGTACCGAAGAAAGGCCTTCAATTACCGAAGGACTAACCGGCACCACCGTCGGAAGAATTTTACGGGAAGAAGAACTGGCTATTGATCAGTTGCCTGAAGAATAGAGTAGGGTATTGGATTTAACCAAGAACGGTAAAGAACTCTTTGCAAAGAGGAAAGAACTCTAAAGCTCACAAGAAATAAGGGATCCAAAAATCTCACAAGTGAACTAGAGAATACCAAGAATCAAGTGCCCCAAATCGTCTTATAGGCAACGCAATCAATTTTCGGGAAACCTGACGGGTGCCATTAAATGCATATCCAACTGTCGAAAATGATTCGATTCTACCGAAACGGGCGTCGCCACGATTGAAGTCATAAAGCACTCGCCCTATCACGATCGCCATCCCGCTCATTATAGAAAAACGAATGACTTACCACCGAGAGCGGGATAAATCCTACACTATCCAAAATTTATATGGGCTACACGAGTCATGTTCACATTGCGGCGTACCAACTATCCCCCTTCGTCAGCGATACTCGTGTACGAAAGATTGGACCCTTGCTATGTGAGAGGAGGAGGGTAAGAAGTGCCATGATCTCGACACAAGCAGTCGTCGTCCTCTCCTCACCCGAAAAAGGCCCATTCCTCAATCGCTGAAATCCGTTCATCAAGTTAGACTTCGAGGCGACCATGATAAGCGGAGGGAATAACTGTACGGGTCATAATCCGATTCTACAACAGTCGTCAAAGTTAATCGTTCCTTTCTTTAAAGCTAAAAATCACTTAAATACATTCCATAACATTTATATAGCTCGGAATCACACCTACAAGGTATAAAATACACAATTAGTGCAAAACACTAGGGATTAAAGCTCAAACTCAATAAAAGTGCAGTAAACTCGAGTATAATAAGCGACTAAAATATGTAATTATAGCCTATCATTAGTATTGCTCACAATGTCATTGATAATGTAGGTGACAATGCTCTTGCAACCATTTTGAAGAGGATGGAGGAAAAGAAAAACAAAAACAAAGTACTCCGCGATCAAATGAAAGAGCACTACTCTATTATCATGAATAAAGATCACCGACGTTTTCTGTTGTTAATATGAACATTTTCATTATCTTTTCCTTTACTAGATTTTTTATGTGTTACGACTTGCTATGATTGACCCTCAATTTATATCGATTGCTTTGAATTCATAAATGATCAGTAACTTTTTGAGTCAAACAATTATAACATTCAAATATTTGAAATCAAATACTATGATTGTTGCGATATATTCATATTGATTTATTTTCTTTATCCAAATTTATTAACTACAGGAACGACTGAGATATTAAAATACTTTTAAAAGGAAAAAAACGTAGAAGAAAGCAAGCACGAAAAGTAAACGCTACAACCCCACCTCTCTACTCTTACTTCATCTTTGTTGTCTGGCTGCTGCTTCTACCTAATCTTGAATTGTCTATTTCTTTCTTTTAATTTTCTTTTTAAAATTTACCTATTCGACTAATTCTAATTTTAACTGCATAAATCATTAAGAAGATAATAAGCTCCTTAAATAATACAATTAGTAAACTTAAAGATTTGAATTTAAAACCACGAAGGAAAGGATAAAGGAATCTCAACTCTCTCATTAGATCCTTTAAAAATACCTTTCGCTTCTCATTTTCACACACGTTCTATTAAAGTCGAAGATTGAGTAGGGGTGTTCACGGTTCGGTTTGGTCGGTTTTTGATTAAAACCAAAATCAAACCACTTTAATCGGTTTTTAAAATTTTAAAACCAAAACCAAACCAAATTAAATACAAACCATCGATTTGATTGTTGTTGGTTTGGTTCGGTTTGGTTCGGTTTTTCGGTTCTTAGTAAGCTAATGATAAGTCGATATATTAAAACAACGCTAGACAACAATCTGAAAATAATTTGCATAATTTATGCTTTTATATATTTCTTTGAGAACTGAAAGCTTATTTGCATATTTATTTGAAAAGAATGAACAAAAAACAAATTAAAAGTTTACTTTCTCAAGCTTTAGCCATTGTTGTCTTGCAATTTGAACGTGTTTTCTTTACTCTTGTGTTAGTTTTTTTTAACTCTTCTTTTAGGTAAAAGTATGTGCGGAGGGTTAGAGAATTAGAATCTATTAATGAAAAGAAAATTGGTTGAATCTTATTGTTTTGGGCTTAGGCAATCTTTTAAGATATAACAGGATAAACCAAAATTCAAAATAGGGAGAATTTTACAACTGGTCATTCAAAAATAGCCCAATTTCAAAGGTAATCGAAATTTAGTCACTTTTCATGTAAAGATAAATCTAAGCGAAAATACTGTTCAAAACCCGGAAAATACGCCATTATACGGGAGTTCCAGCATAAGTATGCTTGAACTCCAGCATATTATACGGGAGTTCCAGGATAACTATGCTGGAACTCCCGCATAATATACTGGAATTCCACCAAGTATAAATGTCCAGTATAATATACTGGAGTTTGGAGCACAGATGCTCCAGTCTCCCGTATATTATACGAGAGTCAACAAAGTATACTGGTCCAGCATAATATGCTGGAGTTCATACACAGATGCACCAAACTCCCGTATATTATGCGGGACCGGTCTTTGTTGCAGCAAAATAGTGGTTACTTTTTATTGACTTCGTAAACAGTGGCTATTTTTTATTGACCAGTGCGAAAACTGGCTATACCGTGCTATTTGACTTCAAAATAACAATTAAAATTATTAAGAAAAAGATATTATATTGTATATAAATAATTATTAAAATTTTGTATATAATTAATCGGTTTGGTTCGGTTTATTTTTCGGTTTTTTAAAATAGAACCAAAACCAAACCAAATATTATCGGTTTTTAAAATTTAAAATCAAAACCAATCCAAATAAAAAAAATAACGGTTTACTTAATCGGTTTGGTTCGGTTTTCGGTTTGGATCGGTTTTCCGTCAAATCGTGAACACCCCTAAGATTGAGTACTATAGGATTGAAATTAGTGAAAGAATAAAACTTTTGAATCCCTTTCTTTCAGCTTGTTTGTATTGTGTTACACGTCGATTTTATAATGTATCATAGTGTATTATATGTATGGTTTAATAAATACATTGTTGGAATATATTGTATCATTTGTCGTCATTCCATGATGTCACACATCAATAATACGAAGAACAAAACTTACAATATTACTAAGAAAAAATATAGTATACTGAGAGGAATATTATATAAAGGAATATTATAAAATATAATTATTTAATAATACAGAAAGGCAAGACAAAAGAAAAAAGTAAAGTGACGATGCCACTTCACGAAATCCGCTGTTTCATAAAGTGAAACTTTTCATGGCCACGTAACAATAGATTAACGACACGATACAATAAAATATAAGTAACAAACAAAACAATATTATATTTAAAGTAACAATACAATACAATACAATAGCTAACGACCATCCAAACAATATATGTACAAAATCATTTGTCCATGTATAAAAGCAGATTCAAGATTTAATTTTTGTGGGTTCAACCTATAAAATTTATAGCATTGAACCATTGTACTTAAAATATTATTGATTTACACATAAATTTATGTTTTAAGTTGGAATTACTTAATTCATATGAACCCGTTGTTTATGTGCTACATCCACCCTAGCATATGTATTTATTTTAATATATACTGTCTACAATAAAAAAAAAATATTTTTATTTAATTATCTTATATTCGAAATCTACTAACATGATTAATTTGAATTCGCACAAAGTAAGTACATTATTGAGTTAACGCACCTATCCAAAAAATTCTCTGTACGAGGCTGAAACTAGCATTTGATTGAGAGTGTAGGTAATATCTCAACCATCGGCCAGTATATCTTTTGATAGTGAAAATGACTTGATTTAATACGCATACACTGAATTCAGGTAAATATTTTCCAAAAAATTGCCCACAAAATTGTTTCTAAAAGCAAAATCTGTCATTGTTTCCAGATATATGTTTTCTCTTTTACATGGGAATCATGCCTTATCCCGTGAACTTTACCATCAGTTGGTTACTCTATTTTTCACCTTCTTCTCGTTATTTATTACTATGCTATATGAATTTCTCTATCTCCTCCTGAATCTGCAGTGGAAGAAATTATGAGGTCAGGACAAGAACCGAACCGGGACGGCGGTTTAATGACTCCGTCTCCCCGACCTAGAATCCAATCTCAGTTCCAGTCCACAGTTTCCGTGCAAAAAAACCGGCGGTTCAACATTTTGATTCTCGTTTTCCGGTTCGCTGCCTTCTGCTTCTCTCTTGCCTCTGCTATTTTCATGTTTACTAACTCTTGCGGTGGTTCCGGTTCTCCTCAATGGTACCACTTCGATGCTTTCAGGTACTACTACGATAGCAGCAATTTAGCTTCTCTTAATTGAACAAACTTTATGAAAAATTTACTATATTTATGCTAAATAAATTTGTGTAATTGTTGTATTTTGATAGGTTTGTGGTAATTGCAGCTGCGATTGTGGCTTTATATTCATTGTTCGAAATTGGAGCGTCAGTTTGGGAAATTTCAAGAGGCGCCACTGTATTTCCCGAAGTAGTTCAAGTCTGGTTCGATTTTAGCCACGATCAGGTTCTTATCTTTCCATTTCCAATTACTCTCCTTTTTTCCTTGCGAATTTCCAATTACTCCATTGCTCCTTCATATATATATTTTTTAAAGAAATTGTTTATTACCGAAAGATAAGAGAAACAGTGAACGGTATACTCTTAGAAGTCGTTTGGTTGGAATATGAGTTATACCGGTATAACTTATATTGAGATAAGTTATGCTGAGATTAGTTGTGTTGGGATTGTTGTTTATTCATTGTTTGGTATGTTGTATTAAGAATGACAATTAAATAATTTTTAAAAGGAAGGTATAAGTTATACCGGTGCTAATTACCCCACCTTTTATAAGGTATAAGTTATTCCGGTGTTAAAATTAACATCGGTATAACTTACACCTGATTTGCTAACCAAACGGAATTTTAATGTGGTATTAAATTCTTATATCACCTTATACCTCATACCAAACAACCCCTTAGTGGAATAAACTATAAGTTTACTAATTCAAAAAAGTTACTAGTAACTGTTTTATTTCACCATAGTAGATCAAGGGGAAAATTATCAAAATTGTTCAATTTTAACTTCGGTTACATATTGAGTTTATTAATACCTTTGGTTGTTAGCAAATTGTCACATACTTATTCATGTCACTAATGAAGCTCCAATGTAAATAGGTGGACGTCTCCAAAACCTTCAATTTTACATTTAACGTTTGATTATGATTTTTCTCATGTTGGAGTTCTGTTATAAGACTTTCCTAATTATAGCAAGGTAATATTAAATTTCCAAACTCCACTTATGAAAATCTATTGAGTTATTGTAGCAATGTAATATTACCAAAGTTGTTCATTTCGAATAGTTTAGCAAATTTTACCCTTTTCCCTATATTAAAAGAGCTTTGATCACCATTTATGTTATCAATTACTCCCTCCCTCCCGTCCAGACCACTTTGCTTTGGACACATCATTAAAAAAAATACTAAATTGTAAATAAAAATAATTAGTGTGACTAAATATCCTTAATAAAATGTTACAGTATAATTAGTGATACGTATATTTATTTTGGAAAATGAATTTTTTTTAATATAAAAAAAATTAAATTAGTCATTTATTATAAACAGGAAGAGTATAGCATTATGATAGGAAGTGAATTGGTACCACACATTTTCTAGAATTCAATTTAAAATATTAATGTAGATGATAGGCCATGAATGTTTGAACTTTTCGAAACTGACGTTCTGTGTTTCAATTTCAATGTGCATTTTTGTAGTACGGAATGTCGGAGACAGTGTGTGAAACATAGACGTTTTCGTTCTTGTTTTTCTGTATAGGTTTTCGCATATATGTTGCTGTCGGCGGATTCGGCGGGAACGGCGTTGGCCCGGACGTTAAGGGAAAGAGACACGTGTACGGCTAATAATGCATTTTGTGTACAATCAGATATCTCAGTTGCCTTGGGATTCGCCGGGTTTATGTTCTTGGGTTTTTCTTCTTTGTTGTCGGGTTTTCGGGTTGTCTGCTTCATACTTAACGGGTCTCGTTTTCATATGTAAAGATCGGATTGTACGTTCAGCAATTGGGGATTGAATTTGGGAGTTTAACTTTCTCTACACAATACATAAAAGAAGAATTAATCCAAATAGCAACTCACCCAATCGCTTAAACTAAAAATAGTCTGTAGAGGTATAATGTATGCATAGTTTATATAATTATGTATAAATAATGTATTATTTATGTATATGGCTAGAAAAAATAAACAATGAATATGACAATTTATATAAAGATCCCTACACAAAACTCTTTCACAATATCGCATTATTTAAAATATAATTACAAGAAAGTATTCATCTAATTAATTTGTTTTATGTAGGGATCTTTATACAAATTGTCATATTTTAGTATTACTTGGACAATATATTACCTTTTCAAAAAAAAAAAACGTGCTACTTGGACAATAAATTGCGTTAATAGTTAGAGACAAATTTAAGATTGAACCTTGGAGCAATATATTGTCTTCGTGTGACCTATAGTTTATGGTGTTCGAGCCGTGGAATTAATCTATACTTGTATAAAGGTAGACTGTGTCTACATCGCACCTCTTGAGGTGCGGCCGTTCCTCGGACCCTATATGAATACATGATGCTTCGTGCATTGGGATATTCTTTTATACTTGCATATTTGCTGAATTTTAATATATGCACACGTTCTAAGTCAAAATAATTGGGTTAGGCGAAACATGTACGTTACACTTTGTATTTGGAGATTTTTACCTAGCTATATTATATCAGAAACTTATATACCTACGCTTTCTATGTTTTGCAGTTTTTAATAAATATCTAGGTTTTTCTTACAAATTCTATACATTGCTCCTTAAAATGCTCTGACCCCATTATTAGTGCATTCAATTAAGTGATTCAATTACATCATTTCCTTTATTCTTTTTTCCCTTTCACTTCTCTCTCCTTTTTTAAAATATCAAAAACCCTTATTCTATGCCGAGAATCTCCATCTTCTCTCTTCGCACTATTATTGACAACTTTATATTATTAAAAGAGTCAATTGTATCATTCTGTTGCCGGGAGACAGGACAACACTGAAAATGAAAAAATATTCAGGAATATTATGATAAATGTCTTATAATTGTATTTGAATTGTATCAGATACATCAATCCTAAAACATAATTGTATCATACTTATATCACAATTGTATCTAACTTGTATATGATACATTAATATCCAAAATAATCCCTGATAGAGTACTAATAAATTAATACACAATTATCATATATATGTGATAAAAACTATGAAATTCGTCATGAACTCACAACTGCTCGTAACAATATATAATGAATATACAATCATCATACATTTGTAATACAATTCCTGCAACAATTATGATGCACATACAATTATAATTCAATCGCGATACATTTCTAAAAAATTATGATATAATTATGATATTCATTCTCTTCAAGTTTCAATCACAAATCTACACTAAAAGTCTAATATAATTGTATTAGTATTACATCGAGTTTTATTTTGTGTATTGATGTATCATATACAAGTAACATATAATAAAGATTTTGGAAAGAAAGAAAACAAGATTCAAAGTTTATCCACAACTTGATTACAACAACAACAAAAATAACAACCCAGTGAGATCTCACATGTGGGGTCTGGGGAGGGCAGTGTGTACGTACATCTTACCCTTACTTCGGAGGAATAGAGAGGCTATTTTCAGTAGACCCCCGGTTCAAGAAAGAAAAAGACAAAGTATCAATAGCAACAAAGAAATCCTAACATATAACACCAGCAACACAATAACTAGAAAATAGATGGCAAAGTATTAACACTAAGCATCAACAAAGGCACAATACTACATACACAAGGGAATAATATGTACATACAAGACCGCTAAACCTACTATATCCTAACTTTTCGACCCTAAAGAAGTATTAAGAACACAACTGGAGCTCCTAGCAGACCAAAGCAAGACACTATCACACAAGCATCTTGTCTTCTAACCTACAACCCTAGTGCTCGACCTCCACAACTTCCTATCAAGGGCCATGTCCTAGGAAATCTGCATCTGCTTTATGTCCTGCTCGATCACCTCTCCCCAATATTTCCTTAGGCCACCCTCCACCTCTCCTCATACCCGTCAAGGTCAGCCATCCACACCTCCTCACTGGTGCATCCAGGCTTCTCCTTCTCACGTTCCCGAACCATCTAAGCCTAGCTTCCCACATCTTGTCTTCCATGGGAGTCACTCCCACCTTGCCCAGAATATTATCATTCCTAATCTTATCTAGCTTAGTGTGTCCGCATATCCATCTTAGTATCCTTATCTCTGCAACTTTCATCTTCTGGATATGGAAATTCATTACTGGCTAGCACTTTGCACCATACAACATGGCCGACCTAACCACCGTTCTATAGAACTTTCCAAGTTATGGAGGCACCTTCCTGTCATACAGAACACCAGACGCTAGCCTCCATTTCATCCACCCCACTCCTACACGGTTCGTGACATCCTCTTCAATATCCCCATCCCCCTGAATAATCGACCCCGGGTACTTGAAGCTCCCTTTCTTAGGAATGACTTGCGATTCAAGCCTCACATCCACGTCCGCTTTACCCGGCATGCTATTAAACTTGAACTTCACGTATGCAATCTTAGTCCTTCTCAGCTTGAAACCTTTAGACTCAAGGTTCTATCTCTAAGCCTCCAATCTCTCGTTAACACCGTTTCATCAACAAATAATATACACCATGTCACCTCCCCTTGGATATGGTATATCAGTGCGTCCATCATCAGGACAAATAAGAACGGGCTGATCGCAGATCCTTGGTGTAGCCCTATAGCAATCGGAAAATGCTCCGAGTCGCCCCCCACTGTCCTAACTCGTGTCTTAGCTCCATTATATATATCCTTACTCACCCTGATATACGCCATAAGAATAATTTTCACTTCTAAATTTTTCCAAAGAACTTCTAGGTGCCTTATTATAGGCTTTCTCTAGGTAAATAAACACCATGTGCAAATCCCTCCTCCTATCCCTGTACAGTTCCACCAACTTCCGTATAAGATGAATCACCTCCGTAGTGGAACGACCAGGCATAAACCCAAACTGATTTTCGGATATCGACACCAGCCTCCTCACCCTCGCTTCCACTACCCTCTTCCACACTTTCATGGTATGACTCAATAGCTTGATGCCCCTTTCATTATTACAGTTCTTGATATTGCCTTTGTTCTCGTATAGCAAAATCATCGTACTCTACCTCCATTCCTCTGGCATCTCATTTGTCTTGAAAATAACATTAAATAGCATGGTTAGTCTCTCCAATCATGCTCTACCCACACACTTTCAAAATTCTACAGGATTTTATATGGCTTTGTCGCTCTGCTCCTGCTCATCTTACGGATAGCCCCAACAATTTCCTCGACTATAATGCGCCTATAGTAGCTAAAATCTCGGTGAAACTCGAAATGCTCCAATTCCCCTAGCACGATGTCTCTCCCCCCTTCATCATTCAGCAGCTTATGGAAGTATGCCTGCCACTTTCGCTTAATTTGCGCATCCTATATTAGCACTAGGCCTTCCTCGTCTTGATGAACTTCACTTGGTCTAGATCCCGAGTCGTCTTCTCCCTCGCTTTGGCCCGCCGAAACAACTTCTTGTCTCCGCCTTTTCCCCCAATTCTTCGTATATGCGACCAAATGTTCTTCTCTTCACTTCCGTGACCACTAACTTCGCCACCTTCTTAGCTTCCTTATAACTTACTCTGTTCCTCCGCCTCTCCTCCTCGCCCGTACTTTTCACTAACCGTCGATACACCGCTTTCTTTTCCTCCACCTTACCCTGGACCTTGGTGTTGCACCACCAGTCACCCTTGTGCCCGCCCGAGTAACCCTTCGAGACCCCTAGAACCTCTTGTGCTGCCTTCCTAATACTTTTCATCGTCATCGTCCACATACCGCTAGCTTTCCTACCATTTCTCCGGGCCCCCATAGAGATTTTTTTTAAAATTTTATCTATATTGTATCAGTAAGAAATAGAGTTTTTGGGTAATTAGTAAGAAAGAGAGAAATTGCCTTTGAAAATCTTTGAAAAAGGAAAAGAATTGGATATATTGAGGGGAGAGGGGAGAGGGGTATAAAAATAAAAGAGATATTTGGGTGAGTATTAAGAAAGAGTAAAAAAACACAGAATCTTAAATGTAGGGAAGGGTTATTGGAAATGGGGGTGGATGTCGTGTAACTAACATACTAAAAAGGGAACTTGATTTTTTTTTGTTTTATGATTTTACATATGACTTGTAAATATTGATATACAAAGTAATTAATAATAAATCTAAATAAAGATAATAAATAAGTTTTTATTATAATATATACGATATACGTTAATCTTAAAAATGGAGCCTAATAGTAGTAAATTCGGACTGGATAGCTTCTTATTCCTCAATGATGTGGCTTCACGGTTACGTTAATTAGATAGCAATGATATGCTATAATTCGTTGAATTGATTCGATTTTAATCAAAAGTATACTTTGAACTTAGCAGAACAATTGAGTGAGAGATTCTTTGTTGATTTGGTACCATTTTGGCAATAATATCTTGGCATATCTCACTTTCTTTCTTTTTCTTTGTTCTTTCGAAAAAAATGTACTCCACTTTTGTCCTTTCAATTATATAATAAAAAGTAAAGGCAAATATACAAGTGACCTAGCCAAGTATATTATTAATTTACTTATTAATAAACGATTTCTTTTTTTAAAGAAAACTTACTATCTAGAACCAAGAAATACACTTTTGAAATTCTTTTTCTTATTATAGGGAAAGCAAACACTTTAATTTGGGACAAATGAAGTGAAATCACAGTTAAACAAATTACTCTCTCACGCTTTCATCGAATTATTTTTAGTAGTAGGACAATCTTTAAGGACACTAGATATTTTGAGAAAAGAACAAGAAAAAAATACTTATACAATTAGTATTTTCGAATATGTTTTGTGTTTCATATACCAAAAAAATTCAATGAATAGTTATGTACATCGTTTGTTCAACTATGGCCTTTTCGATTTTATCTTCATTTCAAGTGAAGAAAGAAGATTGCACTTCCAGTCCATCAATTAACTTCATCTTTAATGGAGTTTTAGCATGAATTGCGTGGACGACATGCGTTAAAATATTTCGTGAAAGACTTCCAAATTTATTCGTTTACTTTTGGTCATGGCTAAAAAATTACAAGAAAATTAGTTACAATGACCCTCTACAAAACCAATACATGGCCATCTTATTTATTTTTTAATTAATTTATCATATTTTCTTGTCAGTAAGAGAAAGAATGTTTCACTTGTCTTAGGTGGTAATATCATGGATTAATTTACAAACAAAAATAAAGTAAAAATACTTAAAAAGAAAATCTCTTATACCCAAATCTTGCCTTTTTCCCGAAGATGGATACAACGCTTTTTTATCTTGCTTCTTCTTCTTTACACATATTGTTAAGGAGCTCAATCATGGCAGAAGAAGATTCTGGAAGAAAAAGGAGTGGAAGAGAAGATTATGTTATTCCATACTAAAAGAAAAGAGAATAAATGTATGTACAGTATAAGTAACAGACTTCACTATTTATAACAACAAACTAACTAATAACTAATTGCGTTAAACTCTTAAATAGGTGGATCCCACTATAATCAATACTCCCCTCAAGCTGAAGAATGAAACATATATTTCATTCCCAACTTGACTAGTAGACACTTATGTTGTGACTTGCATAGGCTTTTGGTTAGCAAATCTGCTAGTTGTTCTGATATATTGCGTTTTAATCAAGCCTTGAATCGGTTTCTGTCTCACAAAATAATAATCAATGTCAATATATTTGGTTCGTTCATGAAAGATACAGTGAACTGTAATTTGCATTGCAACCTTACTGTCACAATGCAACTGTATAGGCTGAGCTATGTCAACTTCAAGCTCCCTAAAGAGTCATGTCATCCATACCACCTCTGCTATAGTAGACGCCATATTTCTAAATTCAGCTTAAGCAAAACTCCTGGATATAGTTCCCTGTTTTTGTGATTTTTAATATATTAATGAATCACCAAATTTTACTATATAGCTTGTCACTGATCTCCTAGATTCTACACAGACCCCCCCCAATCAGAGTCACAATATGCATATAGGGATTTGCTTGCTTTCGCCAACATAAACAACTCAAATCCAGAGGCAGATTTTACGTACCTCGCTACTCTTTAAGCAACTTCCATGTGAGACATCTTAGGTGCATGCATATACTGACTTAACACTTGAACCACAAAGGCAATATCTGGCCTTGTCATGGTTAAGTACATCAACCTTCCAACTAGTCTCTGATAGCCTCCATTGTCTTCAAGTTCTCTATCATCTACAGAACTAGCTCCTGTTATTTGCTTGTCATACTCAATGGATGTAAGCTTGTGATTGAACTCCAGAGGTGTTGATGTTGGCTTTGCACCTGCTAGCTCTAGTTTAGAGACTAGTTCCAAAGTATACTTCCTTTGACACATAACAATTCCTTCCTGGGATCTAGAGAACTCAATCCTTAGAAAGTATTTTTGTTCACCAAGATCTTTCATCTTGAACCTATCTTGCAGATCCTTCCCGACTTGTTGGATCAGACTTAGACTACTCCGAGTCACTAGAAGATCATCCACATATACAAAGATAAGTACCAATTCAGAATGTATCTTCTGAGTAAACAAGGAGTAGTCATAGTGACTTTGTGCAAATCCCATATCTATAAGGGCTTCAGTCAGTTTTAGATTCTACTATCTAGGAACATGTTTCAAACCATAGAGTGACTTATGCAACCTGCACACATGCTGACACTCCCCCTGGCTTGAAAACCCATCAGGAACATGCATATATACCTCTTCAAGAAGATCACCTTGAAGAAAGTCATTGTGAACATCTATTTGGAACACATACCATCCAGAAGTTGCAGCTATGGCAACTACAGCTCTCAGAGTAACCATCTTCGCCACAAGAGAGAAAGTTTATGTGTAGTCCAAACCTTCTTGTTGAATGTAACCTTTTGCCACCAACCTGGCCTTATACCTCTGTGAGCACGTGATTTTTGCCATATATATGAGTTACTCCCAGAAAATTCAAAATAAAATAATTTTTAGTTTGCTTGCAATTATTATGAATTTGTGTTATTTTCCTTGTATTATTTGCATTTATGTCATGAATGTTTATTCGTCAAATTAATAAAAAAATATATACAAAAATATGTCGCATTTGCCTTTAGGATTTAATTCTACAACTAGCAGTAATCAAATTCATTTTACAAAATGAAAATCACAAAAATAGGCATCTTTTGTAGTTTTAGCCTTTAAAGTCCAAATTGCGTGATTGTGCTTTAATTGTTATTTAATTTTTAGATGATAATTATTATTAGGGTTAATTAGAATTTTAAAATATTTTTGGGTTTTATAATTTAATCTTAGCATTTTAGTTTCATTAATTAGAAAGTAAAAGAAAAGAGAACAAAAAATAGAAGAACAAATTCGGAATTGGGCCAATTCTTGAATTAACCCCAAGCCCAAGCCAATTCTACCCAACCCAAAAACCTTTGACCCAGGCCCAACCCCCCCCCCATCTGACCACATGCCCCCCACTCTTTCTCTCATTTTTTGTTTCATTTTTTTTGCTACTTAAAAAATATTAAAGACACTCTAACTCTCTCTAGCCATCACACTTAAGCACCCACCCCCTCTCTCATCTTCTTCAAACCACCCCACAAACAGCCCCCCCTCATCTTCTAGCTGCGATGAACCAACCCTCACCACCATAGTCCTCACCTCCATCGTCAACCAGCCTCCAAACCTCCATCACACTAACACAAAAATCCTAAACCATCTTTTGCTCGACCTAAAACAACCCAAGATAGCCATGAACAACCACTACCAGCTACTCCCCATGTCACTCACCCCCCAAACGAACACCAGCTACAACCATCTCACCCGATCTTCTTCAGCCTTACACACCCTAAGCCCCTCGTCTTCATCGAAAAACCAACTTTTTTCTTGAACCACACTGAACACAAACACATGCACACGCATAGAGATGACGACTAGAAAACAAAAAGCAAAGAGAGGGGAACGACAGTGATTGGAACGCCGATCTTCAGTCCAAAAATGGAGAAGAAACAAGCAAAATATTTCTCATAAGAAATGTTCCAGGATGAGTCGATTTGCTATTTCGGTTTCGATAGAGATGGAATTTGCTTGCGCTCGCCGTTGTTTTGTTGTTGAGATTTTGGGCAGATTCAAGTCATTTTTGGTTTAAAAATATTCGGGCAGATTTGTTTATGTTCGAGTTCGTCGTTGTTCCGATTCAATTAATTGGTTTCATTTCAGTCTGTATTTTGTTTGATATTCTCGGATCTAAAATCAGTATATGTTTGATTATGTTCTTATTCATTGTTTATCATTTTCTTGATTATTTCTTGAGTTTGCTTTATTCATTTGTTCTTGTTTAGTTTTAATATAGAAATATTTTAGTTTAATCACTTGAATCCTTTATCCTGATTGTAATGCTGTTAGATTTAATATGAAGTTCACTTGATTATTGAGTTTAGTGATTTGAATCTATTTTATTGTTGTGTTAAGTCTAAATTTGGATCTGAGTTAGAAATTTGAATTTGTTTGTTTGATCTGTAAAGTTAATTTGAATCTCAGTTTAGTGATTGGAGTCTACTTGTTTGTTATGTTCAATTTTGTTATTGTTGTTGAATCTGAAAGTATGTTTGTTAATAATGTTGTTCAAAATAATTTCAGTTGGTTCTTTACTGTTCATCATTTAGTCTGAATAGTTGTTTGAATTTGATTAAGAATTTGTTATAGCTGCTATATTTATTTAATTGATTTAGGTGAATTGGTTATAGCTGATAGGGGTAGAATAGTAATTTTTAGTAATTTCGAGGGTAATTTTTGGAATTTTAAATATAGACAATTATTTAATTTAAGTGCTCTGTCCACTAGGCTCAAATAATAGTAAAATACTATAGTGGAGAATAAGACATTTGGCAGTGGGAATCTAATATATTTATTTAAGTAGTGGTGGGGGCTATCACGACCCCAAAACCCTGTCGTGATGGTGCCCAGCACATTGCTAGGCCAGCCTGACTAATTACACATAGTACCGAGCTACCAGCTCACATTCCTTATTTCACAGAATCATTAATAGAGACGAATAGTCTGAAATTTAGCAAGTTTATAGAAAATAGCCAATTAACCAGTGCAAATAATCTCTCACAGATCTGGGGGTCACAAGTCGAGAGCCTATACTGATTATCAGAGTAATACTGACTGTGTAATAATAAATCTGAGTACATAGAAAACAAAACATAGATAAACAGCAGAGAAGTCGGGTCCTGCGGACGCTAGGCAACTATCTCGACAACTCTGAAAGATATGCTGATAGCAGCTAGAAATCAACCCTTCTCTGAGAGGTACCTGGATCTGCATACAAGGTACATGGAGTAGAGTGAGTACTTCCAACTCAGTGGTAATAAGCATATATAATGATATTGAAGGTAAGAACATCAAATAATACCACACAGTAAAGCTATACAATACCTCATTTTCCTTTTTAATAGTATAAGCCTCAGGGAAAGCAATAACAGATAAAGCAATACATCAAAAATGAATAAATGCAATGCAGATGCATGAACATGACCGCTAAGGCATGTAGCTCGATCCATTTGGGTACCTGCGCTCACTGTGGGGGTTCAGACTCCAGAGGGGCTCTTACAGCCCAAGTGCAATATTAGTGACATATGCTACGGCGTGCTGTCCGATCTACTCTCAGTCCAGCTACATGCAATGCAAGCCTTACAGGCACATATAATACCATTTTTAAATCCATTTAGTAGAAATTATAGAAAATCAGTGTTAAGAAATCTCAGAATTTGCAAATTATTTTTAGACAGTGTTTAGCTCAGGATTAATATCATGAAAACATGCTATAATCATAGTAACAATGATAGCGATTCTTATGGGATCCAAATAACTGGCACACAACCCAAATATATCCACAATCATCCAAGTAGGAGGTTTACCGGCTCATTTATAGCCAACAACACAACACAATGTCACATGGTCGGACTAAGACATAGTCCCCAATCACAATCGACCCCGCACTCACACTAGAATATGTGTCTCGCCTCAATACATCATCACATAGTTATATACCGAGGTTTCAAACCCTCAGGTCATCATCCACACCAATTACTCATCTCGAACCGGCTCAGAAACTAGTCCACAATGCCTTTTCCTCTAGAATCGACCTCCGCGGGTGCCAAATATGATCAAAACCAATAGCAATGCATCAAATTAGGCTAATGGAACATAATCCAATCGAAATAACTCGAAAACACCCAAAAATACGAAGTTGCCAAAACTCGAGCCCGCTTCTCAAAAAAATATGAAATTTACATTATCGGAATCCCCATCTCACCACGAGTCCATACATATCAAACTTACCAAAATCGGAGTCTATTTGACCCCTCAAATCATCATTTTACCATTTCTTAGGCTTCAAGCAAAAACCCCAATTTTTACACTTTGATTCCTCCAATTTCAATTATTTAGATGAAAACTCTAGGATAAAATTACGTAATTAGTCCATAAAACTTACCTCCAATCGAAAACTAGGTGAAAATCTCTTACTCCCTCGTCCAATAGCTTCAAACTTTGCCCAACAATGGAGAAAATATGATTTTGCTCGCGGATGATATGTTATTGAACCCTTCTGTCCGCCCAGATAAATATACTATACGATCGCATCACCAGACATGCGATCGCATAGAACAACATTTTCCAGCCTCAAAAATTGACTTATGCGATTGTACTTAGCACCTCGCGATTGCATTGCTTCATCAAACAACACTACGTGATCGTATACCTATGTACCGCGATCGCACAGAACAAATAAAGAACCTCGGACCCCTGGCCAATACTCTATGCGAACGCACAGCTCCACTTGCGATCGCAGAAGACAAACCCTTCCAACTATGTGATCGCATACTACCTGACCGCGATCGCATTGAACAAAAATTAGAGCCTCCCCTAAACCTTCTATGCGATCGCAACTCAACCCCTGTGATCGCATTGAACAAAAACCTGCAACTTTTATGACAGCAAAATCTGACTTCAAGCTTAACCAAAAATGATCCGTTTGAACTCTATTCACCCCAAGGCCCCCGGGACCTCAACTAAAACTACCAACCTACTCCAAAACACGATACGAACTTGTTCCAATCATAAAAACACATCATTAAACACAAAAATCATCAAATCAAGGCAGATTCAGGCCTAAGTTTCAACTAAAACTTCTAAAACCTACATCCAATCAAAAACCCGACCGAACGATATTTGAATGACCTAAATATTAGCAGACATATTCAAAATCACCTAACGAAGCTACTGCAACTTTCAAAATTCCATTCCGACTCCCGGATCAAAATCTCACCTATCAGCCGGATTTCGACAAAATTCCAACTTTGCCAATTCAAGCCTATTTCTACACCGGACCTCCAAATTCAATTTCGATCGCTCCCCTAAGTCACAAATCACCTCCTGAAGCTAACCAAACCACCGAAATTCACATCCGAGCTGTCTAACCACATAGTCAACTTCAGGTTAATGTTTCTGAAACAAACTCCATTCTAAGAGGCTATATGCTTTATTTTCAACCAGAATTAGTCCAAATTCACCCGATAGACTCTAATACTGATATAGAACATGAAACAACACAATAAGGGGGAAACGTGGCGGTAACTCTCATGACGACGGGCCGGGTCATCACATTCTCCCCAACTTAAACAAACGCTCGTCCTCGAGCCGATCGAGAAACATACCTGGAGTCTCAAATAAGTGTGGGTATCTGCTTTGCATCTCCTGCTCGGTCTCCCAAGTGCCCTCCTCCACGGGCCTCTCCACCGTACCTTCACTGACGTAATATCCTTAGACCTCAATCTCCGCATATGACAACCCAATATAGCTATAGGCTCCACATCATAAGTCAAGTCATCATCAAGCTGAACTGTACTGAAATTCAACACATGTGATGGGTCCCCAACATACTTCGGGAACATAGACACGTGGAACACCGGATGAACTCCTGATAGACTGGGTGGCAAAACAAGCATATAGGCCACCTCTCCAATCCTCTTGAGTATATCAAAAGGGCCAATGAATCTCGGACTGAGCTTTTCTTTCTTCCCAAGTCTCATGATGTCTTTCATAGGCGAAACCTTCAGCAAAACCTTCTCATCCACTAAATAAGACACATACTGAACCTTCCTGTACGCATAACGCTTCTGGCGCGACTGGGCTGTGTGAAGTCTCTACCGAATCACCTTCACCTTATCCAATGCTTCCTGGACCAACTCTGTCCCTAACAACCTAGCCTCACCGGGCTCAAACCAACCAACTGGAGGTCTACATCGTCTCCCATATAAGGCCTCATACGGCGCCATCTGAATACTGGATTGGTAGTTATTGTTATAAGCAAACTCTGCAAGAGGAAAGTTATCAACCCAAGAACCACCGAAATCAATAACACAGGCACACAACATGTCCTCCAAGATCTGAATGGTATGCTCGGATTGACCGTCCGCGTGAGGATGAAATGCAGTACTCAACTCAACCTGTGAGCCCAACTCACGTTGAAATGTCCTCCAGAACTGCGAAGTAAACTGAGTACCTCTATCTGATATAATAGAAACTAGAACTCCATGCAATCTTATAATCTCACGGATGAATATCTCTGCTAACCGCTGCGAGGAATATGTAATACACATAGGAATGAAGTGAGCTGAATTGGTCAGCCTATCCACAATCACCCAAACAACATCAAACTTCCTCGCTGTCCGAAGGAGACCACTAACGAAGTCCATAGTAATCCTCTCCCATTTCCACTCAGGAATATCAATACGCTGAAACGCGCCACCGGGCCTCTGATGCTCATACTTGACCTGCTGACAATTGAGCTACATGAGTCACAATGTCCAGCTTCTTCCTTATCCACCGGTAATGCTGTCTCAAATCCTGATACATCCTTGCGGCACCTGGATGGATAGAATACCGCAAGCTATGGGCCTCCTCCAATATCAACTCACGAAGGCCATCTACATTGGGCACACAAATCTGGACCTGCATCCTCAACACACCACCAGTATCAATAGTAACATCCCTGGCATCATCATGCTAAACTTTGTCCTTAAGGACAAGCAAGTGTGAATCATCATATTGGCGCTCATGAATGCGATCATATAAGGAAGTCCGAGAAACAACACAAGCCAACACCCTGCCGGTCTTTGAAATATCTAATCTCACTAGCCGATTAGCCAACACCTGAACATCACATGCAAAGGGTCTCTCCCCAACTGGAATATACGCCAAGCTACCTATACTAACCGTCTTTCGGCTCAAAGCATCGGCCACTATATTAGCCTTCCCCGGATGATATAAAATGGTGATGTCATAATCCTTGAGCAACTCAAGCCACCTACGCTGCCTCAAAGATCCTTCTATTTAAACAAGTGCTGGAGACTACGATGATCAGTATACACCTCACAGGACACGGCGTACAAATAGTGTCTCCAAATCTTCAAGGCATGAACTATGGCAGCTAACTCTAAATCATGAACACGGTAGTTCTTCTCATAAGGCTTCAAATGACGAGAAGCATACGCAATAACTCTACCCTCCTACATCAGTATACAACTTATCCCGACTCTTGAGGCATCACAATACACGGTATAAGAACATGAAGCTGATCGAAAAACTAACACCGGAGTTGTGATCAAAGCTGTCTTGAGCTTCTGAAAGCTCTCCTCGCACTCATCCGACCACACGAATGGTTAACCCTTCTGCGTCAACCTGGTCAATGACGAAGCAATAGATGAAAATCCCTTAACAAACCAGCGATAATACCCCTCCAAACCAAGAAAACTCCAGATCTCCGTAGCTGAGGACGGTCTAGGCTAACTCTGCACCGCCTCTGTCTTCTTCGGGTCAACCTAAATACCATCACAAGACACCACATGATCCAGAAAAGATACAGACTCAAGCCAAAACTCGCACTTGGAGAACTTCGCATACGGCTTCTCCCCCCTTAACCTCTGCAATACAACTCTCAAATGCTAAGCATTCTCCTCTTGGATACGAGAGTACATCGGGATGTCATCAATAAACACAATCACAAAGGAATCCAGATACGGTCGAAACACACTATTCATCAAGTGCATGAACGCGGCTAGGGCATTGGTCAGCCCAAAAGACATCACAAGAAACTCATAGTGCCCATACCTCATCTTGAAGGCTGTCTTCATAATATCATAATCTCTAATCTTTAGTTGGTGATAGCTTGAATAAAGCTCGCTCCCTGGAGCTGATCAAATAAATCATCAATGCGTAGTAGAGGATACTTGTTCTTCACCGTTACCTTGTTCAACTGTCTATATTCAATACACATCCTCATTGAGCCATCTTTCTTCTTTACAAACAACACCGGTGCACCTCATGATGACACACTAGGACAAATAAATTCCTTATCTAAGAACTCCTGAAGTTGTTCTTTCAATTCATTCAACTCAGCTGGTGCCATACAATAAGGAGAAATAGAAAATGGGCTGATTGCCCGGCACCAAATCTTACCAAAATTGATATCCCTGTCTGGTGGCATGCCCGACAGGTCTGATGGAAACATATCTGGAAAGTCCCTCACAACGGGCACAGAATTAATACTAGGAGTCTTAGCTCCAACATCCCTCATAAATGCTAAATATGATAAACACCATTTTCAACCATCCTCTGAGCCTTTAAGAATGAAATCACCCGGCTAGGGACATAATCAGCCGAACCCCGCCACTCAATATGCGGAATACCAGGAATAGCAAATGTAACTGTCATGGAATGATAGTCCAAAATAGCATGGCACGAGGATAGCCAATCCATGCGCAAAATCACATCAAAATCTACCATACCCAGTAATAGCAAATCAACTCGGGTCTCCAGACCTCTAATAGAAACAAGACATGATCGATAGACGTGATCCACAATAATCGTATCACCCACCGGAGTGGATACATGCACAGGCAAGGCAAGACAACCACGGGTCATACCCAAATGATGAGCAAAATAAGAAGACACGTACGAATATGTAGACCCGGGATCAAACAAAACAGAAGCATCTCTGTGGCAAACTGAAATAATACTAGTGATCACTGCATCTGAAGCAACAACATCTCTCCTATCCGAGAGTGCATAGAAACGCGAGTGACCACCACTCAATCGCTCCTCACTTCTGGGGCGATCTCTTGAAGACAACCCCACCCCTACTAGACTGGGATGGTGCTGAAGTAGATGGAGCTGAAGGGTAGGGATGATCCCTCTGTTGAGACCTACCCTTGCAAAGTCGAGGACACTGCCTGCTCATGTGGCTAAACTTGCCACATTGAAAACAATTGCCCGGTACTGGAGAAGGGGACTGAAGGGAACCCCTCGTCGCAGATGAACCCTGGGCTGAAGAAGAAGGTGCTGAACTCTAAGTTGGGAGGGTGCTGAGTGAAGACTGGCCCTGCTGATAACTCTGACGGCCACGGCCGAAAGAAGATCCACTGTGCTCTAGGCGACCTGACTGAGAACGTCTAGATGAACGACCTCTGCCCTGATGAAACTGGCCCCGAGATGGAGCACCACTATAGCTGCCTGAACCTCGAGGCCTCTTAGCATCCCTCTCCTGTCGCTCTTAGTGATGATTCGCCTCAATCTGGCGTGCCATATCCGCAACCTCCTCGAAGGATGATGCCACTACTCTCTCCCTGGTCATCAAGATACGAATAGAATAGTTGAGGCCATCTATGAACATCCTGATCCTCTCTCGATCTGTCGGGATCATCCATGTAGCATGTCTGGCCAACTGAGTATACCTCAACTCGTACAGAGTTACTGTCATATCACCTTGAACTAGCCACTCAAACTGGCGGCGCCGCTCCTCTCTACGGGACTACGACATATACTTCTCTAAAAAGAGAGTGGAAAACTGCTTCTAGGTAAGGGGTGCTACCCCTGCAGGCCTACGCCTCTCGAACTCCTCCCACCATATGAATGCTGGCCCCGAAAACTGGAATATAGTAACAGAAACCCCACTAGACTCAAGAATCCCTGCTGTACGTAGCATCCTCTAACACTTGTCCAAGAATCCCTGGACATCCTTTCCCTCAGTACCACTAAATGTAGGCGGTTGAAGTCTGCCAAACCTCTCTAACCGACGCTGCTCATCGTCCAGCATCACCGGAACAACATACCCTAGGGCTGGCGCAACTTGCAAAACTGGAACAGCCGGTGCAACTATCTGAGTTGGAGCTACCTCTAGTGTCTGAAGTCCCTGCACAAGTGAGCTACAGAGATCTGATGACCACCCTCGGTCTGAGATGTTGCTACGGTAGTAGTAGCAGCTGAAATTGCCTGAGCCAAACCAGTGCAGACAGATAATTTTTGGCCAATGTCCCCTGAAGACCAAGAATAACAATAGGCACCGCCGGTGCCTGAGTGGGTACTGCTGGAGCCTCAACCACTGGGGGCTGATCCTGAATAAGTGGGTCTACTGGCACTACCCCTGCTGCTCTACCACGACCACAACAATGGCCATGACCACGGCCTCTAGCTAGTGGCAATGGTGGTCGTCCACCTTGTCCGGCAGCACGAGTCCTCGCCATCTGCGAGAGAATAGAATACAGAAGTTCAGTTCTCGGATCAACAAAACCGCACGACAAGAGTTCAATAATATGAAAGGTTTCCTAAAAGGTCTGCAGCCTCCCAAGGATAAATACAGACGTCTCCGTACCGATCCGCGAGACACTACTAATTGGATCAAGACTCCTGAGGCCTAGTAACCTAGGCACTGATACCAACTTGTCACGACCCCAAAACCCGACCGTGATGGAGCCCAACATATTGCTAGGCCAGCCTCACTAATTACACACAGTACCGAGCTACCATCTCACATTCTTTATTTCACAAATCATTAATAGAGATGAATAGTCCAAAATTTAGCAAGTTTATAGAAAATAGCCAATTAACCAGTGCAAATAACCTCCCACAGATATGGGGGTCACAAGTCGAGAGCCTATACCAAGTATCAGAGTAATACTGACTATATAATAATAAATCTTACATGAAAAACAAAACATAGATAAACGGGAGAGAAGTCAGGTCCTGCGGACGCCGGGCAGCTACCTCGACAACTCTGAAAGATATGCTGATAGCAGCTAGAAATCAACCCTGCTGAGAGGTACCTAGATCTGCACACAAGGTGCAGGGAGTAGAGTGAGTACTTCCAACTCAGTGGTAATAAGCATGTATAATGATATTGAAGGTAAGAATACCCAATAATACCACACAGTAAAACTACACAATACCTCATTTTCCTTTTTAACAGTATAAGCCTCAGGAAAAGCAATAATAGATAAAACAGTATAGCAGAAATGAATAAATGCACTACAGATGCATGAACATGACCGCTACAGCGCGTAGCCCGATCTATTTGGGTACTCGTGCTCACTGTTGGGGTTCAGACTCCGGAGGGGCTCCTACAACCCAAGCGCAATATTAGTGACATATGCTGCGGCACGCAGCCCGATCAACTATCAGTCCAGCTACATACAATGCAAGCCTCACAGGCACAGATAATACCAATTTTAAATCCGTTTAGCAGAAATTACAGAAAATCAGTGTTCAGAAATCTCATAATTTCCAAATCATTTTTAGATAATGTTTAGCTCAGGACTGGTATCATGAAAATATGTTATAATCATAGAAACAATGATAATGGTCCTCTCGGGATCCAAATAACTGGCACACATCCCAAATATATCAACAACCATCCAAGTAAGAGGTGTCACACCTCCTTTTTCTTTTACCCCGCTTTATTTTACTACACCGAGGAAGGGATATAATAAAAAAAGGGAATGAATTTTTCCACTCAAAGGACAGTCGGAACGAGATTTATTTATTTAGATTCAGAGTCGCCACATGAGAGATTAATGGTGTCTCAAGTCAGCGGTTGAATCTAGAACCGAGGAAATTATGACTCTGTCACAGTCCGCGAATCAGAAATCCGGATAAGGAATTCTGTTAACCCGGGAAAGGTGTTAGGCACTCACAGATTCCGTGGTTCTAGCACGATCGCTATACTGTTGTATTTGTTTTATCTGATTTCTTTATATGTTTTGCTTTTATGTGTTTTTATTAGTGTTCCGCTTTATCGTTTTTTTAAAAAATTGCTACGTCGTGAAAATGCATTTCGGGCCACACCGTACCAGTACGCCTGTGGCTTTTGATACATTTCAACTTTGTTGAGATTTGGATTTGGGTCACATAAATGTGCACCCGTATTAGGAATGTATATTAAATTGTTCCTAATGAGGCCTACTCTTGTTATATTTGGGAAAGATCGTGAAATTGTCTAAACGATCCCTCTAAATCTAAAATTAAAGTTATTATTTGGGGGCCCCGTGCGTTTCATATTTGTAACGAGGCTCATCCCTTATTTTTAAAGGTCAATTCTATTTGTGCACTATATTTTCTATTTCTGTTTTTTCTTCCTAATATAACTATTTTTGTATTAATTTCATATTATTGATTATTAGTGTCCATGCCATATTTTATTACTGGGCCTGGACCTCGAACTGGGTCAGCAGTTTGCAAAGGTGTACTGGACCTCTGGAGCCCAGCACTCATTTCCATTTCTGTTTATAGGCACGATTTCCATTTCAATTTGATCGGGGCTTGGATTCACAATGAGGCCCGAATCACTTATATCTAAAGCATGACAAATGTTAGTTAACATTTTAGAAACACTTATGAATAACATCAATCAGTATCAACAATTATCTGTTTCTATTAACACCAGTTTGCATTTGTACCTACTGATTTCAATGTTTGACAATTGACTATGAAACTTTATATCAAATTTAAATCAATGTTGTTACTCAGCTAGTAAACTAACAGAATATGATATTATTATTTAATTAACAACACTAATTGCATAATTATCTATCCATTTTTGACTGAAAATAACATTTTTTATATTTTTATCTAAAGCATGCTCAGTTCAGAGAGTGAAGGTTGCGGAGATGAGGATGCTCAGGTGGATGTACAGGCACACCAGATTAGATAAGATTAAGAATGAAGTTATTCGGGAGAAGGTTGGGGTGACCCTAGTGGATGAGAAGAAGCGGGAAGCGAGGCTCAGGTGGTTCGGGCATGTGCGGAGGAGAAGCCCTGATGCCCCGGTGAGGAGTTGTGAGTGGTTGGTGGTGGTTGGCACGGGGCGAGGCAGAGGGAGGCCTAAGAAGTATTGGGGAGAGGTGATTAGGCAGGATATGGCAATAATGCAGATTTCCGAGGACATGACCCTTGATAGGAAAGTCCGGAGGTCTAGAATTAGGGTTGTAGGATAGGGGCTTCTAGAGCTTTTCGTACTTCTTTCCTGAGGCTAGGTGTGGTTTGGTAGGGCCCTCCAAAGATGTCTTGCATTTTGTATTGTGCTCCCTATGGTAGTCACTGTTAGGTATTATTGCATGTCTTTTAATTTACGATTTTATGTGTAGTTATCTGTTTATGCATTTTCTGCTGGAGTCACTAATGCTCTTTTGTTTTTTCTTTTCTTTTTCTCTTCTTTCTCTTCCCTTTCACTTGAGCAGAGGGTCGATTGGAAACAGCCTCTCTGCCCTTCCGGGTAGGGGTAAGGCTTGTCTACGTATTACCCTCCCTAGACCCCACTTTGTGGGAATACACTCGGTAGTTGTTATTGTAGTTGTTGTAACTAAAGCATGCTCAGATTACAAATATATTTCAGATTGCCATATTACAAAGTTGAATACAAGTTTATAGCTAATCTAGTTTCCATAATGTTAAAACAGTAATGATTTGAAATTCAACTACTTCATATTTTCGAATTGAATAATTTTGATTCAGAACTTGCTTAACACAATATCTAAGTACCGGTATTACATGTCTAATTTATAATAGTTATAAATCTAGGTGGTTTAACTAAGTTTAGACCAGTCTTAGTCTTAGATTTAGGTGATCATTTTTACCTAACTTATTTAACCTATCGCCTATGTCATTATCACTACTACTAGATTTTAAAGTATACTCATCCAGTCCAATACTTATTACAACCAGGTCCTAAATGAATTACAAAGATCTAGGCATTTATTATTACAAAATGAAAGAACATGTATATAACCAGTTAACTAAAACTAGTTAACATTTTTATTTCTTCAACAACAAGTCAATTACATCTCCAGGACATAGTAGTGTACCTGATTCAAGTGACAAATCGATGAGTTCTAGAGTTGGAGAAGAAGGAAAATTAGCAACAGCAACAATGATATAGCAACAACTGTAGAAATGAATCAACACAGCAACAACTACCAAAACTCCGGAATATATATAACCCAACAAATTAACCCAAGCAAATTGCAAAACCCAGCAAAGTCGATCAAAATTAGTGACAAATAACTAACAGAGATGCTAGGATAACACTCGAGTTAACAACAATTGACAACCAACAGTATTTCAGTGTGATGTGCTTCAGTGTGTATATTCTGAACTTTCGAACCTCTAAAACTCTGAACCCCTTAATCTCTCAAAATTTTCTAACCTCTCGAATTTCTAAACCTCTTAAATTAGGCCTAAAATAACCTATTTATAGAGTAGAATGGGAGAAAAATTTAAATTAATTATTTAGATTTCCCACCCCTACTCTTTTTTTAATTATTTCAGTTAAGTATAAGGTATTTTTGATAAGAATACACTTGAACCCCTGCTAGAAGGTTCCATGAAATTCTATACCATTCTATTAGGTGTTAATACCTTTATTGCCTTCACTTGCTAAGGGTCATTACCTATTCACCATTTAACTATGCATGATTCACCCCTTATTATTCAACTAATTACAGTAAAACCAAGCCCAATTGTCTTTTATGCCCTCACTACCTCTACATTATCCTCGAAATTACCAATTTCTATTCCCCTTTTATCCCTTATACTTTATATGTATTCACCCGACCTGCCCTAAGGTCTGTTAAGACCTGGGGTGTTCAGTATTATTAAAAATATAACCCATAAACTAAACTTTATTTTTTAACCAATTTCTTTAGACTAAGAAAGATTTTTCAGAGCTAATCACTCTCAAAAATAAGCACAAATGGCTTTAACAGTCAAAATTTACACTGTGTTGCAATAATAGCCCATATCACTTGCACATATAGCCCTACTGTGACTAAGTGCTCAAAAGTTCAAAAAAGCCACACATATAACGTATTGCAAAACTAGCCAATTTTATGTAATTTTGCAAACATAACCCTAATTTCAACTAATTTTAACTAATCAGAATTCAGAGAGACAAATAGATAATGGTTGAATTCTAATCAATCAAACTCTTAATCGAAACATGATCTATTACGGAAGAACAATAAAAAAGATAATCAGCATACGATGAAATGAAACAGTTTTAACCAGAACAAATAGAGTACTTAATCAATGCAGAGATATCATGCAAAAATTCATGTTTTAATCGAATACTAACACAGAAGGGTGAAGAATAGAAAACTAAAATGGTTCAGAGATACTTAGCTTTTGAGAGTCTTTTTTTCCTTTTCTTTCTTCTTTTCTTTCTTTCTTTTCTTTCATTATTCTTCATTTTTCCTTTCTTTTTCTTGATTCTCTGATGGTTCAGAGACTCTGGGTCTCTTTTTCGATAGTAGATCCTCCAGATAGACTCTAGGAGTCTTGTTTGGATGTAAAAGGATGGTATTTGGGAACTAGGGTTATGATTTGAAAGGGATTTGGATTTGGGTGTTCGCCGGAGGATGGTTCCGGCGGAACATTTTTGAAGATTCGAGAGGCTGCACTAATATTTGAAAGGCGAGACTTAGGTAGGGTGATAGAGGAGTTTAAGGTGGTTCTGGGTGTAAAGATGGGAGGCTGGTTCATAGTTTGGCTGTTGCCGGCTAGGGTTCCGACGATGGAATTTCAAGATCTGGGAGAAATGGTGGGATATTTGGGTGAGGCTTAATAGGATGGGGTGTTAAAGGAGGAAGGGGGAATTTACGGGTTAAAGCCTGAGTCGGAGAAGATGATCAGAGGCAGACCACCGGTAGGGTTCCGGTGGTCTGTGGAGAGGAAGATGGGAGAATATGGCAGCTAGGGTTTCTGGCCTGTGAGGGTGTGTTTGTATAATGAAGGTTATGAACGAAGGGTGTGGTTTATATATTAGATATGTGTTATTGATTTTCCACTGTTAGATTAGATGAGACGAATGACCCACATCAAATTCCCCTTAAACGACATCGTGTATTTTAAGTGAAGCCTTCATCTCGTCCGTTAGATCAGTCCCTTCGACGGCTGTGATTTATTTGACTAAACTGTGTCGTTTGGCTTAAGTGTGACATTGATTATATTCATCTGATTAATTAAACGGACGGTTGTGATCCTTTGTATTAACGGCATCGTTTTGTTTATTTATGAACCGCCTTTCTTAGTCCGTTTGATTGAATCATCAACGGCCCAGATCTATTCGTGTTAAATGACATCATTTGATTCTTTACAAAGGCTGGCCAGTTACATTTTAAATTGGGCCAGGTCTGTTAGGTGTATTAATTGGGCAAGCTTTTTGTAATTGGCCCAAGTACCTTGTGCATTTGTATTGTCTTGTATTTATCATATTTTTTTGTATTTTTTAACTTGTATTTATTTAATTATTTTCTATATTTTCTTATATTTTATACTTGTTTTCCTTAGTATATTATTCGTAATGTATTTATCCCCTTTTATTTTGTAATTTTATATTTTTTCTTTGATTTTCTAATTTCTTAGTAATTACCTTATATTTTTTGGTATTTTCTAATTAATTTCATTTTGTGTTTTTGTTTCAATTTCTTTCACTTTATTTTCAACAATTAAAACACACACTGATACTTTCTACACAATAATCAACCAATTTCAATCAAAAATCATTTTTTTGTATTTTTATTTTGGAATTAATTGCTTGCGACAAAAATCACGTGCTCACAGCTGCCCCTCTTTGTTCGGGAACACGAAGAGTTACAGTGTAAAGATAAGTGAGCAGTAATGAGGGATTTTTGCCCACTCACATATTCCGTGTGAAGCATTTTTGAAAGTTTTGACCGCATCCGGCTTCAAGGATTGCCTACATATTCTGGGCTAAACAGGAATCAGGTCAGTGTAGTTTTGGAGTGTCTGGTAGTTGAAACTACTAGAGAGCTGTGGCTCTACTACTGTTGCTTGCCATTACTGCCTGCTGATCTCCTTATTACACCGTGGTAAAAAAGAAAGTAAGCTAAACTATGCTCTATGTTTTACAAAATCCTATCTATATCTTCCAATTGATTCTTGTTTTTCCATTTGCATCTTCCATTCTTCGAGAAGACTTCTTGCTTGCAAATTGCTTAAAATATATTCCATTGTTCTGCTTGCAAAACTTTAAAATGTATTCCCTTGTTCTTCAGGTGGGCGCGTGCTTGCACAACTTTGAAAAGTATTCCCTTGTTCTTCAGATGGGCACCTGCTAGCAAAACTTTAAAATGTATTCCCTTATTCTTCAGGTGGGTGCCTGCTTACTACAAGAATAAAGAAAAAACTTTTGGCCCCAGTATGGGGCTTACAATCTATCATGGTATTAGTTCCCTTGTTATCCAGGTGGGTACCTGGTTGCAAAAATTAAGAAAAATATTCCATTATTATCCAGGTGGGTGCGTGATTGCAAAAATTAAGAAAAATATTCCCATCTTATCCAGGTGGGCGACTGATTGCGAAAATTAAGAAAAATATTCTCTTGTTATCTAGGTGGGTCCCTGATTGCGAAAATTAAGAAAAATATTCCCTTGTTATCCAGGTGGGCGCATGATTGCAAAAATTAAGAAAATATTCCCTTGTTATCCAGGTGGGCGCCTGATTGCAAAAATTAAGAAAAATATAAAATATTCTCTTGTTATCCAGGTGGGCGCCTGATTGCAAAAATTAAGAAAATATTCCCTTGTTATCCAGGTGGGCGCCTGATTGCAAAAATTAAGAAAATATTCCCTTGTTATCCAGGTGGGCGCCTGATTGCAAAAATTAAGAAAAATATTCCCTTATTATCCAGGTGAGCACGTGATTGCAAAAATTAAGAAAAATATTCCCTTATTATCCAGGTGGGCGCCTGATTCCAAAACTTCGAAAAATATTCCCTTGTTATCCAGGTGGGCGCCTGATTGAGAAAATTAAGAAAAATATTCCCTTGTTATCCAGGCGGACGCCTGATTGCAAAAATTAAGAAAAATATTCCCTTATTATCCAGGTGGACGCCTGATTGCAAAACTTCAAAAAATATTCCCTTGTTATCCAGGTGGGCGCCTGATTGCAAAAATTAAGAAAAATATTCCCTTTTTATCCAGGTGGGCGCGTGATTGCAAAAATTAAAAAAAATATTCCCATGTTATCTGGGTGGGCGCCTGATTGCAAAGATTAAGAAAAGTATTCCCTTGTTATCCAAGTGGGCGCCTGATTGCAAAATTAAGAAAAATATTCCCTTGTTATCTAGGTGGGCGCCTGATTGCGAAAATTAAGAAAAATATTCTCTTGTATCGAGGTGGGCGCATGATTGCAAAAATTAAGAAAATATTCCCTTGTTATCCAGTTGGACGCGTGATTGCAAAAATTAAGAAAAATATCCCCTTTGGCTATATGATCGCCATATGTTGTTTTATTTCTCCCGTCCTTTGAAGGACCCAATCTCATTTTGCCATTTAACTGAGAAGCTGGTAATTAGCTTTCAACTGGCAATGTCTCGTAGACAAATTTTAAGAAAAGAAAATGAAATGCAATGACCCTGAATTTTGAGGGTAGGAATATTTTCAATGTAAAAGGACAAGATTTATTTGAGTGGGAAGGCTGATTCCTTTGACCATGCCATGCATTCGGCTAACCGACCCAGTCTGTCCAACCAAATCACTTGTCGAATTTATTTCTCTTGTCAACAACCCAAACTTTAATTGACTTGTTGCTTTCCCTTCACAAAATCATTTCTCACTTTCGCCTTATGGTGCCCGTGAGGGTTTTCACCAGTAAGACTCTCTCATTTCATTTTTCACAGCTCACATCGCCTTATGGTGCCCGTTAAGGTTTTCACCAATAAGACCCTCTCATTTTATTTCTCTCAACTCACATCGCCTTATGGTTCCCGTGAGGGTTTTCACCAATAATACTCTCTCATTTTTATTAATTTTTTCATATCCTTCACCTTTAAGTTCCCAGGTGTTGTCCATAACATGCTTTTCTTCACTTACGTGTATTGTCATCTTCTTGAAATTAATCAGAAGGTCTTTCTTTGGACGGTAATGTGGCTTTTGGATGGGTTTAGAAAGAAGGGTATAAAGGCTCAAATTTCCAACTTGGGTTTCAAAAATTATAACTTTCTAAATCATATCTTTCATAATAATCATAACTTCTGCTCTAGTTTCAATCTTTGGGGATACCTTGGACTTCCTTTCTGCTATGACTGAACCTCAGTGAGGCTGCCTACGTACCCTTTCGGGATAAAGTCAGAACATAGTTCAGATCTTAAGATCGCTTCATTGTTGCGATTTGACTTTCTCCCGATTTTCTTCTTTTTGTATATTTTCTTTCCCCTTTTTTTGTCTTTTTTTTTTCTTTTGTCATTTCTTTTTTTTCTTTTTTTTTATTTTGTCATTTTTCACACATTTTTTTTCTTTTATTTTCTTCTCTTTTTTTCTTTTGCTTTTTCCCTTTTTTGCCATTTCATCATTCATTTTTGACTTCATTATTGATTCCGAAAGAGGGGTATGAAAGCATAATACAATAAGGCTCAAAGGGATAGCAATGGGTAAATTATTTAGATAGAGCAATAAAATGCCTTCATCATTTCAATTTCAAAAATATGACAAATACAATTAGATACATGAAAGAAATCATACATAGTATCTTTTGAGTGCATCAAAGTTAATGGCAGTCTCTACGCATTTGCCTTCTACATCTGTCAAATATAATGCTCCATTGTACAACACCCGAGATACCACAAATGCTTCCTGCCAATTAGGAGCGAACTTCCCTTTTGCTTTCGTGTACGTATTTCTTGTTATATGCTCTGGCCATCCTCTGTTGATACAACTGTCCGTGACATACCGCTGCCAGTCTTTTCTCGTCAATTAAGCTCAATTGTTCTAACCGGCCTTTTACCCATTCATCATCATCAATCTCAGCTTCCGCAATGATTCGAAGGGAAATTTTTCAACTTCCGCAGGTATCATTGCCTCCGTGTCATACACCAATGAATAAGACCAATCAAAGTGCGCACAGTAGTGCAATAACCTAATAAAGCGAAGGGTAATTTCTCATGCCATTGCCTTGATCCTTCCACCATTTTCCGAAGGATTTTCCTGATATTCTTATTCGTGCTTCAACTGCTCCATTTGCTTTGTGCCAATAAGGTGTAGAATTGCGATGCATGACTTTAAACCTTTGACACGTCTCCGCCATAAGATGACTATTAAGGTTGGCTCCATTATCTGTAATAATCACCTTTGAAATTCTGAAACGACAAATGATGTTTGTATGTACGAAATCCACCACTGCCTTCTTTGTTACCGCTTTGAATGTCTTCGCCTCTACCCATTTGGTAAAATAATCAATGGCAACCAGAATGAATCTGTGCCCATTAGATGTTGCTGGTTCTATGGGCCCAATAACATCCATGCCCAAAGCAACGAAAGTCCATGGTGCTGATATCGTATGCAATTCATATGGTGGAGAATGAATCAAGTCTCCATGTATCTGGCACTGATGACATTTCCGTACATATCTGATACAATCTCGTTCCATAGTGAGCCAATAATATCCAGCCATCAGTATTTTCTTCGCAAAAACATATCCGCTCATGTGGGGTCCATAGGCTCCTGTATGTATCTCGGTCATGATTGTAGTAGCCTGCTTTGCATCTATACATCTTAACAAACCCAAATCGGGGGTTCTTTTGTATAAGACCCCTCCACTGAAGAAAAATTCACTCGCCAATCGTCTTATGGCTCTTTTCTGATCCCCTGTAGCTTGCATCGGGTACACCCCCATTCTTTCAAATACTCTTTGATATCATGGAACCATGGTTCACAATCAAGTTCCTCTTCTACTGTATAACAATAAGCCTTCTGATCATGAACGTGGATTTGTAATGAATCCACATAAGCTTTATCCGGATGGTGTAGCATAGATGACAGTGTAGCCAGAGCATCGACAACTTCATTGTGCATTCTTGGGATATGTTTAAATTCTATGGATTGAAACTGCTGACATAGTTCGTGTAGACACTGGCGGTAGGTATGAGCTTCAAATCCCTTGTCTCCCACTTTCCTTGAATTTGATGTACCAAGAGATCCGAGTCACCCATGACCAAAATCTCTTGAACACCCATGTCTATTGCCATTCTTAATCCCAATATACACGCTTCATATTCAGCTATATTATTAGTATAGAAAATGGAGTTGAGCGGTAACAGGATAATGCTGACCCGTTTCTGAAATGAGCACTGCTCTAATCCCAACTCCTTTGCTATTGACAGCCCCATCAAAGTATAATTTCCAGCCCGACTTTTTGTCTTGTTCTAATTATTCAATATTCATCGTCTCCTCATTAGGGAAATATGTTTTCAGTGGTTTATACTCATCATCGACTGGAGTTTCTCCTAAGTGATCGACAACTGCTTGTGCTTTCATTGCAGTGCGGGTTACATAAACAATATCAAATTCTGTGAGCAGAATTTGCCACTTAGCGAGCCTTCCTATGGGCATAGGCTTCTGAAAGATGTATTTTAGAGGGTCCAAACGAGATATAAGATAAGTGGTGTAAGCTGACAAGTAATGTTTCAATTTCTGCGCCACCCAGGTCAAGGCGCAACATGTTCTTTCCAATTGAGTATATTTTACCTCGTAAGATGTAAATTTCTTACTGAGATAGTAAATTGCTTGTTCCTTCTTCCCTGTTTCATCATACTGTCCCACTACACAATCGAAGGAATTATCCAATACAGTCAAATAAAAGATCAAGGGCCTTCCAGGTTCTGCAGGAACCAATACAGGCGGATTGGCCAAATATTCCTTGATTTTATCAAATGCAGCTTGACATTCCTCAGTCCGTTTACTGCAGCATCTTTCTTCAATAATTTGAAAATAGGCTCACAAGTTGACGTCAATTGGGCAATAAATCTACTAATATAGTTCAATCTGCCCAGCAAACTCATCACATCTTTCTTGCTCTTCGGTGGAGGCAACTCCTGTATTGCTTTTATCTTGGACGTGTCCAGTTCAATACCACGCCGGCTTACCACAAACCCCAATAATTTCCCTGATGGTACTCCAAAAGCACATTTTGCTGGATTGAGCTTAAGATTATAACTCCGAAGCCTCTGGAAAAACTTCCTTAGGTCTTTAACATGGTCATACTGCTTCCTGGATTTAATAATGACATCACCTATATAGACTTTAATCTTTTGATGTATCATGTCATGAAACATGGTGGTCATTGCTCTCATATATATAGCTCCAGCATTTTCAATTCGAACGGCATTACTCTGTAATAGTATGTTCACCATGGTGTGATAAAGGATATCTTCTCTGCATCTTCTTCGTCCATCAGGATCTGATGATAACCCGCATAACAATCCACGAAAGACCCAATCTCATGTTTGGCACAATTGTCAATTAGTATGTGGATGTTTGGCAATGGAAAATTATCCTTCGGACTTGCTTTGTTGAGGTCTCGATAATCAACAAACACTCTGGTTTTTCTGTCTTTCTTCGGAACAGGTACAACATTAGCTAACCAGGTGGGATATTTGGTGACCCGCATGACCTTACCCTTAAATTTTTTGTTGACTTCCTCTTTTATTTTTACGCTGATGTCTGTTTTGAACTTTCTTAGCTTCTGCTTGACGGGCTGGCATTCTGAATAAATGGGCAACTTATGCATCACCAAATTAGTACTTAGCAATGGCATATCATCATAGGACCAAGCAGATTTGTCTTTGTACTCATGTAGTAACTTTATCAAGTCCTCTCTGAGTGAGGCTTCCAAATGAACACTAATCTTTGTTTCTCGAACGTTTTCCTCATCTCCCAAATTAACAAACTCCGTCTCATTTAAGTTTGGTTTGGGTTTCTCCTCGTAGTGGCTCAGATCTTTATTAATTTCTTCCAAAACTTCCTCATCCGCATACTCCACTTCATTATCATGTTTAATTTCTTGTATAACTATCTGATTATCAAGACTAGGCCGAGAATTACTTATGCATGACACATCATTAAAATCAGTGAAAAATGGACTGTACAAGAAAAGAAAAGAAAATGAAATAAGGCTATCAAAATAGAGGAAGAAAGAAATTGCATTTCATTAAAACTTCGAAAAATAACAAGGTTTGACACGTCCGACTAGACGGAACATAGGATTTGTATTACAACTTTTGAAATAAGACAGATTTAGGAATGGAACATTAAAGCTAACTACCACAACTCCCTTCTGGTTGGAAGAGGAGTAGCTTCCTAGTTATTTAGCTTGATCTAGGATCTAACAAACTGGACGTCCATTTTACTTGTGCCCTCAACCGCCTCTACCATGTTCACGTCTTCGAACAACCTCTCAAATCCTTCTAACAACTCTTCATCTAGCCTTATCTCTGCTTGGATAGGCATGACCGTTGCCGGATGTCTTTATACCATGCTTGACGAATGAATAGGAGAGTATCGGGATAGGTTTAGGGAGGGTCCATCCTCTCTTTTTCAGTTTTTTGGCTCTTTGTATGTCGGCGTTGGTTGGCTTGAAACCCAATCCGAAAGTATCAGTGATACTCGGAAGAGATACTGACTGTGTTATTCCTTTGCAGGGCAGCTCCTCAACCTTTCCCTGGGAGAAACCCATTTTTCAGCATCTCCATAGCAACCATGACTGCGCGGAAGCTATCTTGGGCCTCAGAATGTTTTTTCCTTTAGATATTTTATCTGCAGATACAATGTCCACCACTCGGTACACCCAGGGACCTTTGTCACCATCGACTTCTTCAAACGGTGTGATGATATTGCAAGCATTATCTTCACCATGCACTACTATTTCTTGCCGATCCCATTCAAATTTCACCATTTGATGGAGTGAAGAAGGTACAGCTTTAGCAGCATGAATCCATAGACGTCCTAGTAGCAGATTATAGGACACGACAACGTCCAACACTTGAAATTCCATGGTAAATTTTACTGGTCCGATGGTGAGTTCCAATATGATGTCTCCGACAATATTCTTCCCGCCCCCATCAAACACTCTCACACATATGATGTTCCTGTGGATTCTTTCATGATCAATCTTCAGCTTGCTTAGAGTAGATAAAGGGAAAATATCGGCACTTGAACCATTATCAACAAAGATGCGGTTCACCATTGATTCCTTGAACATCACCGTAAGATATAATGCCATGTTGTGCTCTGTCCCCTCCAATGGTAGTTCATCATCTGAAAATATTATCCTATTTGCCTCGAAGATTTTATTCGTGATCTCCTCTAAATGACTCACTATGATCGTTTCTGGTACATGGGCCTCATTTTTAGGATCTTCATTAATGCCTTTCGGTGTTTATTAGAATGAATCAACAAAGATAGCAAAGATATCTGAGCTGGTGTTTTCCTCAGCTGCTCAACTATGGAATAATCCTGAGCTTTCATTTTCTTTAGAAATTCCTCGGCTTCTTCTTCAGTGATAGCTTTCTTCACATTGGCCGGATTATCTTTTGCAACTTTTGCCTTCCTTAATTCATCGGGAGCAAAACATCTCCCTGACCGGGTCAAACTGTGGGTTTCACAAATCTCCTTCTTGATTTCCTTTCCTTTATACATGTCAGTTACCTTGCTGTAGTTCCAAGGCACAGTTCTGGTGTTCACTATGGGCATTTGAGTGACTGGCTTGATAACAACTGGCTCTAGCTGCGCTCCCTTTACAGTCAATACGGGCTTTGTAATCACTCCTGGCACTGTCACCTTTACAGGCTCAGGTTCAGCTACCACTATTGGCTTGCTCACAGGTGGCTTGACTAGTATTTTCTCACTTATGATTTTCTCCTCTATCTTGTTGCTGCTCGCTTTGATCATCATTACAGCTTGAGAGGGCTTCTTGCAACTTCCTCCTTGTACCATATCAATCATGTAGGTCTCATGGTGCATAGGCAAAGGGTTCTGTGTTATATTAGGAGCTTCGGGAGCTTGAACCTCAATTCTTCTGGAGTCGATAAGTTCCTGTATTGCAGACTTCAGGTGCCAGTATTTTTCAGTGTCGTACCCTGGGGCCCCTAAACAATACTCACAATGGACAGATTGGTCCAAGTTTCTCGGTGGTAGATTAGGGATTTTAGGCTTTATGGGGTTTAACATCCCGAGTTGTCTTAGTCAATGGAAAAGACTGGTATACGACTCACCCAACGGAGTAAATGTTTTCTTTCTTTGTGTCGTGTCATTCTTGACTCCATGGTTAGGATAGAAATTGGTTCCATTGAAATTTTTGTAAGTTTTGGTGGTAGGTATGTGTTTTGGGTGTGGTAAATATTTTGGGGTGCTGGAGTTTGCCATGAAGCAGAAGGTGGTGAATAGGCTTGGGCATGATGTACAGAAAACTGTGGACCAGAAGGAGGGTAATAGTGTTGAGGTGGGCTATATGGTGTTGGTGGGTAGGGTTGATGTGGGTGAGGCTGATGGTAATATGGGTTGGGACCCCTGGACCAAGACCTCCCTTCTATGACTGCCACTTCTTCTTTCTTTTTCTCCCCGATTTCTCCACCTGTACATATCTGGGTTAAATGCAACAACAACAACAACAACAACAACAACAGCTACCCAGTATAGTCCCACAGGGTGGGGTCTGGGGAGGATAATATGTACGCAGGCCTTACCCCTACCCAACAGGGTAGAGAGGCTGTTTCCAATTCACCCTCGGCGAAAGATCGAGAAAAGGAAAAAAACGATAACAAAACAAAAACAAAAACAAAAAGCATTAGTGACTCCATAGTAAACCTAAAAAAACTGACGTATAAAAGGGCAAAGTAAACAAAGCAACAACATGAACAAAAGACAGTAGTAATTCTAGGAGTACTCACCAAGGTATTAACCTATCGGGAACCCTCCCCCCTCGACCCATCCCTAACCCGCGAGATAATAGAAGCCCCTAACCGACAACCTTGATACTAGACCTCCAGGCTTTCCTATCAAGATCCATGTCCTCGGAAATCCGCATAATAGTCATGTCCCGCCTAATCACCTCCTCCCAATACCTCTTGGGCCTCCCTCTGCCACGACTCGCGCCAACTATCGGCAGCCACTCGCAACTCCTCACCGGTGCATCGGGGCTTCTCCTTCGCACATGACCGAACTACCTGAGACTCGCTTCTCGCAGCTTCTCATCCATTAGAGCTACCCCTACCATTTCCCGAATAACTTCATTCCTGGCCCTATCCAACCTGGTGTGCCCACACATCCACCTGAGCATCCTCATCTCTACTACCTTCATTTTCTGGATATGGGAGTTCTTCACTGGCCAGCACTCCGCCCCGTACAACATTTCTGGTCTAACCACAGCTCTATAAAACTTCCCCTTGAGATACTGTGGCACTTTTTTGTCATACAGGACTCCCGACGCAAGCCTCCATTTCGACCACCCAGCCCCTATTCGGTGAGTGACATCCCCATCGATCTCTCCGTCACCCTGGATCACCGACCCAAGATATCTGAAACTGTCCTTCTTGGCGATGACCTGAGAACCAAGCTTCACGTCCCTACCAGCACCTTCTTCACTCGGCTTGGCGCTAAACTTGCACTCCAAGTATTCAGTCTTAGACCTGTTTAGTTTGAAACCCTTCGACTCGAGGGTCTGTCTCGAAACATCCAACCTCTCGTTAACACTGACCCTCGAGTCGTCTATTAGGACAATATTGTCAGCGAATAGCATACACCATGGCACGTCTCCTTGGATATGCCGAGATAGAGCATCCATCACCAAAGCAAATAGGAGGGGGCTGAGCGCCGATCCCTGCTGAAGCCCCACTTCCACCAGAAAGTGGTCTGTGTCGCAACCTACCATCCTAACCCTCGCCTTAGCGCCATCATACATATCCTTGATCATCCAAATATAGGCCTCCGGCACACTCTTCGCCTCCAGGCACCTCCATAACACCTCTCTTGGAACCTTGTCGTACGCCTTCTCCAAGTCAATAAACACCATGTGCAAGTCCTTCTTCTTATCCCTATACTTTTACACCAATCTCCTGACAAGGTGGATAGCTTCTGTGGTGGAGCGGCCCGGCGTGAAACCAAACTAGTTCACCGAGATTGATGTCATCGCCCTCACCCTCACCTCAACCACCCGCTCCCATACGTTCATGGTGTGGCTTAGTAATTTGATGCCTCTATAGTTATTGCAACACTAGATGTTACCTTTGTTCTTATACACAGGCACAACTGTGATCCACCTCCACTCCTCTGGCATCTTCTTGGACCTGAAGATTGCATTGAACAGCCTGGTCAGCCACTCCACTCCTACCCTACCCATGTATTTCCAAAACTCCACCGGAATTTCGTCTGGTCCGGTCGCTCGACCCCTACTCATCCTACGCAAAGCCTCCACCACCTCCTCTACCCTAATGCGCCTACAGAACCCCAGGTCCCTATGGCACTCTGAGTCCCTCAGCTCCCC